>JARBWK010000004.1:53804959-54239959 GCA_030556195.1 Anolis apletophallus | reverse complement strand
GGAGGGGCTGGGGAGGGGAGGCGTGTGCCCGCCCTCCTGCCACCCCCCTCCGCCACTCTTTATAACCGGGTGGTGAGGGGGGGGGGCGGGAGGAGGGGGGAGGGGCTGGGGAGGGGGGGGAGGCGTGTCCCCGCCTCCTGCCACGCCCCCTCCGCCACTCTTTATAACCGGGTGGCAAGGGGGGGCGCGGGAGGAGGTGGGAGGGGCTGGGGAGGGGGAGGCGTGTCCCCGCCTCCTGCCACGCCCCCTCCGCCACTCGGTATAACCGGGTGCCGAGGGGGCGGGAGGAGGTGGGAGGGGCTGGGGAGGGGAGGCGTGTCCCCGCCTCCTGCCACGCCCCTCTGCCACTCTTTATAACCGGGTGGTGAGGGGGGCGGGAGGAGGTGGGAGGGGCTGGGGAGGGGAGGTGTGTCCCCGCCTCCTGCCACGCCCCTCCGCCACTCTTTATAACTGGGTGGTGAGGGGGCGGGAGGAGGTGGGAGGGGCTGGGGGGGGGGCGTCCCCACCTCCTGCCACGCCCCTCCGCCACTCTTTATAACCGGGTGGCGGGGGGGGAGGAGGTGGGAGGGCTGGGGAGGGAGGGGAGGCGTGTCCCCGCCTCCTGCCACGCCCCCTCCGCCACTCTTTATAACCGGGTGGCGAGGGGGGGGCGGGAGGAGGTGGGAGGGGCTGGGGAGGGGGAGGCGTGTCCCCACCTCCTGCCACGCCCCCTCCGCCACTCTTTATAACCGGGTGGCGATGGGGCGTGGGAGGGGCTGGGAAACGGGCCGGCGCGAGCCTTCTGGGAGGTGTAGTTCACTTACCTTCCAGGCGCCGCATGGAGCCGGGTCGGGCGGACGCCTTTCCCGCTGCGTCCTCGGCCTCTCTCGCCGGCTGCCTTCCTGGATGCGGCGGGTAAGGAGTCGGGGGCGCGGGTGGGGTTGGGAGGGAGGAGGAGGAGGGCGGGGGTGCGGAAGGAGGTGGGAGGGGCTGGGGGGAGGGGAGGAGGTGGGAGGGGCTGGGGGGAGGGGAGGAGGTGGGCGGGGCTGGGGAGGAGGGGAGGGGTTTTCCCTCCTCCTTCCAGGTCCCCCCCCGCTCTTCCTGATCAAAGGAAGAGGCCACTCTGGCTGCCATGTGCGAACGTTCTGAACGTTCGCTGGCAGCGCGAAGTGGCCGGCCGTGGGAGTTCCGTTGGCTATTTTTGGGGATCGTTTTTTTGGGGTGTTGGGAGGTATGTAGGTCAGGTTTTTTTTACTGTTGTCTGTAGCGAGTGGTCAGGGCCAGTCAGTTGTTTAGTTTGGTGTTTCTGCGACTTATAGTTTCGTTGCCTATATACGACTTTGCACGACCGCGTCTCCTTTATATATATAGATGGAACCTGGTGGTCAACACTTAATGTAAGTTCAGTTGTTTCCATGAAGCCACTCTAGTTAGGATGAAGAACTGGATTTAGACAATTGCAACTTATTCCAAGACATAATGACAATGTTTAAAATGGCTAAAGGTAAAGGTTTTCCCCTGACATTAAGTCCAGTCGTGTCCGACTCTGGGGTTGATGCTCATTCCCATTTCTAAGCCGAAAAGCCAGCATTGTCCATAGACACTTCCAAGGTCATGGGGCCTGCATGACTGCATGGAGTGCTGTTACCTTCTCACCGGAGCGGTACCTATTGATCTACTTACATTTGCATGTTTTCGAACTGCTAGGTTGGCAGAAGCTGGGGCTGTCAGAGGGAACTCACACTGCTCCCCAGATTTGAACCTTCGACCTTTCAGTCAAAAAGTTCAGCAGCTCAGTGCTTTACCTACTGCGCTACCGGGGACTAAGAAATGTAAAATAGAAGGCAAAATATAGAGCGTAGCTACAGAGCTGCAATGCAGCCATATTCTAAGCCAAACTTACTTCTCAGTGAGATAGTCAACCTGTGTCTGGATTTTACTCCTTCAGAGAGCTTAGAAAAGTTGCTTTTTAAAACTACTATACTATTCTACTTGGAGGATACTGGGCATTCTAATGTTTTTGGGTTTGTTTTGTGTGTGTGTGTGTGTGTCAGGAGCAACTTGTGAAACTGCAAGTCACTTCTGGTGTGAGAGAATTGGCCGTCTGCAAGGACGTTGCCCAGGTTATGCCTTATAGGATGCTTCTCTCATGTCCCCACATGGGAAGCTACAGCTGTCGGAGGGGGCTCATCTGCTCTCTCCTTGGATTTGAACCTCCGACCTGTCAGTCTTCAATCCTGCCGGCACAATGATTTAACCCACTGCACCACCAGAAGCTCCTAGTTCTAAAGCAGGGCTGCCCAACTTCTACCGGCCCAGGGGCCTGAATTCCGGTCATTGATGACCTGGGGGGCCGTAGGGTCTGCCCCTGCCCCCGGCTCCGCCCCCTCCCCACCCCCAGCTCCGCCCTCTCCCCAGCTCCGCCCCCGCCCCGCCCCCACCCCTGCATGCATACAGTCAAATATAATCTTTTACTGAGATAAAATGCAGGGTAGGCATTCAAAAGGGGCATCCATACAGTCAAATATAATCTTTTACTAACATTAAATGCAGGGTGGGCATTCAAAAGGGGCATGCATACAGTCAAATATAATCTTTTACTGAGATAAAATGCAGGGTAGGCATTCAAAAGGGGCATCCATACAGTCAAATATAATCTTTTACTAACATTAAATGCAGGGTGGGCATTCAAAAGGGGCATGCATACAGTCAAATATAATCTTTTACTGAGATAAAATGCAGGGATAAGATATTAAATTATTTTTATTTAATATTAAATATATTTAATTCCATCCTCCCCTCTCCCCTTATTTTTATTTAATATTAAATATATTTAATTCCATCCTCCCCTCTACCCTTATTTTTATTTAATATTAAATATATTTAATTCCATCCTCCCCTCTCCCCTTATTTTAATTTAATATTAAATATATTTAATTCCATCCTCCCCTCCCCTTATTTTTATTTAATATTAAATATATTTAATTCCATCCTCCCCTCTCCCCTTATTTTTATTTAATATTAAATATATTTAATTCCATCCTCCCCCCCTTAATGTATCCCATCTCCCCTTATTTCATCTTTAAATATATTTAATTTTATATTTAATACATGAGGGGAGATGGGGGGAGGGAATAAGGAGCCTCCTGAGGAGCCCCCTGCTTCGGCCTACATTTTCCAAACGCGCAGGATCCAGGAGTACCCGGACAATGAGAGAGGCAACGACCGACTGAGTCGAAGAAGGTCCTAATCACATCTGTGGGCCTCAGCGATCCAGTAGTAGAGTAGCCGAAGAGTATCACGAGAATACGCAATCCACACGGGATTTCGCTGTCAATGCCGACGTGATCTCGCGTTGACAGCGAAATCCCGTGTGGATTGCGTATTCTCGCGATACTTGCTCTGAATCCGGAAGTAGGTATTTTTTATTTTTATTATTTATTTTATTTTTCAATTTTTTTATTAAAAAGCTTAGGGGGCCGTAGGGAAGGGGCTGGGGGCCGTATACGGCCCCTGGGCCGCCAGTTGGACAGCCCTGCTTTAAATTGTTTAATTTATCTGCTGTATTAGTACTGTATGTTCTCTGTTTTATGTGTTATGCTTGTAAACCGCACCGCGCCTCCGAGGAGTGGCGGTATAGAAGTTGAAATAATAAATAAAATGAATAACATTATTTTCTATCTTCATTGTTATGATTCCACATCTTGTTGATGGGCAGCTTCCTATAGTGTGAAAATCACATATTGGACCTCCATGGCAGCAAGGATGGTGTACGCGAAAAAGTGGAAGTCTAAAGACATACCACGTCTTGAAGAATGGATACACAAAGTCCAGGACATTATGAGCATGGACAAGCTGTCCTATTATATGAGTGAAACGGAAGGGACGAGGCTGAACAGAACTGACTGGACACCCTTTGTGTCCTATCTAAAATCTCGGGACCTGGACCGGAACAGTCAAGTTCCCTGACAATGACGCAGGGCGCCCAAGAACTTGCCAAGGGGCAAACCGCCCCCCCCCCCAGCACAAGGACAACCATACCCTCTTTTTCCCCCCCACCCCAATTGAACAAACGGGACAAAGCGGAAACACCGGAAGCCAAAGGAGTCCCCCCTCCTCTCCCCCACTACCCTCTTCCCCACAGGTCCCCCCCCGAACCAGGCCCACACCCACCCATCCCGACCCTTCCCCTTCCTCAGCCCCGCCCCCTCCATCCCGCCCTTTCCTGTCCCTAACACCAGTTCATCCCAACCTCTCCACCATCCCCAACAGAATCTGTCCTTCGTTTTTTCTTTCCTTCCTACTATCCTATACCCAAAATTGTTCCACCTCTTTTTATTGTTACTAGAGAAACCCTAATAAATATATTTTTAAAAAATCACATATTAGACCAAGCTCTTTATTTATTTATTTACAACTTTTGTACCCCGACCTTCTCACCTCTATCAAGGGACTCAGATCGGCATAACAGCAAGAATTCAATGCTATACAATTTAAAAACAACTACAACAACATATTAAAATACATAAAAATCCAGCATAAAACCACATCGCCATTAAAACAATTCCACTCAATCTATAAACGTGGTCATACATTCAGACAATAGCCAATATTCTGGGAAGGCTTGGTTCTACATCCAGGTCTTCACCAGCCTCCTAAAGGACAACAGAGAGGGGGCAGATCTAGCATCACTTGGGAGAGAGTTCCACAGCCGAGGGGCGACCACAGAGAAGGTCCTGTCTCTCGTCCCCACCAGCTGCACTTGCAAAGCCGGTGGGACCGAGAGCAGGGCCTCTCTGGAGGATCTTAATGTTCTTGATGGTTCGTAGGGGAGAATCCGTTCTGACAGGTAAACTGGGCCAGAACCGTATAGGATTTTGTAGGTTAAAACCAGCATTTTGAATTTTGCCCGGAAGCTAATTGGCAGCCAGTGGAGCTGACGCAGCAAGGGAGTTGTATGATCCCTGTGCCCCGCTCCTGTTAGTAACCTGGCTGCCGAACTTTGGACTAATTGCAGTATCGGAGCAGTCTTCAGAGGCAACCCCATGTAGAGAGTGTTGCAGTAGTCTATTTGGGTTTAACCAGAGCAGGCTGAAAGCCAAACATGAGAGCATAACACGTTCTCTTATAGAACTCAAATATGCTGATGATAACATAGTGTGTTGTTTGAAGGGCCAGCAGCTTTGATAGCATGGATGAAGAGGTGCTGTTTGAAGGGCCAGCAGTATCCTCAACTGAGCTTAGAAGAAGACCGTGCAGATGAAGCTACCAATCCTCAGCCTGCAGAGAAAGTACAAGCAGGTTCATCTGAGTAGATGGAGGAAGGGTTAACTGTTCTGGCTCCTTAGACTTGTGAAGACATAAGATTCAACGTTGCAGCTCTTCCAAGTTATAAGAGAAATGAAACACCTGAGAAGCTAGCATAAAAGGGGCTCAAGAGTGGCATCTTGTTGCTGGCAGCAACGTCAGTGTTTGGAGCTGTGACCTCGGACTGTTAGTGATCTCTGGTTTGTGAACTTTGGACTGTCTTTTGGACTCTGGTGTTCGGATTTTTGGATTAACCTTGGACTCTAGACTCTGTTGGAATCAGCTTTGGATCTTGGAAAGGGCTATCTGCTTCGTCGGTGTAAATCCTTGTAGTTTGTGCCTCATGGCTGGATTCTGTGGTTTGGACGGGGACTGTTTGCTGACCTGTTTGGAAACGGGGTCTGGCCTATAGATCTGTGCTCATTCAGAGAAAGACCTACAAGCCATCTTAAACACCTTTGCAGAAACATATGAAAAGCTTGGCCTCTCACTTAACATTGAGAAAACCAATGTGCTCGACCAGCAGGCACCAATCAATCCCTTTGCAATGCCAGAAATAAAGCTTAATGGTGTAACGGTAGAAAATGGTTACCATTTTCACTACCTTTGTAGACACTTCTCCACAAAAGTCGACATCAATGCTGAAATACAACACCGTCCGAGCTCTTTTATTATTTATTTTATTTTTCAATTTTTATTTAAAAGCTTAGGGGGGCGGAGGGAAGGGGCTGGGGGGCCTTATACGGCCCCCGGGCCGCCAGTTGGACAGCCCTGTTCTAAAGTAATTCAAAGGCCCTACTAATTTAGGCTGCATGTAGTACTCAAATGGTGTAATACTGGATTTCATATCATACAACTCATACAGCTTGAGATGTTGCCTCCCTTCATACAATGACTGCAACAAGCACATCAAGGAGAAGGACAATCAAGTCATTCTCTTAGGGCCTTTCCACTAACCTAAAACCCAAGAGGAAGCAGGCTAAAATAACCAATTTCCTCTCGGATTTGAATCCCCAACCCAAATCCGGGCTTTCCTGTGAGGGGTGGCTAGATGGTTGATGCAGGTTGGAGGGGGGGGAGGTGAGGACAAGGGAAATTTTGCATCAGGAGTCCTGAGCAGCGGAGTCTGTGCTGTTCGCGGACACTTCCAGAAAGTTTGGCGGGGGGAGTGGGGGCTGGAGTAGAGGGGATGGGTGCAATCCTGCTCCTTCAGCCTCCAGGAGCTCGAAGAACTGGGATGTCTATGGGGATGCAGTCCCGGGAGTCAACAGGACACACACCTGGAAAGATCTGGACCTAACCTTAAGGTCCAAATCTATCCAGGTTTTTAATAAACGTTTTTATTCTGTTTTACCTGAGGTGTCATTTGGACACCTCAGATAAAAAAATAAAGGCAAGTCCCACGTTTTGGTTCTGTCTGGAAGGGCCCTTAGACACCTAGTTTTCAATGTGAAATCAATGTTTTTTCAGAGTAACATCTGAGTGCAAAAATTCAAATTATGTGCTGGATTTACAACTGTGCTTTTTGTTCTTTAACTGAAGAGTGGAATAGGAGGCTACTATCAAGATCAGACAAACAATTGGTTAGGGCATGCATAATCCTTTTTCTCCCTATTACCTTACTATCCAAAATTGCCCCCTTCCTTGCTCCATGTAATGGTTAGATCCAAGGTAAGTCATACTCAGATTATGGGGTTCACTTGGTCATAGTGCAATTCTGAAGAAAAATACAAACAAAATTTCTAAATAGCAGAAATAATGTGATATGTGTGTACCTCCCTCTGTGTATATGTTTGTGCACTCATGTCACCTGCCAACCTAAGGCCACTCCATGAATTTCATAGAGTTTTCTAAGGCAAAGAATATTCAGAGGTGGTTTGTTATTGTCTTCCTCAGAAATATTTCCTACTCTATTCCTTTGTGGTCCAAATACTAAATATGTCTGCCCAGCTTAGCTCCAAAGATAGGCAGGATCTGATGTTTGGGGGTATTTAAGCATAAACAGGAAAAAGGAGCTGATGGCATTCTTTCAGGCAAAGGTTTTTAACATGTGGTCCTCCAGATGTTTGGGCCTCCAATTTCCAGAAACTCTAGTCAATTTGTCCAATTCTGTCAATTTGCCAGAAATTTTGGGAGCTGAAGGGACACAAGTTTGCCACCACTGCTTTAAGTGATACAAATTGAACTGTGTGAAGTATCCTTGTCTGCATTTGCCATTCCCACCTTTCCATTTTCTTGAAAGATGTTAAAGTATAAAATGAGTAGAAGTCTGATAAGTTATCAGAGATTGCCCAGCCAACTGCTGGGAAACAAGTGTCACACAGAGACATATCAGGAGGGATTTTCCCCAAGGTCTACTCAAAGAGCACCTTCAGCCTATTCATGCATGCACAACAGATGCACTCAGAATAGCAGAACACAATATCATCCCCATCTTCAAGGGAAGAGACAGACTGAAGGTTTACTATGTGACAAGAACTCTTGGGATGGGGAGGTGGTCAGCTGCTTCAATTCTTTGGATGGCTCAAATACCTCAATCCTGTATCTCCCAGTGCAATGCCTTCTGGATGTATTGGACTACAAATCCACCATTTCCCATATTGGTTGGGTATAACACAGTGTTTCTCAACCTTCCCAATGCCACAACCCCTTAATACAGTTCCTCGTGTTGTTAACATGGAACATACGGACACTGATGGACAACACCAACAGTGATCGCCCCGAATGCAGAACTGCTGTCATTGCAAGGGAGCTGGGACGCTCTAACATTGACATAGCAGCACTTTAGAAGACCCGGAGAGCAGGAGAGTGACAGATGAAGGAAGAAAAAGGAAGCTACACCTTCTTTGGAAGGGACTGCCTGAAGAAGACCAAAGAATACATGAAGTTGGCTTTGCTATCAGAAATGACCTGGTGAAGTATCTGACTGAAGCACCCACAGGCATCAACAAATGACTCTCAACCCTCCGAATTGAACTTGCCAAAAATTAACAGGCAACCATCATAACTGTCTATGCACCAACACTAGATGCTGATGAAGACATCAAGGAAAAAATTTACTGTCAGCCGGACACCGTCCTAACGGAGATACCTATGGAGGATAAAATCATCCTCCTGGGGGATTTTAATGCAAGAGTCAGACGAGACTTCGACCTGTGGCCAGGGATCATAGAAAAGACGGGGTTGGAAACAGCAATTATTTTCCATCTTCATCGCTATGATACTTCATTTTGTTGATGGGAAGCTTCCCACCGGAGTGGAAATCATCTATCAGACAGATGACAAGCTATTTAATCTCAGCAGACTGAAGGCCAAAACCAAGGTTACAACAACATCTGTTTTAGAACTCCAGTATGTTGATGACAAGGTCATCTGTGCGCATTCAGAAGAAGACCTACAAGCCACTCTAAATACCTTCGCAGAAGCATACGAGAAGCTTGGCCTGTCATTGAACATCAAGAAAACCAAAGTGCTCTTCCATCAGTCACCAGCCAATCCCTCTCCAATGCCAGAACTACAGCTTAATGGTGTAACATTAGAAAATGTTGATCATTTCCACTACCTTGGCAGCCACCTCTCCACAAAAGTCAACATTGACACCAAAATACAACACCGCCTGAGCTCTGTGAGTGCAGCATTTTTCTGAATGAAGCATAGAGTGTTTGAGGACCGGGACATCCATAGGGGTACCAAGGTGCTTGTTTATACAGCTATTGTCCACCCAACCCTGCTTTACTCCTGTGAGACGTGGACTATCTACAGAGGTCACATGCAACTCCTACAATGATTCCATCAGCGTTGCCCCCGAAAAATCCTCCAAATCTCTTGGGAAGACAGGTGAACAAATGTCAGCATGCTGGAAGAAGCAAAGATCACCAGCACTGAAGCAATGGTCCTCTGCCATCAACTCCGCTGGACCAGCCACGTTGTCTGGATGCCTGACCACCGTCTCCCAAAGCAGTTGCTCTATTCCGAACTCAAGAACAGAAAACAGAATGTTGGTGGGCAGGAAAAGAGATTTAAAGCCAACCTTAAAAACTCTGGCATAGACACTGAGAACTGGGAAGCCCTGGCTCTTGAGCGCTCCAGCTGGTCAGCTGTGCCCAGCAGTGCTTTAGAGTTTAAAGAGGTACAAATGGAGGGCGAAAGATAGAAACGTGCCAAGAGGAAGACGTGTCAAGCCAACTCCGACCGGGACCGCCTTCCATCTGAAAACCAATGCCCTCACTGCGGGAGAACATGCAGATCAAGAATAGGGCTCCACAGTCACCTACATACCCACCGCCAGTACACCAATCTTGGAGGACAATCCTACTCGGACAGTGAGGGATTGCCTAAGTAAGCAATTGCCTCTCTGTAAATTATAAACCATGTTTAAGTAATTTTGTGCCCTCCAAATGTTTTGGTGCCAGAGAGAAAACTGTAACATACTGTCAGTCGGTACCACCAGGAAGTTGGAACTCATGTGCCCTTTCTTAATGGACATCACTGACTCCTCAAGAAAGGATGCCGCGTGATCAAGCAATTCCTCTTTGAACACAAGATGGCAGCCTTAAATACATACAGCCCTACACAGCTTTTAATCTTACAGATCATTAAATACCTAATTTACACATTATGTTTTCGTGGGCCTGCCCATAACTCATTAATGTTAAACTCATGAGTTGTAAAGATCAGCACATATGACAAGTACTGGTTTCTTTACCTGATTTTTTAACCTTTGATGGAGCATCACTTTACAACAGGAATGCTGTTCTTTACTTACTAGTTCCTCCCACTGGAACATGTCAAGTTTTTGGAAGAATAGATTACCATACAGCTCAGGCATACTCCGTTTTGAAATTAAATGGATGATTTTTCCTACTTCTGTCACACATTAGCAAACTATCCATTTTATTCAGGAGTTCTCAGTTGATTTGCCATCACATTGTAGAGAGTTATTCCCACCCATTGTCCCGTTTACCCCCCCCCCCTGTTTTCTTTGTAAAAAGAAACACTCCTCTACTGGACTCCTGGGTTATAATTGACATTTCCTAATTGGTTCTATCATAAACACATAGGAAATGTTTATTAAACTGCAAAAACTTTGTCTTTGCAGGAGGGGCATTCTGCTATAGCATATTTCCTCTATTTTTTTAATGATTGAATATGTTGTAGAGTCTCCACCAATTTAGTTTGTGGCACAAAAACTAAGTTTCTGGAGCACAACAAGTACTTTCAAAATAAGGACTACACAATTAAACAAGAAAAAACACTTATAAACTAGGAACCTATTTTCTTTATTATTATTATTATTCAGAGGTCAGATGGCCATCTGTCAGGGGTGCTTTGATTGCGCTTTTGCTACATAACAGAAAGAAGAGGGTTGAACTTTCTTAAGCAGGAGACTTACTGGGTTTTTTTAATAGTCAGAGACAATAAGCAGTCGGAGACTACTTCTTTAGATGGCCCTTGAGGTCAACTGAAGAAGGAGGGAAGGAGGCATCTGGGTGAGGTAACACATAGAAGGAAGGAATAATACTAATAATAGTAATAATAATAATAATTATTATTATAATTTTATACCCCGCCACCATCTCCCCGAAGGGACTCGGAGCGGCTTATAAGTGGAACCAAGCACAGAACATACAGTAAAATACACCAACTATAAACACAATTAAAAACATATTAGCATATAACAATCCAATTAAAACAATTTAAAAGTCAGCAGAGTATTAAAACATCATTAAAAGTATATCAAACCAAATGGAAGGAAGGAAGGAAGGAAGGAAGGAAGGAAGGAAGGAAGGAAGGAAGGAAGGAAGGAAGGGAGGGAGGGAGGGAGGAGGAAGGGAGGGAGGGAGGGAGGGAGGGAGGGAGGGAGGGAGGAGGGAGGGAGGAAGGAAGGAAGGAAGGAAGGAAGGAAGGAAGGAAGGAAGGAAGGAAGGAAGGAAGGAAGGAAGGAAGGAAGGAAGGCCCCCAGAAAGTGCATGCGACAGGCAAGGACACAACATACTGCCGATCTTTCCTCCTCCTTGAGCAAAAGGTAATGGTGGAGCTTTTTCTCAAAAGGGCATTTCGGCTCCTCCTACAAATTGCCTAACTGTATCATTTTAAAGCTGAGAACGGTGAATATAATCACATGACAGAATTGGCCATTTTGCCCATCTCTAGCCAGATTATTTTACAAAAAAGTCACTTGCCAACCAGCTTGGAAAGCATCTGAAAAGATAACCCTTTACAATGCTTTTGTAACCCCACTACTCTACACTTGAAGCCTATGTTATGTGATGAACGCAGTAGGTTGCCATTTCTTAAGTGGGTGGCTCAATAGTATTTAATGAATGTGAAGTAGCTGGTCTGCACCCAGTTCTGGGGATTTTTAAGCATTTGTCCGGTAAATTCAAATAAGGAGTAAAAATGAGAAATAAATGGATGAAAATGCTTCCCTTCTTCCTTAACCACTTGGAACATTTAATTCATTATTTGCCTTTAATGTACCATGTGAACCAAAGCTGGGGGGGGGCAACTTCTAGAATTCCTTCTAACCAAGGTGAAAGAAGAAAGTGTAAAAGCTGGGTTGCAGTTAAACATCAAAACAACCAAGATTATGGCAACCAGACTTTGTATTTCTAGGTGCAAAGATTACTGCAGACGCAGACTGCAGCCAGGAAATCAGAAGATGTTTACTTCTTGAGATGGGAGCAATGACCAATCTTGATAAAAAAAGTGAAGAGTAGAGACATCACACTGGCAATGAAGATCCGCATAATTAAAGCAATGGTATTTCCTGTAGTAACTTATGAATGTGAGAACTGGACCATAAGGAAGGCTGAGCAAAGTAAGATAGAAACTTTTGAACTCTTGTGTTGGCGGAAAATTCTGAGTGGCTTGGACCGCAAGAAGATCAAACCAATCCATACTCCAGGAAATAATGCTCGACTGCTCACTGGAGGGAAGGATATGAGATGCAAAAATGAAGTACTTTGGCCACATCACGAGAAGACAGGAAAGCTTAGAGTAGACGGGATAGCCTGGAGAAGACAATGATGCTGTGGAAAAGAAAAAGTAAGAGGGGCTGACCAAGGGCAAGGTGGATGGATGGTATCCTTGAAGTGTTTGGCTTTACCTTGAAGGAGCTGGGGGTGGCGAGCTCTGGCATGGACTGGTCCATGAGGTCACAAAGAGTCGGATTGAACAAATAAACAAGATTTGTTTTGTTTGGGGGGGTTTGTCATGTCAGGAATGACTTGAGAAACTGCAAGTGGCTTCTGGTGTGAGGGAATTGCCCGTCTGCAAGGATGTTGCCCAGGGGATGGCCAGATGTTTTGATGTTTTATCATCCTTGTGGGAGGCTTCTCTCATGTCCCCACATGAGGAGCTAGAGCTGATAGAGGGAGCTCATCTGCACTTTCCCCAGATTCGAACCTGCAACCTATCAGTCTTCAGTCCTGCCGGCACAGGGATTTAACCCACTATGCCACTGGGAGCTCCAATAAACAAGTATTCCTCAGCCTATATAGCTATTATATATTATGGTTGGCAAATTCAGGGAGTAGGAGGGAAAATAGCAACTTTACCAAACTCTAATGCGAGTTCTCTCTCTCTCTTTCTCACCCTTTTCAACACACACACTTTAATCCCACTTTCATCTGAGGAGCAAAGCCACAACCTTGTGGGACAATTCAAGTTATAAGACTGAATTGCTAAAAGCCACCAAAGCTGTCTGTGTGAATAGTGAAATTTAGCAAGCTACACTGGAAACTCTTTAATGGTCACATTACACACAGCTGGTTAATGTTTTTGAATTTATTTTCACATAGCTCCTTGTAATTGCTTAATTTGTTCTTTATTTTTCAAGAGCCCATCCAGGCAATGCCTAAAAGTTCACTGACATCAAGAGCAGCCAAGCGTCACATACTTGAAAATATTGAGAGTGACTTCAGGAGTTTTAAGAAAAAGGCAGATCTGCATATTCTATGTAGATTATTTAATATCTAATACAGGGCTAAAAGCAGTTGAACTTAAATGGAGTATCCCTTCACTGGAGGGGTTTTTCTTCCACAGACTCATGAAAGATAAACATTTGAAATGCAGCAAGCTGTCCTTCGGCACACTGATAAAGTGGAGTTAAGACTCTGCACTCAAAAAAATCAGCAGTAGCTGCAGAAACAATCAGAGCAGACTTCCTCTCGCTAGTGCCTTCCAGATGTGTTGGACTAGAACACATCTGGGGCTCATTCACACAATAGAATAATAGCACTATTATCCCACTTTAGCTGCCATGGTTCCCTCCTATGGAATCCTGGGATTTGCAATTTAGGCAGGAACATTTTGAATTCTCAGCTAGATTGCTCCAGTGCCCTGATATAGTGGGGGGGACGGGGGACGGGGACATGGGATTCCATAGGATTAAACCATGTCAGTAAAAGTGAAATAACACCACTACAACTGTGTAGTGTGGATGGGCCCCTGGAAAGCACCAGGTTGGAGGAATGTTGGAATAGCAATATCAAACTTCTTGGATGGAAACCAAAGTTTATAGGGAAATTCACTCCTGAAATAGTTATTATGGGGAAAAGGTTTCTGCACTGAAGTTTTATCAATAATCCTTGTTTACACAAGGAGCCAAATTTTTCAAAATCAAATTATCACAGGGACAGAAAATGAAGTGAAATCTTCCGAACAAGGGCAAAGACAGCAAAACAAATACCATATGGTGTTAGTCCTTCCCTATGCTATCCAAAGATAGATAGATAGATAGATAGATAGATAGATAGATAGATATTTGGCTGGAATTACACTTGTACCTTTTCCGACTTACATACTAATTGAACTTAAGAACAAAGCTATAGCACCTATCTTGTTCATAACTTGAGGACTCCTGTACAGCTCAACAGATCATGTCAGTGGCCATAATGATTGGGAGATTTGGGGAGTTCCGGTCCATTTTCTCTCTCTCAGCACTAGTCAAAAATGGTGAAAGTCTTCTTTAGCTCCCTGCCCTGATTGTCTATTGACCTCGCTAGACAGTAAAGATTCACTAGGCAAAGACACAACTCTCAATATACAACTCAATATACAACTCTCAATATAAAACTGCATTATATGGTCAGTGTAGACTCCTATAATGCAGGTCAATGCAATTTAAAAAAGCGTTATATGATTCTACACTGACCATTCAAACTACATTATATGGCAATGTAAATGGGGGCCTTATTGCTTATCCTGACTACTGGTGGAAACTTTTGACCCCGGCAGAAAAGCAGGATTACTTAGTATAACCTCCACAGAAAGCCAACCAACTCCAAAAGGGCCGTTTCAATCTCTTTTGCCCTAAAGTCCTCCAGACAGATGGGGCCTCCCGATGTTCCTGGGCTGCAATTGGCAGCATTCCTCTCCTTCAGCTATGTTGGCTGGGGTGACTGGGAATGGGAACTCAACAATATCTGGAAGGCTGCATTTTGTATCCTCACCCCCACACTTATTCTGCAAGTTGTTTGAAAGCTAACTGCAAAAATGAGGGTCCTGGAAAATAGAGCAGGCATGGGCAAACTTGGGCCCTCAGGTGTTTTGGAAAGCCTCAGGCCCTTTCCTTTTCCCCTCAGCCGCATGAGAGTAACTGTAAGTCCAAAACACCTGGAAGCCTGCAATGTGCCTTGATTTCATTTGTTCTAGATTAAAATTAGCTGAAGATTTTGCTGTGTAGCATGACAAGGGCTATAAAAACAACTACTTCAAGCACAAGTTGTCAACACCACACAATTGATGGATGGTGGAGAGACACCAAAGATGTTTCTCGTCCAAGGTATTATTTATCCCAGGTCTATTCCTGGGATAAATTTAATATTTAATTTTAATCAGGGTTTATTAAAAAAAAGAAATCTGCTGAAAGCCACCCAAAAACTTGAGTGACATATACTGTATATGTTTTAGATGAGGGGTGAGGAACCCTTTTTCTGTCTAGGGTAATTTGTCTATTTTTAGCCTCATTTGTGGGCTATACAAAATTAGAGGGAGCGGAGGTCCCGGATAGTTAGAGGGGAGGGGGCCTTTGCCATTGAGAATGGCAAGGGGCCTAAGGGAGGAAAGCCATGCTGCAGTAGGAGCCTGGCTGGCAATCACAGCCTTGGAACACCCAACCATTTCTTGGGGGCACCATTGCAACCTAGTCAGAGAGGTGGAAGGGGAGGATGGGTACCAGGCACAGAGGGAGAGGGGTTCATAGGCAAGGGGGCATCCAGGCGGGCAGCAATGAGAAGTCTGCCCAGGTCAAGGGTCAAGCTCCAGCAGGTTGGAGTGCCTCCTTCTAGCCATATTCCCAGAGGAGCCAAGCATTAAGCAATGGAAGAAGGAACAATGGGAGGCGAACAGCTCTCTAAGGCTGATTATGGCTTGCATCGCACAGAGAATGAGAAAGAGAAAGATGAATGGATTTATTTCATTTTATTAAGTTTTATTAAGCAAGAAATACTCAGAGATGTTGAACAAAACAGAAGTGACTTAATTAAAGATGACATAGTTGAAAATGACATAATTAAAGACTATGGATAAATAAGAGCAGAATTTTGGTTATAGTATAGAATTAGAAAAATGGTGAAAATGTGGCAGAAGGGTTTACATTTACATTATCAAATAATCTTAAAGATATTTTCTATGAAATTATGTTTAGATGTCATTTAACACACCCCTCCCCCAAATAAAAAATGTACAAAGGATAACATAATAAATGTTGGATATTGTGAAGTTCATGAAGGGTCTTATTACCATATGTGGTGGACCTGTAAAAAAGCCCAAAAAAATCTGGACGCAAATTCATAAGTAGTTGACAGTCGTAATCCAAGAAATTCTTATAACAAAAATCAACCTCAAGCCAGAATTTGCAATACTACAACTATTGGATGATCAAATAAAAAAGGAAGGTGAGAGAGTACTGCAGTAAATGTTAACAGCGGCAAGAATATGATATGCTCAAAAGTGGAAAATGACAGAGACGCCAACTATAGACGGCTGGGCAGTCAAGATGTAAGAAATAATAGAAATGGACAAATTAATAAGTATTGTTGAAACATAAGTCATTATAAGTAAATACATGAATAAATAAAGAAGCATCTCATGCAAATACTATCCAAGGTGACTTTTTTTTAGCTTCCACAAATATACAAGATCTGGGTTATTTGGGGTATTTAAGGCTTGTTCTATGTGCTTAGAGGATAAGCGTGGGAGAAAATCGGAGTAGAACTCAACTAGACCTCATTTTTGGTATGCAGAAACCAAGCAAAGTGAAGTCAAGTGACAGTCATAAATAGATGACCTCAGGCTACTTTTGAAGGGGGGGATCAAATGAGAACCATCTGGAATATAGATTTTCATTCCCATTTAACCCTAATGTGTTTCCTCTGCCACCTGTGGACTAGTGTTGCCAGTTTTTCAAAAAAGCAATATGGGACAATTGAAATTCATGACATGCAGGACTGACAACCAGGAAATAGCTATGAATAAGTTTGTGCCCTACCTAAATACTAAATGCAAGTAATGATTCCAGTTGATTTAGCCATGTGTTGTGCTACAAAATTACCATATTAAATGATGCCACACACACCTCTGCCTTTACGATGAACCAACACCACAAAAAACGTGATTTTTGGCATCTTGTTCCATTTATAGAAAAGTTTTCCAGTCCTCAAATGAGGGACGTTGCTTATAATAAAAGACACCTGTTAGTCCGAGAAGGACAAGCTTTCTGGATCAAATAAGGGGCATCTCTTTAAATCGGGGGACACCTGGAAACACTACTGTGAACCCACACAGTCTGGAACTTAAGTCGACTTCCTTCTCATGACAGTAAAATGAAGCGGTCAGCTGAACAAATAGCAGAAATGTGGCTTCTCCTAGACTGAAAATAAACACAAAGGGGTGCTGGAGGAAGGGGGACAAAAGCAACTTGTAATACTTGGTGTTTGCAGAATCTGAAAAATACTGCTTTTCTGTTTAACAACACCCAGACAGCTTGCAGGGCTTATGAAAATTGTAGTCCAAAAAAAAGCAAATTTTGACCTCATTGTGAAGGTGCCTTATATTCTGAAAGCAACTTCTGTACCATTGGCCTTTCAACCACTCCAACAAGGTTGATCACCTCACTGCTTCAGAGAATGCCTTCCACAGCTTCAAGGAAATTTAGACAAGAGAACCAAAAGAGTCCTCCGTTGCTGTCACTCAGGCAAGACCCACCTCCATAAGCATTTTTGACCAGATTTTTTTGACAGCACCAGAGACCAGACAGGTATGATGGGCTGAACTGAAACAGTGTTTGCAGTGACAGGGACACTGCTTGGAGCTGTCAGAAGAAAGACATGCTGGCGAGAAGAGGGCAAGTGTGGGAATACAAGGCATTCTGAAGGCAGAGGTCAATGCCACCAAGAGGAAAGAATGGCAAGGAGTGAAACAATGATGCTTCTCGCTGTGACAGCAGAAATACCTGGCAGCCACTTCTGTGATTTAGGAAAAGAAGCTTTCATTTATGCCCATCACCTGGATACATTAAGGCCCAGTTCCAAGTAGAAAATGACATTTGGGGATGGGAAAAAATGACCTGTAAGCAATTGAATTTGTGAGTCACCTTTTTAATTAACAAGCCATTTAACCTAGAGATTGGAAATTATCTCGGAAACAATGGCTTCAGCGCAGGCAGCCTATCCCTTCGGAAAGGGTTTCTCTGCAAAACATTATAGCACATTATGGAACAGGAAATTGTTTGTTCCAGTGAGAAGCGGAAACAACAGAAGTGGGGGAAATAAAGCCATCGAACCTTCTAAGATTTAAGGAATGGATTCCCGAGCCGGTTTAAGGAGGTCATTATTTTGCGCACTGGAAACATTTGAAAGCAGCAATGTTTTCCTCCTCTGTGTTGAAACAGCTCGTCCTAGTCTGGCAGCAATCTCCTCATAGAAACAGATATGCATAAATTGTTTCTAATGAGACCATCTGCCTTTTATAGCCCCCTTGGAACTAAACAGTACCCAAAGACCACTCTGTCTTGAACAGATCGATGGCCCAAGTCCCTGCTCTTGCCTGTTTAAAAAAATGGAGGAGAAAGTGAATTGGATTTGCTGAGAAGGAGCTGGTTTTGATTACTATCATTCATAATGTTTGGGCTGTGTTAAGGAACAGTTGTGGAGGAAGATGAAATAGGCAGATATCACAGAATCATAATGTTGGAAGGGTCCACAGGGGCCATCTAAACCAATCCCCCGATATGCAGAATACACAACTATAGCTTCCCTGAAAGATGCATACCATCATAGAATCGCAAAGCCCAATAGTTTTCTGCCCCACAATTATTTCCAGGACCGAGTCGGCTTGCTTCCCTTCACATTAAAATATGTCTTTCATTCTCATCAAGTGCTCGTAAACTGTTTCTTCACTTAAAGGTGTATGGCTTTACTATGGTTGTCTTTGCCATGGGCAATTTCAGTAAACTCAACGTTTTTATCAACATGGAATTTTTCAAATGTAAAATTACAACGCCCATCATACTATAGGCAATCTCTCTTGACCAAGTATGATTTTCTTACAAGAGTAGAGTTGTGGTGGTAGGTCTGTGTTGTTGTTGTTGTTGTTGTTGTTGTTTATTCATTCAGTTCTGACTCTTTGTGTCCTCATGGACCAGCCCATGCCAGAGCTCCCTATTGGCCACGCCACTCCCAGCTCCTTCAGAGTCAAGCCAGTCACTTCGAGGATACCATCCATCCATCTTGCCCTTGGTCGGCCCCTCTTCCTTTTTCCTTCCATTTTCCTTAGCATCATTGTCTTCTCTCAGCTTTCCTGTCTTCTCATGATGTGGCCAAAGGACTTCATTTTGCCTCTCATATCCTTCCCTACACTGAGCAGTTAGGCTTTATTTCCTGAAGTATGGACTGGTTTGATTTTATTATGGTCCAAGGCACCCTCAGAACTTTCCTCCAACACCACAGTTCAAAAGCGTCTATCTTCCTTCGCTCAGCCTTCCCTATGGCCCAGCTCTCACATCCATTGGTTACTATGGGGAATACCATTGCTTTAACTATTTGGATCTTTGTTGCCAGTGTGATGCCTCCACTCTTCGTTGCCAGTGTGATGTCTCTGCTCTTCACTATTGATCATTGCTCCCCTCCCAAGAAATAAACATCTTCTGATTTCCTGGCTGCAGTCTGCATCTGCAGTAATCTTTGCACCTAGAAATACAAAGTCTGTCACTGCCACTACCTATCTCAGAAGACATCCTCCCTGAATCCCAGAATGGCTTTCACATCTCCAAGGGAGCAGTAGACTTGATTTTCACTACACGACAGCTTCAAAAAAATGCAGGGAACAAAAACAACCTGTGTACATGGCCACTGTATGAAATTTTGAGCATTCCTTAGCATTTCCCTTTTTTGGTATAGGGATATAATCCAAAAGGCTTGAAGCAATAAAGTCCAAAACAACGTGGCAAAATCCAAAGACTTGGCAAGGCTCCGCGTAACAAATGCGGATCAGGAAACAAGGCAAGGCTCCGCGCAACAAGGCGGATCAGGAAACAAGGCAATGCAAATGCAAGGCAAGACTTGATGACCACTAGCTCACTTAGCTCTGTGGACCCACTTCGCTTCACGCCTATTCAGATGAGATGTGGCCGAAGCACTGAAGATTCGTTCCCACGAATCCTATACTTAATCCTTCGGGCGAGGTCCCCGACACTCAATGCTTCGTCGTCTCCAATCTCTGCTGACGGACCTCGGCCTGTCTAGGCTGCGGTACCATCCCTTCTGCGGGACTCAATGCTACTTCTCCTATCAAAGGTTCGGCCTTGCCTCTCACCATCTGGGTCACTATCTCCATGGGAGCTTCCCTCCCTAGAATCTTCCCAGCCGCTTGCTTCCATGTTTTGACTCAGGAGCTCCTGGGAACCTTTCCCACCCGGGTGCTCATAACTCCCACAATCACTGCCCTCCATTTGCACCTGGTTATCTGAATCTACGTCAGGGCCAAACATCAATTCTTTCCATGCCAAACTCTCTGTGGGCGAAGGAGGCCCACTGATGGGAAACTGTCCTTCTCCCCAATCTTCCAACTCATCCTCTGAATCTGGTTCTGCAGCTGCAGGGCCTAATGCTAATGGGACCCCGGGTCCTAGCCCCAGTTCTCCAGGCACAAACGAGAACTGCTGTGCTACAATATAAGTTGATTTTTTCCAGTCTGATGGTGCGTTTGTAAGTGACTGTTGAAAGATATTCTGGGGATCCACATGGTCAGTGACCATGAAAAATAGGTTTACTCTGAGCCGCTCTGAGTCCCCCCTCGGGGGTTGAGAAGAGCGGGGTAAAAATGCTGTAAATAAATAAAAATAATATTGCAGGTTGAAAGCAATCACAACAACAGTTTGTTTGAAATGCCTTTCTCTCAGTATGTTTCTCTCTTTCACCCTTTATTTGTGTCTCTTAAAAATCCATAGCGCCATTGGAAATTGCTGACCTCCAGTTAGAACACTCAAAAGCCAGAGCTTCCCAGTTCTTGGTGTTGATTCCGCATTTTTAAAGGTTAGCTTCACATCCATCTTTAAATCTCTTTTGTTGTCCATCAAAATTCTGTTTTCTGTTCTTGAGCTGAGAATAAAGTAGCTGCTTTAAAGGAAAGTGATCGGGCATTTGGACAACATGGCCAGTGCAACAAAGTTAATGGCAAAGAATAGTTTTCAGAAGGCTTTTGAGTCATGAAATTGGTTTTTAATTTGGTTCCTATTGACTTATTGTTAATTGTATTGTTCTCTAGTAAACTGCTCTGAGCCTTCGGGGCGTGGCGGTGTATAAGTCTGAATAATAAATAAATAAATTGCTTCAGTGCTGGTGGTCTTTGCTTCTTCCAAGACACTGATGTTTATCCGCTTGTCTTCCCAAGATATTTGCAATATTTTTCAAAGGCAACATTGATGGAATCTTTCCAGAAGTTGAGGGTGACTTTTTCAGATGGTCAATGTTTTGTAGGCATGCAATAGAGTTGGAAGGACAATAGCTTTATAAACAAACATCTCGGTATCACTATGAATGTCCAAATCTCAAACAGTCTCTGCTTTATTTGAAAAATTTCTGCACTCACACAGCTCGGACGGTGTTGTATTTCAGCATTGATGTCAACTTTTGTGGAGAAGTGACTACAAAGGTAGTGAAAATGGTAACCATTTTCTACCGTTACACCATTAAGCTTTATTTCTGGCATTGCAAAGGGATTGATTGGTGCCTGCTGGTCGAGCACATTGGTTTTCTCAATGTTAAGTGAGAGGCCAAGCTTTTCATATGTTTCTGCAAAGGTGTTTAAGGTGGCTTGTAGGTCTTTCTCTGAATGAGCACAGATCTATAGGCTAGACCCCGTTTCCAAACAGGTCAGCAAACAGTCCAAACCACAGAATCCAGCCATGAGGCACAAACTACAAGGATTTACACCAACGAAGCAGATAGCCCTTTCCAAGATCCAAAGCTCATTCCAACAGAGTCTAGAGTCCAAGGTTAATCCTAAAATCCGAATACCAGAGTCCAAAAGACAGTCCAAAGTTCACAAAACCAGAGATCACTAACAGTCCAAGGTCACAGCTCCAAACACTGAAGTTGCTGCCAGCAACAAGATGCCACTCTTGAGCACTTTTTATGCTAGCTTCTCAGGTGTTTCATTTCTCTTATAACTTGGAAGAGCTGCAACGTTGAATCTTATGTCTTCACAAGTCTAAGGAGCCAGAACAGTTAACCCTTCCTCCATCTACTCAGATGAACCTGCTTGTACTTTCTCTGCAGGCTGAGGATTGGTAGCTTCATCTGCACGGTCTTCTTCTAAGCTCAGTTGAGGATACTGCTGGCCCTTCAAACAGCACCTCTTCATCCATGCTATCAAAGCTGCTGGCCCTTCAAACAACACACTATGTTATCATCAGCATATTTGAGTTCTATAAGAGAACGTGTTATGCTCTCATGTTTGGCTTTCAGCCTGCTCTGGTTAAACCCAAATAGACTACTGCAACACTCTCTACGTCGGCTTGCCCCTGAAGACTGCTCGGAAGCTGCAATTAGTCCAACGTTCGGCAGCCAGGTTACTAACAGGAGCGGGACACAGGGAGCATACAACTCCCTTGCTGTATCAGCTCCACTGGCTGCCAATTAGCTTCCAGGCAAAATTCAAAATGCTGGTTTTAACCTACAAAACCCTATACGGTTCTGGCCCAGTTTACCTGTCTAAACGGATTCTCCCCTATGAACCATCAAGAACATTAAGATCCTCCGGAGAGGCCCTGCTCTCGGTCCCACCAGCTTTGCAAGTGTGGCTGGTGGGGACGAGAGACAGGACCTTCTCTGTGGTCGCCCCTCGGCTGTGGAACTCTCTCCCAAGTGATGCTAGCTCTGCCCCCTCTCTGTTGTCCTTTAGGAGGCTGGTGAAGACCTGGATGTGGAACCAAGCCTTCCCAGAGTATTGGCTATGAATGTATGACTCTGAATGTATGACCACGTTTATAGATTGAGTGGAATTGTTTTAATGGCGATGTGGTTTTATGCTGGGTTTTTATGTATTTTAATATTTATTTATTTATTTATTTATTATTTGGTTTTGTATTCCGCTCCTCCCTGCAGGCTCGGGGCGGGTCACAACATATAAAACCGGCGGCATGTGGTGGCCATGCAGCTATACAGTAAAACAGTAAAACATTAAAACAATACGGGTCACATCGCGAGGTATTAAAGGAACGCTGTTGTTGTAGTTGTTTTTAAATTGTATAGCATTGAATTCTTGCTGCTATGCCGATCTGAGTCCCTCGATAGAGATGAGAAGGTCGGGGTACAAAAGTTTTAAATAAATAAATAAAGAGCTTGGTCCAATATGTGATTTTTACACTGATAGGAAGCTGCCCATCAACAAGATGTGGAATCATAGCAATGAAGATAGAAAATAATGTTATTCATTTATTTATTATTTCAACTTCTATACTGCCACTCCCCGGAGGCGCGGAGCGGTTTACAAGCATAACACATAAAACAGAGAACATACAGTACTAATACAGCAGATAAATTAAACAATTTAAACCATTAAACAATTTGCGAGCTTAATCTGCCACATAGAGATCTACTGGGAGAGATCCGATGGCCTATAGATTCTCGGAAAGGCCGCTTACACTCCAGCCGTGGGGCCGGAGTGTAACTTAAGTAACTTAAGTCTGTATACTACCCTTAGGAGGAGAGGGCCTGCTCTGCCCTGCTGGTTTTAAGGGCTGAAAGGCACATCTTGTTTCTATCCTGGATAACATGTTCTGGAGCTGGGGACCATTCTGAGATCTCACTCCGCTCCTGTAGCCAACGTTCCAGAAAGTCCTAGGCCAAAACCTCCTTTGTCTCTTGGCTTGTTCCTAATTCCCCCGTTGGCCAAGACCGGATGGAATGGCCCCCAATGGGGCCCCACTGGCAGCAATAGTGCTGACCCCCGCATTTCTTCTCTGGTGGGGCAGCTGGGCGGGCTGCACAGTCCTAGCTCCAGAGGAAGTTACATCACCCCGAACCGGAGACGGGAAAGCATCACCAGTCAACTCTCACGACATTAGTACAGACTTCCTGCGACTACGTCTATGTCTTCTCCTGTGCCTGTGCGATAGGTCCAACAGTGCGGCGTGGCTGGTGGCATCCTCAAGGCCATCCGCCATCATCTCTCCTGGCCCAACTCCCAGTGCTCCAGTCTTCAGGAGGTCCTGAAGTCCTGTTGGGGCAATAACTTTAGGAGTCATTGCTGTCCAAGTCTGTTATCATCATGGAGGAGTTCACAAATTTATCAGAGCATCTGATTTTCAGGAGATTGGTTCAGAGAGCATTATGATTCACTGTGTTGAAGGTCTTTGCACAAAGGTTGATTTTGTTCCCTGCACTTTTTAAAGCTGTTGTGCAGTGAAAATCAAGTCTACTGTTCCCTTGGAGATGTGGAAGCCATTCTGGGATTCAGGGAGGATGTCTTCTGAGATAGGTAGAAGACGGTTTGTGATTATTCTTGTGAGGATTTTTCTGGCAGAGGTTAAAAGGGAGATATCTCAATGGTCTTCACAGCCTGTTCTTTCTCCCGTTGTAAAAGAGTGATGATAATGGCGGCCTTGAAGCCTGCTGGGATCTTCACAGTCACCCATACTTTTTCAACAAGCTTGTGAAATTGTGTCAGTTTGGGCCAGCCTTCTTTAAAGATTTCCATAGGGATCCCTTCAGGTCTGCTGGCTTTGTTCTTTTTAGTTGATTGATGGCTTTATGACTTCCTCCAAATTAGGCAGTACTGCAAGCAAGCAGCTCCCATCATACTAATGTACCCACATGGGATTTGGGAGTTTTCCCATGGGGGAATTTGAAGGCAGAATGAATTTCTCAAATGGTCTTTATTTATTATGGGTTTTAATTGTTTTCCTTTCTAATGTGTTTTTAGTAATGGCAGTCAGCTTGGCTTGAGATGTGTTATATATACATCCCTTCAAGTTGACTCATGGCAATTCCATACATTTTATAAGGTTTTCTTAGACAAGGAATATTCAGATGTGGTTTTTACCAGTTTCTTTCTTTGAAATGTACTCCAAAGGTACTAATTCTTGTCTCGTCTTGGAAGCTAAGCAGGGTCAGCTCTGATTCTTACTTCAATGGGAGACTGCCAATGAATATCTGGTTCTGTAGACTACATTTCAGAGGGGGTATTGGCAAAACCACAGCTGAATATTCCTTGCCTAAGAAAAACCCTATGAAATTCATGGAGTTGCCATAAGTTGACATGCGACCTGAAGGCATATACACACAGGATAAAAAGAAAACAAACAAATCCCCACCCCTAAAAGTAATGTGGTATAGTAGTTAGTGTTGGACTAGGACTCGGCATACTTGTCTTTGAGAGACCCACTCAGTCATAAAACCCACTGCAGCAGTCACTCTTTCTCTTGAAAGGTGGTTAAGAGGCAAGGGAGGACCATGTCTTTTGCTTTGAGCATTTTGTGGAAAAATCAGGACATAAAATACATTTTAGTCATATCCATATAACAGAGCCTCTGGTCCCACTACCAGCTCTACTATGTTTGTATGGTTACAGGTGACTGGCTTAACCCTGAAGGAGCTGGGGGTGATGACAGCCTACAAGGAGCTCTGGCGTGGGCTCGCCCATGAGGTCACACAGAGTCGAAAGTGACTGAATGAATAAACAACAACAACAGGTGCCATTCAACTTCATTACTACAACAGCTCTACTTGCCATGGGTTCAATTTCAGACAATATTCAAAGTACTGGTATGATCCTTAAAAGCTTTAAATGGCTTTGTTCCAGGCCATCTGGCAGACTGGTGAGGCATCCTCCCAAGAAGCTATTTTCTCGTTCCCTACTTTTTCACAGTCAGGTGTTGTGAAGACCTACAAGACAGGCACCACAGTGGCTGCCTCAGGCCCAAGATTACCCCTTCTGTCCACTTTTCAGGAAGCAAAGACTTCTTTACTCCATAGGGGTTGTTTTAATAGCATGATGTACTGTTTTCTAATTGGTACTATTTTGAATGATGTTGCATTTAAGCTGATTTTTATTATTCTAAATTATATTCTATGTCATAGATTGATTTTCATAATTTAATTCCATTTTAGTATTGACCTTTTGCGTGTTTTCACTCTGTTGTATTTAATTCTAAGCCACCTTGATCCTGCGTTCTGGAGAAAAGGTTGGGTATGAATAAAGATTGCCGTCTGTGGTTCATCATGCAGGATGGCAGCAAAGGAAAGGAGACTCTGAAGAGGAATACAGATTGAAATTCTATGCATCTGGGAAGGCTTTTCAGAGGCTGCAGCCTGGATGGAGGTCCACAGCTCTGTGTTGAATTCATTCCTTACGGCCACACAGTCTATTGTGCTAGCTGAAAGCCACTCCAAAGAAACTGAATAGCACGTCATCCCCCTCACCCATCGCTTCCTGCATTGGCAAAAAGAAGCCTTGCACAAGCATTAAAAGGTGTATGAATCATTCATGATAAAATAAAAGCACCGTGCGCCATAGTCAAGGGTTTAGGATTATGATTTTTTAAGGCTAACAGAACATGAATGGTACATACAAATGCAGAGTTTGGAAAAAATATACTGGGTTGTTGTAGGTTTTTCGGGCTGTATGGCCATGTTCTAGAAGCATTCTCTCCTGACGTTTCACCTGCATCTATGGCAAGCATCCTCAGACATTGCGAAGTTTGTTGGAAACTAGGAAAATCCTCACATGCTTGCCATAGATGCAGGCAAAACGTTAGGAGAGAGTGCTTCTAGAACGTGGCCACACAGACCGAAAAACCTACAACAACCCTGTGATTCTGGCCATGGAAGCCTTCGACAATACCTTTAGTAACTCCATGTTGAGAGGTATGATCCAAAAAGATAACTTTTCCAAGCTCAGAGTGAGTCCTAAATTGTAATTAAGTCGGATGTGATGACTGTGACATTTCACATTTCATTCATTCTCATACAGTTTCTTAGAAATTATTTTTCTCCACTCTTGTTCAAAGATGGAACACAGAATATGAATTCTGGAGAAACATGAGCAGCATAATGTTTTGCATGTGAAAGATGTTATGTGGAAATGGTCACAGACATTCCAAAAGACTTTGATGTTAAATAATGAATAAAATATGCAGAGGGATAATGATCATCTCTTGGCAAGATGGTTAGTGTTGTACAATGACCTTCCACAATCACTATCTCCACCATGGAAGAAAAAATATTTACTGGAGTGTTCCTACTCATGAGTTGTTGTTTGGATAAACATGTCTCTTACATTTTAAACTGCAGACTGTTTGGGCCAAAGCCTGAAAGCAACTATGGTTTAATGGACAAAGCACTTGGACCCTGACCAACGAAGCCTAAGTTCAAATCCCTGCTTGCCTTGAGGCTTACTGTCACACTTGGATGAAGGAAGACAGACAGATACACTGTCTTGTGAAATCTTTCCTAACATGGGGTTAGATTAGATATCTCATCATCCCAACCCCACTGTGTTCAAAATATTTCAAGCCTTTTTCTTCACATGCAACTTGAATTACAGATTGAAAAGACAGCATGGTGTAGTGTTTCAATATTAGACTAATGACCTTGTCACAAGGGCTGACGGAATTGCCACAAATCGTGGCAAATCCCACGACCATCATCAGGGGATGTGAGGAACACATCGCCCCACGCCCCATGCCCCACACCGCCCATCTCATGAGGAATTTATTTATTTATTTATTTCAGGATTTTACCCCGCTCTTCTCAACCCCCGAGGGGGGACTCAGAGTGGCAAAGCTGCTCCCATGGGGGGAAGGGTCAACTATGTGGCCTCCTCCATTGCTTCCCGTGTTGCTGCCCTAGTGGCATGCATCGACTCTGCTCTAGATAATCAATGGAGAATCACTGAAAGTTCCTGTGCATCGTTTGATGGGAGCTGGCAGAATCTGTGGATGTTCTAAGACTTAACCAGCATATACCACTGGAAAAAGCATCATCATTCTGATGAGGTGGTAGGAATCTGAAGACCAGGCTTTGAATCCTTGCTCAGTCATAGAAACCCACCAAGTTATCTTTGGCAAATCCTATTATCTCAACCTCAGAGGAAGACACTGCAAACCCACCTCCAGATAAATCTTACCAAGAAAACTTTGTGATTACATCCACTGTTGGTATCACTCTCCTTTTTCCCTTCACCTCATATGCCTCCTGATGCACATCTCAGCAGGGAAATTGGGAGGGACTGCATTCTCCAGCAAATGTCAATCACGAATACTGCAGATTCTGGAACCAGTTTGAGGCCACCTTCCGTGGTTAATGTAATCATCTTCCTGGCCTCAACCCTGTTCCAGAACTGTCAATCTTACAATCTGCATAGCGAAACCAGTTTCTGCTAAACCCGTTCTAAACTTACTTAAATATATAAGAGCCCCAGGTGATCTTATAGAGGCCAGACTGGTCACACCAGATAATATTGCATTTAGTGGTGCCAGAGCGCCGTCTGTTCAGTGCCTTCCAAGTCTCCCAGTCTTCTGTGTGCCCAGGAGAGAGTCTATCATTCAGTAACAGCCATGGTTTGTGGTTCCGGGTTTTAGCATGCCATTTTTTGAGTCTCACTCCTTGAGGTGCTCATGCATGCTGGCTGATATCTGAGCAGGGAATGGACCAGAGATGTCACTGCCTTGGTCCTTTCATTATTGGCTGCTACTTCCCAGCTGATGTCAGGTGGTGCAATACCAGCTAAATAATATAATTTATCCAGTGCTCTAGGGTATAGATATCCTGTGATATTGTGGCTTGTCTCATTAAGAGCCACATCCACTGTTTTAGTGTGGTGAGCTGCGTTCCACACTGGGCATGTGTACTCAGCAGCAGAGTAGCAAAGTGCAAGGGCAGATGTCTTCACAGTGTGTGGTTGTAATTCCCAGGTTGTGCCAGTCAGTTTTCATATGATATTGTTTCTAGCACCCACTTTTTGCTTGATATTCAAGCAGTTCTTCTTGTAGGTCAGATCATGGTACAGAGTAACCCCCGGGTATTTGGGTGTGCTGCAATGCTCCACTGGGATTCCTTCCCATGTAATCCTCAGAGATCAAGATGCTTGTCTGTTCTTAAGGTGAAAAGCACACGTCTGTGATTTAGATAGATTAGGAGTCAATTGGTTTTCCCTGTAACAGGCAGTAAGAACACCTAGAGCTTTGGAGAGCTTCAGTTCAACCACTTCAAAGCTCCCTGCTTCAGTAGTGATGGCACCATCATCAGCATAGATGAAACTCTCTGTCCCTTTTGGCAGTGGCTGGTCATTTGTGTAAATGTTAAACATTGATGGAGCAAGTACGCTCCCCTGAGGTAGGCCATTCTTCTAGTTTCGCCATCTGCTTTTCTGGCCCTGAAATTCAACAAAAAGCTCCTGTTTTTTAGCAGATTTCCTATGATGCCAGTGAGGTGGTAGTCCTTTGTGATATTATAAGTGTTTCTCATGAGAAGGCGATGATTTACAGTGTCATAAGCTGGAACTACATGGCCAAATAACCCAACCTATTGTTTCCTGTACTTCTTAAGCTATCTGATGTGGAAAACTATCAGGTCTTTTCTCCTAATGTGCCAGGAACTGGTACCATATTTATGTCCATTGACTACAACTATTCCTTGGAACCTCATCCTAGATCAGGAATCTCTAGGTTAAGGGCTGATGGTCCACAGAGCACTAGTTTGCACAGCACTGAGATAAGGGCTACAATCGGCTGGTAGTTATGATGGTTATATATCTGCTCCAGAGTAAATCAAAAGGGGCGGTCTTCTTTCAAGCCTGGCATCAAATAATGCAAAGCTTAGAAAAGTTATCCTAATGACAACTTCCACAATTGCTTCCCTCTTGTCCCAAAACTACTAACCATGCCAGCCAAAGAGTTCTGGGTGTTGTAGCCCAAACAGTATTTTCTTTCTAAGCTCTGAAAAGGTATCAGCCTTGGGCAGGCTCTAGGACAGGGGTCAGGAACCTTTTTGACTCAGAGAGCCATGAAAGCAAAATATTTGGAAATTTATTTCAGTGAGAGCCATATAATATATATAATATATTTTAAGACTGAATTCAACTAAATGTGAGTATATACGTTCATACTATGAGCAAAGCATTCCCTCGGCAGAATGACGGGACACTTATTTATTTATTATTTGCAATACTTTTACCCCACCCTTCTCACCCCCGAAGGAGGACTCAGGACGGCCCACAAGGCAACAATGTGATGCCTAATACAATATAAAAACCATAAAAATAACATTTACAACATTTAAACAACATCATAGCACTTAGTTAAGTTAAAAACAATGTTCCATCCACAAGTCAGGTTAAAAACAAGAAGCTATATTTCGTCTGTCACCTTGTTAATCCTATACTAATCCACATGCTGCATTTTGCTATTGTGCAAAGGCTGGTCCCATAACCAGGATTTCACTTTTTTCCTGAATGCTAGGAGGGATGGGGTCAATCGTATTTCACTTGGTAGCACATTCCACAGGCGGGGAGCCACAGCCGAGAAGGCCCTGTCTCTTGTCCCCACCAGCCGCATTTGAGATGCTGACGGGAGCGAGAGCAGGGCCTCCCCAGATGACTTTAAGTCATGAGTTGGGACATAGAATCAGATGTGTTCTGACAAGTACGCTGGGCCAGAACAGTATAGAGCTTTATAGGTCAAAACCAGCACTTTGAATTGATCCCAGAAGTGGACAGGCAGCCAGTGAAGCCACTTCAGACCTGGCTCTGCAAAAGGCATGCTCATGACTCTGGGAAGGAAGAGAAGACAAAAGAGGGGGGAAAGAAAGAAAGACAGACAGACAGACAGACAGATGAAATAAAGGAGGGAGGGGAAGAGGAAGAAAGAAAAGAAGAACAAACTATGGAAAAGGAAGAAAAGAAAAGCAGGAGAGAGGCAAGGAGGGGAAAAGAAAGAAGCCCATGGTGTAGGACGAAGAGGAAGATGAGGACGAGGTGCCGCCGCCGGGCTCTGCCATCCCTGGCGAAGAGGGCACAGGACCCCGAGAGCAGCGGGGGATGAGGAAGAGGCAGCGATGGCGGCATGGAAGTGGCAGTTGCGGCGCATTGACATCACTCCTCCCCTTTGCAGGCTTTGAAACTGAGGCCTGGGCTGCTCTGGAGAGCCAGATGCAATCATGAAAAGAGCCACATCTGGCTCCCGAGCCATAGGTTCCCTACCCCTGCTCTAGGAGCACAGCACATTAAGGTATTTCTCAAGCTTGCTTTTTGGTTTAAGTAGGGCAAGAAAGGGGAGGCCAGGAGCCTCTAGCTATGACTCCTATTTTAAAACAAAGCTTCATGCAGCACCTCTTTCCTAAAGTTCCCTACAAACCTATAAAGTTTCCACCAACCACATGGCAGGGTCCATTTCTGACAGCTCTTCACACCTTTTTTTCCTTGTCCCAATATCCTGATATAGCATTTTAATTTCACATAATGCTCCTACCATAGTGTCCCTCCAGGACATTGTATAAATTTAAGGTTTCATCCATCAATTACCTAGCTTCACAGCTTTCTGCCACTGGTTCTCAGGAAGCCCACCAAGACACACAACTCCAACTATTTATTTATTTATTTGTCACGTTTCTATACTGCCCCTCTCAGCCCGAAGGCGACTCGGGACGGTTTACACAGGCAGTCTCTGTCCTCAATACAACACATGCAACAAGGCAAAAAAACTCCAGATGACCTCCCCCAGAGGCTTCATGTAGATGTTAAACAACATGGGAGAGTGACCAGAGAGTGACCAGAGCATCGACAGAATCACCTACCGAGGTGGCGGGAAATTCCCCAAGAGCCGTCAGGAATCCGACAGGATCCATAAGCCTCCTAGGGCAGACCATCTTAATGGGTCCTCCACCCCTGCAGAGGTTGGAGGGTGTGGAAAGTCTAAACCTGATCAGATGATGGTCGGTCCATGGCAATGGAGCGATGGTCAGCTCCTCCACACCACCATCGTTCTCCCATCCCTGACAAACCAAGTCTAAGGTGTGGCCAGCACAGTGGGTAGGGCCAGACACCTGTTGGGACAGCCCCATAGTCACCATCGTAGACATGATGTCCTGAGCCACTTCTGAAAGGGTGGACTCTGCATGAATGTTGAAGTCCCCCAGCACTAGGAGCCATTGGGACTCCAACACCAGGCTCGAGACCACCCCCGCTAGCTCAGCTAGGGAGACTGTAGTGCAGCGGGGTGGACGGTACACTAACAGAATCCCTATTCTGTCCCGGTCACCTACCCTCAGGTGGACACATTCAAAATTGGTTGACTGAGGAATGGGGCATCTGGTCAGGGAGATGGAATCCTTATAGACCACCGCAACCCTGCCTCCCCGCCCTCCGGATCTCGGCTGGTGCTGCACGGAGAAACCTGGAGGACAAAGCTGGGTCAGATTTACACCTCCAGCCTCATCCAGCCAGGTCTCTGTTATGCACGCCAGATCTGCCCGTTCATCCAGAATTAAGTCCTGGATGATTGCTGTTTTACCGTTGGCAGATTTGGCGTTCAACAGCACCATCCTTAATCCAGAGGGACTATTCAGATTCAGTAGAGACAGTCCCTAAAAATCAGTACTTCTCAACCTTTCCAATGCCACGACCCCTTAATACAGTTCCTCATGTTGTGGTAACCCTCAAACATAACAGTATTTTTGTCGCTACTTCATAACTGTAATGTTTCTACTGTTATGAATCATAATGTAAATATCTGATATGCAGGATGCATTTTCATTCACTGAACAATTTGGGCATACCTAGTTTGTCCAAATTTGAACACCGGTGGGGTTGGGGGGCAGGATGGATTTTGTCATTTGGGAGTTGTAATTGGTGGGATTTATAGTTCACCTACAGTCAAAGATCATTCTGAACTCTACCAATGATGGAATTGAACCAAACTTGGCACACAGGACTCCCATGACCAACAGAAAATACTGGAAGGGTTTGGTGGGCATTGACCTTGAGTTTTGGAGTTGTAGTTCACCTACATCCAGAAAGCACTGTGGACTCAAACAATGATGGATCTGGACCAAATCTTGCACAAATATTCAATATGCCCAAATGTGAACAATGGTGGAGTTTGGAGAGTTGTAGTTGCTGGGATTTATAATTCACCTAGAATCAAAGAGCATTCTGAACCCCACCAATTATAGAATTGGGGCAAACTTCCCACACAGAATCCCCATGACCAACACAAAATACTGTGTTTTCTGATGGTCTTTGGTGACCCTTCTGACAATCCCCTCACGACCACCCTGGGGTCCCGACCCCCAGGTTGAGAAACACTGCTATAAATCCTGTCATCCCAGCTGCTTTTTAATTCCCCAAATTTCTTTCTCCAACTTTCCCTTTTCATCTTCAGTCTATTTAAACTACTGTTGTCTGAGTTCAAAGTGAGTCCCCCTTCGGGGGGAGATGGGCAATGTATAAATATAAGAAATAAGAAATAAATAAATAAATAAACAATTTGCATTCAGTCAACTCAGAGGAGGATTGGATAGAAGGGTTGGTATCTTCCCTGCATACTCAGTCAAAAGCAAACCCAGTAATAACAGTGCCATCTTGACCACACTCTGGTCTTGATTGTTTTCCAATTTTTTGAGTGTGAAATGTTGGAGGGTCTGCCCAAAGAGGAGGACTCACAAGAATGGACCTTATGAGGCCCCTCCCAAAGTCATGGGTATTTGGATGGACTTTGTCAGAAACAGGATTCAAGGTCCCTTCTCACTACACAGTTACAGCACTGAGATTTTATTTAAACTGATGTAGTGATATACTATGGGATACTGGCATTTGTAGTTTGACCATTCACTTAAGGTGCTCTCTGGCTTAGAATTCGAAATACCTGTTTCTAAAACTGCACATTCCATGATGTCACAGAATGTTGCCATGGTAATTAAAGTGGAATCATAACATTCTAGTAGTATGGTATGAAAGGTGCCTGGACTAAATAAGGACTCAATTCTTTAATATACTTTCCTTCTTTTTCCTTCCCCATGGACTCTTTATGATGCAGCAAACAGGTCCCACACAGCTGGGTGCAAGAAGAAGGCAGGCACACCGGCAGCAACTTGTCATTTCTGTCTTGTTCTGGTGATGAGTGCTCTGGGCAGTGTTGTTTCTCTCACGCTTCTCTCACAGATCATGAAAAACCCAACCACGATGCCACTCCGAAAACAGCTACCAAAAAATCCTGCCTGAAATGCTGGACAGCAGCTGCCAAGCAGAGTTAGAAAACACTGAGCTAGATGGATCTCTGGCCTTAAGGCAGCTTTCTATTTCACATGGCTGTGTAAAAGCACCAAATCCTGTTTGATCAGGGACATTAAGCAGGGTCAGGGTCTGCTCCGGTTTAAAAACCCCCAGTACATCAATTTAAAAACATAGATACTTCGATGGGAAACAGCCAATGAATACTGGGAAACAGCCAATGAATACTGCAGGCTACATTTCAGAAAAAGAAACTAGCAAACCCTCTATTTCTTGCCTAAGAAAAGCCTACAAAATTTATAGAGACACAATCAAGTCAACAGGCAATTTGAAGGTACATACAAAAATACATATGGCATTAGCAAACTCTCTAACTTGGGGGGCCACATGGTAGGCCGGAGCAGGTTGGGCGAGCTGGGGGGGTCTCCCCAAATCCCCTCCCTGCCCTTTCCTCTTCTCTTTTGGAGGCAGAAAGTGAAGGAAAGACACCAGAAGGAATACCAGAAGGGTTGGCCTTGGACAGCATGAGATGGTGGACAGAGGAAACAGTGTATCTGTTAGACCCCATATTGCCGACTCCTGATATAAAATCCTAGAGCTGGAAGAGACCCCAAGGGCCAGCATATAGGGTCACCATAGCTTAGAAGGCACACAATAACAAGAAGGAATAGCACTGCCCGCATTTCCTGATCAGCAAGGCCAGCATCCAGTAATGGCTGTGAGATACAAGGACTTCTACTCTCTCCCAAATTAGCTTTTTAAATGTCTTCTCGTTCAACATGGAATATAGCTCTTGTTTGCCTCCAGTCTGGCTCGATGGGGGTTGTGCTAAATTATTTTTAACTGGAAGTGAACAATACCAAATTAAACAAAAGAATCCATCAGAAGCTAGATCATAAGCTAAAGTAAATGGCTAATTTAAGACTAAGGGAGAGACTCTGGAGGAGACATTTTGTCATAGCAAACATCATCCTAAGTCTCCGAAATGAACATGCACCTTCCCCTTAAGTAAATTTGTCATACGCAAATGCCTGAAAGAAGACAAAATCACTTTTGGGGAAGTTAAATTCACAGCAAATTTCCCCATATCAAACTGTAATTTTGAAAACAAATGCCTTATCCCTCTTCAAAAAGAAAAATTAAAGAGACGCTAATGGGAAAAACAATGTCTACTCCAAAAGTAGTAGAAACCTTTCATTAAAGGACTGCATAGGTGCCTGCTACCAGTCTTCTCCCAAAATTTGTCCCCACTCCAGTGGGACAAAGAAGAATAAAAAATTGCCACACCAATTTTAACCCACACTCACTTTTTAACCCACACTCACTGATGGGGGCGAGTATCACTCACACACACACACACACACACACACACACAGTGTCTACAAGAGTCCCCTTACTGCTTGAGAAGAGATAGGGCTAGTGTCAAGGAGACATATAGCACCATATATTGTTTTTGAGATATCATGCATGATTTTGCATACATAAGCATAAAACCGATAAAAATAGAAGGCGCACAAGCAGCTAAATAATTTTTGGCCAAAACCGGGCAACAGCTACTGCATTGTCTGTAGCTTTAAACAATTCTTCCTCTGTACCTGAGCAGGGCACTGTGGACAGGCAAACAGGTGCGGAGTTGTTTATTCTGCTACAGAGTTACACAAGGTAGAGGATTCCTTTAGGTTGTTCCATTTTGCCAGGTTGTCTTTTCATTTGCATGATTACCTGCCCTTAATATCCAGAAGGCACCAAATCCTGTCTCGTATAGCAAGCTAAACAGAGTCAACTCTGGTTAGTTCTTAGATGGGAGACCAATAATGAATACCAGATGTGAAGACTGGGGTTTCCATAAGTCAACAAGTGACATGAGAGTATATATAATTTTCACCACTTCTGAAATGTTCACCACCAGAACTTTAGCAACACTTAAGAAGCAAAACACCATACCTCTCTCTCTCTCTCTATATATATATCTATATATATATATATAGATAGATAGATATATAGATAGATAGATAGATACATACATACATACATACATACATACACACACACACACGCACACGCACACACATAGAGGCTATGTTTCAGAGGAAGAAACTAGGAAACCAACACTGAGTAGTCCTTGACTTTTAAAACCCTGTATAATTCATAGAGCACCATAGGGCCACAGGTGATTTAAAAGTGCATGCACATACACATGTGCATGATACATTTATTATTTCTTTAAATACTTCTATGATACTCTTTATCACAGAATCTCGGGGCAGTGTATAATATAAACAATTAAAAACCTTTCCAGATTAAAAGCATAAGTAATTTGAACAAGATAAAAAGTATTAGAAATGTGTGTATGTGAACTCATTGTGACCCTGTGAATTTCATAGGGTTTTCTTAAGCAAAGAAGTGTTTTGCAATTTCCTTCCCACTTTGCCTATTTCCTCTTTTGTTTTTTCTCCTGCACAAAATGTGTCCACATGCACAACAGAAAAATGTCTGCACGCCTTCAAAGCAAAACCTCCAAACACACCTCTTTTAATGGGAGGATTTTTCCCCCCAGCTATTTGTTTTACTGGGAAGAGCTAACACAATCTCGAGTCCTTGTTTGGGGAAGGGATGGTGTTCCAGCACAGCACAAAGAAGCAATTTCTTTGTCACTAGGGCCAGCCCTAACAACAGACGGAGTAAGACAGCTATCTTGGGCAGCAGATTGCACATGCCATGAATGGGTAGCAAATTTCTAATTGTTTGATTCATTTGTACTTGTATGGTCAGGGATGAGGAGAAGCACTTGGGGGATTAGCTGCCTTGTGTGCCAAAATGGCATGGCTGGCCTTGGGTACCAGATACTGGATCAATATCAGTAGGGAGGGGGCATTTGCTGGTGCCTTTCAGTCAGCAAATGTCTTGTGTTTGCAATGCTGATCAAAACTTATATTCAAACAGCAGGAGGAAAGAAAATGGAAGCATTTCCTGTTATTTCTATCCTGATACTGCCTCCCTGCATTTTCATTTAAATGAAAACTATGGCTGTGGGATGGAAATGAGCCCCACACAGCACCATCTAGCTTTTTTGTCCTCAAGTGGTGAACCAGGTGTCTTGCTCCTTTGATTCTAAATAAACAGCCACTCAAATATCACTTCACTTCACTTAGGCGATCCCTCGTAGCCTGAGGATGATGGTCCTCCAAGTGTAGTGTCTTGGTAGTGGGTCCGTAGGTGGCTGTGGAGCCTTATTCTTGATCCACATGTTCTCCCACAGTGAGGACATCAGTTTCCAGGTAAAAGGTGGTCCCGTTCAGGGTTGGCTTGACGCACCTTCCTCTTGGCATGTTTCGCCCTTTCGCCCTCCATTTGTGCCTCTTCAAATTCTTCAGCACTACTAGTCACAGCTGACCTCCAGATTAGAGTGCTCAAGGGTTATTACAAACAGGAACAATGGCACACTTATTTTTTTTTTCTGTTGACCAATTCCATATGTCTACTCAAATGGATAATAAAATCAGAGTTGGAAGAGACCTCATGGGCCATCCAGGCCAACCCCCTGCCAAGAAGCAGGAAAATTGCATTCAAAGCACCCCCGACAGATGGCAATCCAGCCTTTGTTTAAAAGTGTCCAAAGAAGGAGCCTCTACCATACTCTGGGGCAGAGGGATATTTGGAAATGTTGTGATACTCCAGATGCTGTTGGACTGAAACTCCCAATGGCTCTGATCAGCATAGGCAATGAAGAGGCAAAACAGTATTTACAACCCAGCAACATACTAATGCTTACTTTTAAAGTGGGGCTGGAAATCATGCATTCTTCCAGATATACAGAACTGCAATTCACAGTTTCCTTCACCACTAGCTACATGCATTAACCAGACTGGGAGTGGCAGTCAAGCAATATTTGGAGGGCTGCAAAATTCCCATCCCAGTTTTATATTTACATTTTGCTGTGCCTTTATGAAAAGATCCAAAAGAGACTCTTCTTTCGAAGTGACAGAGTAAGCAATTTCCTCATCCACATCTGAACTAGTTAATAAATAAGAGAATAATCCCTCCTGGGATGCTGGTAATGGCTGATGGCAGTCAAAGTCCAGCAACATTTAGTGGCCTGCATGATCCCCGCCCTCATTTATTAGATGCCATTACTTTAGAGAGGCGTTTGTCCTCTCTCTCTCTCTTTCTCTCTCTCTCTCTCATGCACATTCACACACACCCATATAAAGTGTGTGTTCTGTGGATTCTCACTCAGTAGGGGAGTGTTTTCTGATCTTATTTCCCTCCTTTGGGTCCGCAGTCTTTGCTCTTGCTGCGATAAGACTTGTTTTCTCTGCAAACATTCCAAGGGCTACCACTGCGCTGCTATTGCCACCCACTCCCAGTTTTGATAACATGCTTTTTGGCCTCATCCGTTTTGTCCTGGAGCTGCTCAGAAAACATTGACACTGGTTGAACATTCATTTAATTTTTTAAAAAATATATGTTATTGGTGTCTTAGAGATCATTTTTAAAGGTTCCATGTACTTTTCTTAGCAAGTAGTTGCGTATTGACATTAAACCAGAAATAGTAATCTAAGCCGTAAGATTTGCTTCTGCTTTTATTTGCAGAAGCGGTGTCCTCTGCTAAGAATGTCAAATAAATCAGTCTCCCAAGGAAACATACTGCTTGTCAAATACATCTGATTCAATTCACAAAGAATGGTTGTCCAACGTCCAATGGTTCAACAATGCAGGAGAAGTAGCAGTGGTCAATTCTCTACCAGCTCCTTTTTGAAAAAGTTGCATTTAAACACAATTTGGGGGGCGGGAGCTTAGACATACCAAGTAAAAAAGTACCTTAGCTATTTGTGAAGCACTATTTTTCTTAATAACAAGGGAGCAATGAAGTTTCACTTCAAAACTAAATTTATCAGTAAAGGCATTGTACTGAGATAACAAGTAATAGTGTTACCTATACAGCACCAATGTATTTATTTATTTATTTATTTATTTACAGCATTTATATTTCAAACATTCAATGCTGTTAGACATACAGAACAGACAGACAGAGGTATGTGTCGACATTTTTCCAACTTCTGAATCCTGGAGGTTATGCTTGATTCCAAGGGAGTGCTGTAGCTTCATCCTCTATGACAACAAGCCTTTTTGATCACAGACTTTCCTCCTGTTCTTTGCTCTCTGTTTCTTGTTTGTTTGTTTGTTTTTATGGTGCCGTAAAATACCTCCTCACTTAAGCAGTGCCTAATTTCTCTACTCACAGCTCAAAGCTGTTTTTGAACTGCTTAGGTGGACAGTAAGCTAGGTTGAAGGTCGGGTGCTCACCCCAACCCAGGCTGGGAGAAACATGCATCACAGCATGCTTATTATTTTTTGGTTGCATGAGGCTTGAATCTGTTTGCACCTCGGAGGAACAAGCCATTACGGGCATATAATTAACATAGTCCCCTTCAAGGAGCGTGACGATCATCCCACGATTGTACGTGTGGCATGCCTGCATCCCGGAAACTGCTTTACGATTTGCTGGATACATCCGCATGATTTGGAACGCTAACTACAGCGCTTCTGGGTAATGTAGTTCCGCGGTGGATCCTGGCATACAGGTTCCTGTCCGCGGCTTGTGTTGGGATTTCCGTGAGTACAGAGTGGACGAGTTCATCCAGAACTTTGTAGACGAACATTTGAACTTTTCCTGGACTAACAGTGCGTGCCTTTGGAAGGTAGGAGCACGTTCACAAACTCACGGAAGAACTTTACATGTGGTACAATTGTCATTTGGATTGTGGTTTATATCATTATATGTACCTATGAACGTATGTCTATTATACTGTGGTGACCAGCACAGGGGGTCACAGAGGCACTCCACTTGTGTCTAGATATGTTAATAGAATGTTTTGATATATATTTACGCAATAGTCCTGGTTTGTTGTGGTTCAGCTTTGGAATAGCACTTCCCTCAGTTTGTTGCTGACAAGCCTTTTTGATCACAGACTTTCCTCCTGTACTTTGCTCTCTGTTGTTTTTTGTTTGTTTGTTTTTTATGGTGCCGTAAAATACCTCCTCACTTAAGTGGTGCCTAATTTCTCTACTCACAGCTCAAAGCTGTTTTTGAACTGCTTAGATTGGACAGTAAGCTAGCTTGAAGGTCGGGTGCTCACCCCAACCCAGGCTCAAACTGCCAACTTTTTGGACGGGAAAGATCTATTGCTGCTGGTGATTAACCAGCTATGCTAAAGCCCAGTTTTTCCAAACATAATAGAGTTATTGAAAAATCCCATGTTCTCTGCCTAAGAAAAGGGTAGTTAGCCCACAAAGAGCAGAGTTAGCCATAGCCAGGACGTCAATGGAAACTGTTTTGCTGCTGCTAATGGGTTTGAAATTTTATTATTTCTTTTTTACTGCCTTTGTTCCTGTGCCCCATATAGCTACAAATGGCATTTGCCTGCATTGGGATCCCTCCAGACCCCTTTAACTGGCAACTGAAGCAATATAAATGTAAAAATGTAGACCTATGGCTGTTAGAATCACCCACACCTTTGCCTAAGGAAGAAGCCAATGAAGCTCTGAAAGCTTGCATAATATAATTTGTGTTTTTTTAATTGGCTCAATGAAGGTATAACTGCTTTGTGGGTTTGGTTTTATTTTGCTACATAGCTACCCTGAACATGTAATAGTTTGATTAGCTTTAAGAGATTGGTAGGAATTTTTGGAGGCAAAGCTGATGGAATCGTTCCAGGAGTTGAGTGTGACGTCTGTAGACAGTCCATGTTTTGCAGGCATATAGCAGCCTATATTCTGGGATATAGGGCTGTGTGGAAGGGCCCTCAGCCACACTCACCATCCAAGGTTTTATGGAGGCTGGTGGACTCTTCAACAGCACCTCCCCCATAAGCCAAAGAACAAAATAAAGAATGATCCACCCTTGTTCCTCTTTCTAGGACCCATCCTCCAAGAATGAGCAAGGTGGCAGGAGGAACAATATAGGAAACAAAAATGCACTTTAGCAATGTACAGAAATATATCCTCAAAATAACTTTGCCATTTGGGGGGAAAGTGGTACATTCTGTTCTTCTTCTTTTTAAATGGAGTTTCACCTATTTAATATCAACACTTTGATTCCAGTCTCCAGTTCAAATGTCTGATGTTCTTGTCTTGCAGCCACTACTCCACAGCACTAATGCACAAAATTGTTAAGCGACTTCTACACTTAAATACAAATACATTTTTATGCCCAAAGATTTTAGGGCTTTTGAATCCTACATAAAAATGAAACTGATTTGCACATGGCCTTCAATCGATAAGAACAATAGCCCTGGCAGTCTCTTGAGATTTATTCATTTTTTATAAAGAAACGAAGATCCAAAATAATTTTAATTGCTAAGTTTTCTATGGAATCCTATAACAAAAATCCCCGGATTCTTATAACCTTCCTAAAAACAGTTGTATTTGGTTTTGTTTTATTGTTTGCTTCTATGTATAGTCACAATCATGCGACTATACTGGCATGTGTTTATTACATGGAATCCTGGTGAGATATTTACAGCTGTCTTCTAGATGTACTAGTCTGATCTCATGAGGTACAGCACTAGGTTCTTTAAGGTGCATCCATACTGATCAACAAGAGCAGTAAATCCTGGACTTCCTTCCTATTACAGTATTCCCTCACTTATTGCGGGTTTCATTCCAGGACCACCTGTGATAAGTGAAAATCTGCAAAGGAGGGACGCTCCGCCCACTCAGCAGCAGCCTCCTCGTTGATGGCACTCCCAGGCTGGGCTGGCCAGGCCTCAGCCCAGCCTGGCAGTATTGTCAACGGAGCCCAAGGGGCCTCTGAGGTGGGAAGCAGCAGAGGCGGTGAGGAGGAGGAGGCTGCTGCCAAAGAGCCCGGACACAAGCCCCAGGGAAAGGCACTGTGCCTGGCTCCCCCTCCCCTCCTCTTCTCCCTCCTTCCTCCACCGCGAAACAGTGAATCCACAATAAGTGAACCACAATGTAGAGAAGAAACACCATCTTTTGAAGATTCATACATGTCTTATTTATCCTAGAAATGTTTCTGTCAGCTCCTGTTACAGAGATTGCATACTAGCTCCCCAGGTCAGTTTGTTTTATAAAATTGGAATAACAGGAACAAAGGATGGGGCTTTTCAATTAGTGTGAATAAGTCCTTAAAGAGAATTTTATGTATCTCATGAAGCTAAAAATTTCAAGATTGCATAGAACAGCACCATGGCAGTTAAAGTGGTGCCTAACTGCTATAATGGCATAGTAAGGATACGCTCTCTGTCAGCGTCTAGGAGAGCTCTAAAGCATGTAAAAAAGTTCCGGAAATGTTTAATTGACCTTAACCAATTCCTTCTGTTCGCTCTGTGGACCTCCGATTCCTTCCTTTTTCTTTGCTGCCAAGTGTTTTGGGTTTCTGGCTCACTGATCATTCATGTATAACTTCTTACTGTCTTTTAACCTCCATTACCAAACCACCGCATATTCCTTTTTTGTTATGATAGCCAATATCTTGTTATTTTGGTTGCTAAGCATGGGCAGAGCTCTACAATCACTTGCAACTTTTTTTCTAGAAACATAGCCATATTCCAAAGCAGATACAGTACAGTCTCACTTATCTGAACTTTGCTTATCCGACTTTACATCTTCTCCGATGCTCTTATCTGACATCCCCCTTTTCCTCCAGCATTTCCCCTTCAATTAAAGGACCACTCCCCATCTTTCTCTCTCCACTCCCAGTAAGTGAAAAAAGCAAGACAAGGAGGAGAGGGAGGGAGGGAAGGAGGAAAAGAGGCAGGACTGGAAGCGGAAGTGTCCTCCTTCCTTCCCTCTGTGATTTCCACACTCCTCTTCCTCATCTGGGCACTTCCTGCTGGACCACTCTAGCCCTGAGAAATTGCTTTGCCTTAACCTTTTGAGTCCCTGTTGTTAGTATTCTATGTGTCTAGCATCACACTGGATGAGTAACAGTAGGAGATTCCATATTATCCGATATTTTAGTTTATCCAACGATCTGCCAGCCCATTTATGTCAGATAAGCGAGACTCTACTGTACAACCAAGTCCAGCATCCAGCAATGTTGTTGTACTAGTTCAGTTAGGAGTTGTGCAATGATGCATTTTCAGAATCAACAAAAGGGTGGTATCGGATACAGATGTTCTTGTGCAAATGCTTGTAGCAGCAATTGTGCAAATTATTTTGGTAACAGTTGCATAAACTATTGTGTAATCAATAGCCACTATAAGGCAATGGTGTAATCCAGCCTTACTGCATTAGCAAAGATTTCCAGTCCCCTAATATTGCACTGGATTTATGCCAAGGAGCCTTTTGCCGCTTAAAAGGCTAGTAAGTTTATTAAGGCATAAACTTTAATGGCTACAGCCCACAAAAACTTATGTCACGTTAAATCAGAGATCAGAACCAATGCATTAATATTATGTTAATTACGTTTCTGATATTTCAGAAAATTAAACCAGAGCATAAAGTACCATATTTTCCAAATGAAAGGATGTGTAATATTGACAGCATTTTCCTGGTGAAAATATACAGCAATATTCATGGAATCAGAATCATAGAGTTGGGGGAAAAACCCCACAAAGGCCACCAAGGGCCTCATCACAATGGCCAGGTGAAGCGTCCACACGCAGCTCCCTCTTGGTGGTGCTTTCCTTATCACACGAGAGAAGTGTTGCCCTTCCACAAGGGAACCATGTTGCCTTCTTTGGAGCCAGCTCTACACGGGAATCTTCCTGTGTTGTGGGGGAAGCCTTCAGGGACACTTTCACCCCAGTTAAGGGCACGGCCTCCACCAGAAGTCACATTATGTCATGTAATGGCTGACATGAGGCTCCATCCAGAAGACAGGGTGAAAGCATCCTAGGATGGTTTTTAGGTGAGTGTAATGAGCGCACAAGTTTATCCCCCTGCCATGCAGATAACTAAACATTCTTGACAAATGGCCATTGAGTCCCTGCTTTAAAACCTCCAAATGGAGACCTGTGGGGTCCTGTGACAATACACCATTTTAGGGGTATTACAGCATGGTCTCATATCCACAGAGGATACATTCTCTCATAAATACCTGAAACCATGGATAATGGTAAACTTTATATTCTGACTATACTTGGGTGGAAAGCATATTATGGAAGTGGTTGCCTTTGAAGATGGTTCAGAAGCTTCAAGTAGTCCAAAGGGCTCATCAGAGTGACGTACGGAGAGCATATAACCTCCCTGTTGCGCCAGCTCTACAGGCTGCCAGTCTGCTACCAAACAGAATTCAAAGTGCTGGCTTTAGCCTATAAATACCTAAACAGTTCCTGTCCAGCTTACCTGTCTGAATACATCTTCCCCAGGAGCCAGCTAGAACACTAAGATCTCCCAGGGAGGCCCTGCTCTCGGTCCTGTCACCTTCGCAGGTGCGGTTGGCAGAGACGATGGACAGGGCCTTCTCGGTGGTGGCCCCTTGGCTGTGGAGCTCCCTTCCCAGGGAGATCAGATTGGTCCCCTCCCTTCTAGCTTTTAGGAAACAACTTAAGACCTGGGTGTTTAAGAAGGCATTCGGTGAATGACAGAAACATGGAAATATGGAAGTAGTTAAAGATATCCTCGGGATTGTGCAAGGCATAAATGTTTTATGTATTGTGTGTGACTGTTGTTTTTATAGTTTTATAATTTTAAGCTATTAAAAGCTATTAAAATTATAATGGTTTTAATCTATCCAAGAATCTGATCCCAGGTTTTCTGCTTTAAACTGGATTATATGAGTCTGCCCTAACAAATAATCTGGGATAAACAGAAAACCTGGGATCAGATCCTGGGATAAAGGGCCTGTCTGGAAGGGCCCTTGGTTGTTTTAATATGTGTTGTTTTATACATGCAAGGCTTCTGGTCGCATCTGGAGTGAGAGGTTTTTTGTTTTTGTTTTTTAATACAGTACAACTGTTTGGTTTACTTCTGACACGATAAATACATACATACATACAGTACATACATGTAAGGCCTTGAATCTTGCCATTGATTATGTTGGGAACAACTTTGAGTCTCCCTAGGTGTGAGGAAAAGCAATATTTAAGTGCAATAAATAAATACTGGAAGACCTAAGGAGGCCCACAAACACTTCTGGAGAGGATGAGTGTTTTGGGGAGCATTGGTAAGTACTACCATGGATATTGAATCTGTGGATATGGGGGTTGTAATGAGGGCGAACGCCTGGGAACCCCCTACCTTCAAGCTAATCTGACCTGCAGCAGGGAGTTCCAGAATGCCCAACTTGGGCCAGCATCACTGGAAATGTGTCTCCGCAGCAGCCTCAATTAAGGACTCTATTTCTGCCTTGCTTTTTTCCCCTTGCCCTAACATTGTAACAAATCCCATAATAAAAGTGTATTTAATTGTAACCTATACCTCTCCATAGTGATACATTGTGTCCATTCACTGACTCTAACTTACTCAAGCATGAACCTTCCTCTTTCCAAGGTGCAGATCACTGCCGGCTCACCCGGGAGGCTCTTCTAGTGTCCTGGAGAGGCCGAAACTGCATACATTTGAACCACGGATACGGGAACCCACTGGGCCCCCATATCCGTGGATTAACCAATGGCCTCCAAACCAGTGCCATTTTTCTCCTAGACTAATTCTAAGACTGCTATCTCACTTTTTGCATTCTGGACTCCTATGCTCTGGGAATAACCTTCTTTACCCCCAAATTCTGTGAGATCAGCTGATCACAATCCACAGTTTTCCACTGCAACACTGTTCCTGCTGCCATCCTGCCAATGTCCAGAAGCCTGTTGACCTGGGGAACCTGCTGAGGTCACCCCTTGGGATGCCCAGAAAGCGGACAAGCCACCCTGGGCCCTTGGTGAGGCGGAATTAACAGTTTCTTCCCCCCAAAAGGAGGGGACCCGGATCCTCAGCGCTCTGCAATGATCCCAGTATGAACCCATGGACTTTCCCTGCTGCTCATGAGCTCTCTGGACTTTTAGCAAAACTTTGCCCACTTTAGGAAACTTTTGAAACTTCTTGGAAACTATTTCACTTCAAGCTCCATGGACTCTTGCTAAGGCTTATGAATTCCTTTTCCCCATATGAATGTATTCCCCCTCCATGGACTCTGGACTCTGGTGACTAAGGCAATGGGCCGATATGATTTCTTCTCTCCTTGACATGAATGTATCCCTTGCGGTCCCCACATACGTCTCCCTTTTCCCCATATTCCTATGTGTGATATAAAATATGAAATGCCACCCCTGCGTGACCGCCAGCACACCAAAACCCCAGAAAAACCTTCTCATTTCCTGGGATAGATAATCCCCTAACTGAAAGGACTCAACTGAAACCTTTCCATGGACAATAAGACAGGCCTCGGAGCAAGCCCACCTGAGGAATGTGCCCCATGGATGATTTCATCATTTATCATAAAGGGTGACATCCCACCTAAGGGTGATTTGGATGTCCCCACTGCCTCTTCCTTTCTTCCCATTCCCTTGGCTGATACCAAGATCAAGATACTATCCCAAAGCTCATATCCAGGACTTAAGGATCACAACAGGCTCGTCTTTCAGGCAAAACCAGAATGTTTATTCCAACGTTCAAAACAATAAGGAAGTCAGCTTGATCACTCTAGAAGTCGATCGCCAGTGATTGTACATACAAGAAATCACTTAACTCAGTGTTTCCCAACCTTTTTTGAGCCGCGGCACACTTTTTACATTTACAAAATCCTGGGGCACACCACCAACCAAAATGACACAAAATGACACTCTAACACAGTAATACATATAGTTAATATGTTTTGAAATGTATTTATACACTCAGTGTGAAACCTGGGCCTGTTTCGATGAACTCAACATAGATATCCTGACAGGAATGGCAGGAAGACACAAACTTCCCACACAGAACTCCCATAACCAAGAGAAAATACTATAAGAGTTTGGTGGGCATTGACCTTGGGTTTTGGAGTTGTAGTTCACCTATATCCAGAGAGCACTGTGGACTGAAATAATGATGGATCTGGACCACACTTGAAATGAATCTCAATATGCCCAAATGGAGTTCAGGGGAAATAGACCTTGCCATTTGGGAGTTGTAGTTGCTGGGATTTATAGTTCCCCTACAATCAAAGAGCATTCTGAACTCCACCAATGATAGAACTGGGCCAAACTTCCCACACAAAACCCTCAGGAGGCAAGAAGAGGTCTCTACTTGGGGAAAGGGAGGCGGGTCTTCCCAATGCATGGAGAGGGGGAGACCAAGTAGAGAATGGGTGGGGAGGGGGGTGTTTGTAATTTTGTGCCCTTATTGAGGTAGGTTTCTTAGGGTTTTTAATACTTCAACACACTAGACTCTACCCCCTCCTCTCCTGGAGGTTCTAATTTCCCACGGCACACCTGATGATCGCTCACGGCACACTAGTGTGCCCCGGCACACTGGTTGAGAAACACTGACTTAACTCATTTTTTCTTCCTGGTTCTTTGTTCCCGCCTGGACCGCCTCCTCATCCCTCATTGGCCAAGAGGCAAAAGCGGCGCTAGCTCCCTGATTGGCTGAGGCATGGCTAACCCGGCCACGCCTCCCCTCCAGCTGATTACACCCACCAATCAGCATGAAGCCAGCAAGGGGGGGGGGAGCGGGAGGTTTGAACCTTGCAGTACTGTTTTCTCTATTAAGATGTGGTGTGTTTGCCTTGTGCTTTATGTCGGCTTGGGCAAATGATTGCGGTTTGACATCTGTTCCAGCTGGAACACAATAAAACAACTCGGTGGCATTTTATTCGACTTCGGTGAGATTTATTTGGGAAAATTAGGGAAATTTCTTTTTAGGTGTTTCTTTTCTCATCAGAGTAAACAGATCCTCATTGGTGGGTCTGCGGGTTCTCTCCCTCCAGGGTGAGACCCTCCAAACTTTGTGCTAGTTTTCATTAATGCCGTCCACTTGAAATTCCTTCACTGCATCCTATGGAATCCTGGGGTTTGCAATTTACTGAGGCCTTAGGAACTCTCTGGGTGAGAATTCTAAATAATATCATTAACTGCTATGGATGTTACCATAGCAGTTAAAGTGGAATGAAAGTATTATAACAGTGTAGCATGATAGGACCTAATTCATTGGCCATGCTTCCCTTTGCCATGCCATTCTATGGTGGGTTGTGGAGGATAAGCTTGCAAACAGTTTAATAGTACAAAAAACCAAATTCCTCTAATATAAATAAATAAATAGATACATATTTAAAGCTAATCTCCCATGGTTAGTAAATAAGATCATTTTGAGACAGGGCCAGTGTTAGATTAGGACATGGGCTGGTGGAATAAGTCCTTCTTGGCTCAGGAAGCTAGCTGGTTGACCTTGGGTTAGCCAGGCTGTCTTAGTCTCACCTTCTAATCCTCACAGGTTGTTAAGAGGATAAATGAGATTAGAATGATAAAGCACCCTGGACTCAGATAAAGTGCCACAGCGATGATTAATAACAATGCAGGAACAAACCTCTCTTTTAAGAGATTATGGTATTGTATGCTTGAGTTTATCACACTGGTGTTCCTGTTATCATACGCCAAGTCATTAGGTGCCCATCCCTAGTTTGTAAATATATCTCATTTTAATTACAGTGATTTATGATTTAAATATTAATTTGCATTTGATGAGCCAGCAACACTGCAAGCTTTACGGCACCGGCAAAAAAGAGTTGTTGTTTATCTTAGGCCTTTGCCATCCTAACTCCCATTGGACTCCGATATCACAATGTAAACAACTTCTTAACCCTTTAAGGTTTAAAAGTAAAGTTTGGATGTAACTATACAAATAACTGCTTGGGTATGATTAGTTCCAGTAACTTTACAAAATAATCAGTATAATTGTTACAGTTTTAATATTGCAAGATATAACTTTATTCTTTATACCGTTTGCTGCTGTCTTGTGCTTTCAAGTAATTTCTGACATGGCAATCCTAAGGCAGACCTATTATTGGGTTTTCTGGGGAGTCACTCAAGGTCACCCAGTGGATTTCCACATCTGAATTGGATGCAAAATCTAGTCTTCAAAATATTAGTCCAATACTCAGACCACTACACCATGCTTGCTCACCTTCTTTTTACAGTACTGTATGATTTTGGTTAGTTTCCTAGATCTGGGATGTACTCATGAACATAGTCATTTAATTCCCTTTCCCCTTCCCTTTTTTTAAACACAAGGTGAATTGTTACTGGAGTAGGAAAACATGTTTCTAAAAAGGCTCTTTTTTTCCTTGGGATCCCACACTGTCATTAATTTAGCCATTTGATTCACTTTCCTCTGAAAATATGTTGTTGGAACAGGAGGATATGCCTAGAAATGAATAATGCTATATTGCTGTCTGGATACTACAAAGAGGTTAATTTTTGTTACTGTAAAACATTCCTATCCAGACTTCTTAGTCCTGTCTTTTCCCCAAAAAATACTTCAGAGACCTCTCCTTTGGCGCCCCCTTGTCATGGGGGAGAAGCTTGCGTACCCTAATGAAGTTGTGAGCTATGCTGGTGGTGGCATAATAGCCACCGGTAGGGCCTCCCATGCCAGACAGGTCACAACTGAAGGGTCTGACAAAGAGCGTCAATGGGCAGAATGGGCTCTCTAGCCTTTTGGCAACCATTCTAAGAGAAGGAAAACTCTCATTTCAAACCTGGGCAGGTGGTGCTCATCTAACCCTGTAAGGTCAACCATCTAGAGAAGGAAACTGAAATCAAACCTACGACCATAGGACCTTGCTGCCATTATCCAAGCTTGCTAGGCCCCGGCAGACAAACCTTTGGTTTAAAGGGTGAGGCCAGTTCTGTGTACGCTGCACTCCATCAGAAAAATCCATTGCACAGGCTTGAAGAACACATCCAACAATGCCCTTGTAGAAAGCGTGGGATGAGTCTTTCCTAAGAATCTTCATTCGGGAAGTAATGCCATATGTATACTTCAGAGAAGATATGTATAAACCATCTTTTTCTACTGTGCTGCTTCTCACTGGTTCTTCTCCATAAAGCAGTTTCTCCCAACCCATGGTCCCTGGACCACCAGTGGTCCACAAGAACTAAAATATGGCCCACAGCTTCACCATTACTACACTGTTACAATAAGAACGACTGGTCTCGCAAAACCCTCCTATAGTGCCGAGGCTTATTAAATATGGTTTTCTGTAGGCGAGCAGGTGGCGACTACTGGATGGCATATATTCTCTATCAAAAACTAGAGCTGATATGGTCTATCCAATGCAATTTTCTGAATCAGCATCCCAAGTAACCAAAGCAAATCTAAAGTTGACCAAAAACCGATTCGTAACCCTTTTGGTACCATGTTTCCCCGAAAGTAAGACAGCGTCTTACTTTCTTTTCCCCCCGAAAAGTCCCCCTACGTCTTACTTTCGGGGTACGTCTCATAAAAACTAAGACGTACCCTGTCGCCACGCCACGCCGCTGCCGCCGTCACGCCCACGCCGCCACCGGCCCCATCGGCCGCGGCACCTCCTCCGCGGCGCAGCTTTCTACGCGTGCGCGCCAGCGGCCGGCAGCGCACGCGCAGTCTTAGTCACTTCCAAGCTCTCCTGCTTTGGATGAAGGGAGGGGAAAAGAGCAAGAGGCGTGGCGAAGCGGCGGCGCGTCACTCTGACGCGGCGCTGCTTCACCACGCCTCTTGCTCTCTTCCCCCTCCCTTCCTTGGACGAAGGAAGGGAGGGGGAAAAGAGCAAGAGGCGTGGCGAGCGGTGGCGCGTCACTCTGACGCGGCGCCGCTCACCACGCCTCTGCTCTCTTCCCCCTCCCTTCCTGACGAAGGAAGGGAGGGGGAAGAGCAGAGGCGTGGCGAGCGGCGGCGCGTCACACTGACGCAGCGCCGCTTCACCACGCCTCTTGCTCTCTTCCCCCTCCCTTCCTTGGAGGCCTGGCAGAAAGGTGTGCCGCGGAGGTGTGCCACGGCCGATGGGCCGGTTGCGGCCGCGGCGTGGCGACAAGGTACGGCTTACTTTCAGGGTATGGCTTATATTAGCCGACCCCCCTGACACCCCCGATATGTCTTACAATCGGGGGTGTCTTACTATCGGGGAAACACGGTACTAATGTTGGAGATGGTCCCTGGTCAAAGTAGTCCCTAGTCAAAAAAAGGTTAGGAACCACTGTCGTAAAGCAAACGTGTAAATAGGTTGTTTGGGGACTGTTGTCTTGATGGTCCATTCTATGCAACGGCTTACATTTGAATAAACTGTGGCAGGTTAGAGAAAGACTCCTTTTGGCAACAATGTCCTTTTATTTCTGGCGTAGTACTGAGCTATATTAAAAACCAGCATGTGAAATGCATGCCCCTTTTTTGTTTGTTTTTCCCCACAATCATTCTTTTCATTTTTCTTCAGAACATAGGGACTCCAGGCCAGAACTTGGAAAAGTTACTTTTGAGATAACAATTGAATTCCTAGAATCTTTCAACCAGCACAGCCTCTGGCACCCAGCAATCACTGTAAAGAATGATGGCTTTCCTTACCACAGAGAGGGAAAGAGTCTGATATTTCAAATGCATTGGAAGCTGTCTTAGATTAAATCTTGTTCCGTATCCATCTTTCCAAAGACTATTCCGAGTTTTCCAACTTTGGCTGGAAATGTCAGGGGTTGATCATAGACCAAATTCATGTAAAGGAAGCATTCTTGACCACCAGTGGGGTGAATACTACTTACATCAGGCACGGCAGTATCTACTTTGGTTTTTAGTCCTTAAAGGAGCTTTGTTGTTTATTCATTCAGTTGCTTCTGACTCTTTGTGACCTCATGGACCAGCCCATGCCAGAGCTCCCTGCTGGCTGTGGCCATCCCCCAGCTCCTTCGAGGTCAAGCCAGTCACTTCAAGGATACCATCCATCCATCTTGCCCTTGATTGGCCCCTCTTCCTTTTCCCTTCCATTTTCCCAGCATCATTGTCTTCTCCAAGTTTTCCTGTTTTCTCATTATGAGGCCAAAGTACTTCATCTTTGCCTCTACTATCCTTCCCTCCAGTGAGCAGTCGGGCTTTATTTCCTGGAGTATGGACTGGTTTGATCTTCTTGCGGTCCAAGGCACTCTCAGAATTTTCCTCGAAAACCACAGTTCAAAAGTGTCTATCTCCCTTCACTCAGCCATCCTTATGGGGAAAGGGTCGAACATCTCTGATAGCTCATTTAAAGTTGGAATTGAAAGATCGGATTCACTACTATCCTGACATGAGAGCAGCAGAAAATTAATTTAGTTGACAGAATTCAAATTATGTCAAAATGAATAATGCAACCCATCTATACTGCTGTTTTTCCCAAATTGGGTATACTTTCTCTTCAGAGTTGGAAAATTGTTGGCAATCCTCTTTGTGTTCTTTACTCCCAGCTACCATTGTCACTACATAGTGGTTTTTTAAAGGGCAAAATGGAAGCCATTGCGGCTCAATGGTTTGTGTTTAAACTCTGAGGTCCCCTTTGAACTGGCCAATGTGTACAAAGTGGCCAAGATGATGTGGCTATGCAAGGAAACTTAATTAACCCTGAATCTCAATTAAAGTACATTGATTAAAGAACTAAGCCAGGAAGAGCAGATTGGAAATGAGAATTTGCTTTTTTTTTAAATCAAGGCTGAGGAGGAGAGAGAAAAGGAGACCCACAGAACTGAGTGACTATTATGGCTTGCTTTCACAAAAATCCGAAAACTCATTTCATATCTCATAGTAGCTTGCGCATATTGTCTGGGCCCCACTGGTGGAGAAGAGGAAGTTCTGGGCCAGTGAAAGAGAAATGATAAAAACCCTGGAAAATTGGTCCCCCTCCTCTCTCTAAAGATTTTTAAAAAGGAGTGAGAGAGGGAAAATATGACCAATCGGGGGAAGTATAAGATTTTGTGGGACACCTGAAATGTCTCTTGTACACAAGGGAAATTGACTTATCGTAACCCTCTCATAAGGTTTTTTGTTAAGATGTATTCATAAGGGGCTTACAATTGCCTTTCTATAAGGCTAAGAGAGTGTGACTTGTCAAAGGTCACACAGTGGGGACGATGGTCCTAGTCTGGCACTCAAGCCACTGCATCACACCAGTTTTCTAAATTATAATTAGTACTCACCAGCAATTCAGTTAAGTGGGGCAGGAGGGGGATGTGAAAAGTCCACTTTTCATGGCAATGGGAGTCTCTTGTCAGCTTGAAGAAAATGCTGTGTATGTGACTTATTTTGTTCCTTTCTCTAAAAGGGGCAGAAAAGAGGGGCTGTGTTAGGTCAAAGAAGGAAGGAATGTTGGATATGAATAGCATGTGAGAAGAACTATTCCATTTCCTCAGCAAATTCCCATAAACTATGCATAGCCAGCTGTGACTATGGCTTTCATGTGAGGGGAATGGTAAGTTGATTTTGGGCTTTAGTCTAAACTAGTGGCTCCCAAACTTTCATTTTTGGGTATTTTTGAACATCAACATTCAGAAGCCCCAGCCAGCTTATCCAATAGTCAGGAATTATGGGAGCTAAAGCCAAAAACACCTGGAAGACCAATGCGTGAAAGCCACGGGTCTAAACCTTGAAGGAGAGGATCCAGCACCTCGGATAGTTGCTTTAATGTTTGGGCTGAAATCTAGAGGAGACCCACTGCCCCACTTCCATTGTAGAGGTTGTGACAGCTGTCAGCCTGAACAACTTCAAGGCAGGATTAGACAGATTCATGGATACCAAGTGTATCGGTAGTTACTGAAAAGGACATTCAAGTGCCACCTCGGAGTTGGTTGAGGTAGGCAGGATTTCCCAGGGTACTGGTTGTGGGGGGTCGGGAGCAGGTCAGGGTTTTGCCCTCCCTTCTGCTCGAGATCCCCGTGTACAACTGGTGGACCACTGTGTGATACAGAATGCTGGACTAGATGGGCTGAGGTCCGATTCAGCATGGCTCTTCTTATGTTCTTATGTTCTTATTGTAGCCACTAGCCATCTACTTGTAGCTATGAAAGGGGTCCTTCTTCACCTTTCTGTGGCTGTATGTCAGGTTTATTTAAATTGTTGGGTTTCATCCCTGGACTGCGCAAGTTTCTTGCATCATCAGACCTCAATGAGTAGCTAGTCTAGAGATAGGACCAGGCCGAGGGTTTCCTTTCCTCATATTTCTAAGCATGTTTTCCCAAAAAGGGATTTGTCTTTACTCTTCCTGCCAGCCACTGTCCCCTCCCCCTTTGATGATGTAGTAGTGGAATTTTGTGAGGGAACTTCCTCTAAGTTTTATTGCCTATGTGGTCTCTCCACCATTTTACAGTCTCTTCTGCCTTTTCGTCCTTTCAATAAGGATGCATTTTGCCTTTCTCTAGGCAAAATATAGCTGCATTAATCTTTTTACCTTTTACATCCTTTAAAAGATAAAACTTAGTAAGCTAGTTAGCTCCAAGACCTTTTTTTATCAAGAATATATTTCTTTTACTTCAACAAATATTTTTGAAGCTAAATCTCTGACTCCACAACCTTGATCCACCCTAAGATATAGAAGGCTATCCTAGTTCGCCACACGTAAGTTTCTGCTTGTTATGAAGTTTACTTCTGCTACTCCATTATATTTATGGTGGAATCACCTTCAACTGAGGATTATTTTGAGCCTAAAAGCTCAGATTCGCCAACAAAGGGTTAAAGGCCTAGACACGTGTGCTGAGCAAAAAGGGAAATCGCTTTAAAGGATGGGTGAAAAGGAGCTGAGAAAGTTCTCTCAAAGAGATTTTGAGTTTTCTGTTTTGGATATTCTTTTTGAACTTTGGTTTTTGGATTTTCTTAGAGCATTTTTCATTTCATTTTTGGAAGCTGAGAACTATAGAAAGGATGCAGAAATTTATTTGAACTCTTCCTAAATTGGAGGATGAAGGTGGTAACTACCTTAATTAGAAAAATTATAAAAGTGAACTGTATAGAGAGACAGTATAGACAGTATAGCTTGTATAGAGAGGCTACTGGAAAACTACTGTGCATCAGTCGGATAACCAGACCTCAATGAGTAGCTAGGCTACAGATAGGACCACCAGCTGAGGGATTCCTTCCTCCACATTATAAATGATAGAGACAGCACAGGAACAAATTTCCCCCTTCCCTTGCCCTTGATCCAGTTCAGAGGTCAATCATTGATCACCCCCAGCCCAAGAACTCTCCAGATCTTGAGCTGAAAGAATGAATAGATTGGATCAATTGGAGAAAAAAAGCGGGATATAAATAGATATTGGGGGGGAGAGAAGGAGACTTACTTACTTAGGCGATCCCTTGTAGTCCGAGGATGATGGTCCTCCAAGGTCGGTGTACTGGTGGTGGGTCCATAGGTAACTGTGGAGCCCTATTCTTGATCTGCATTTTCTCCCAGAGGGAGGACATTGGTTTCCAAGTGGAAGGTGGTCCTGGTCAGGGTTGGCTTGGCACACCTTCCTCTTGGCACGTTTCTCTCTTTCACCCTCCATTCGTGCCTCTTCAAACTCTACAGCACTGCTAGTCACAGATGATCTCCAACTGGAGCTCTCAAGGGCCAGGGCTTCCCAGTTCTCAGTGTCTATGCCAGAGTTTTTAAGGTTGGCTTTGAGCCCATCTTTAAATCTCTTTTCCTGTCCTCCAACATTACATTTTCCATTCTTGAGTTCGGAATACAGCAACTGCTTTGGAGACAGTGGTTGGGCATCCAGACAACGTGGCCAGTCCAGCAGAGTTGATGACAGAGGACCATCGCTTCAATGCTGGTGGTCTTTGCTTCTTCCAGCATGCTGATGTTTGTCCGCTTTTCTTCCCAAGAGATTGGCAGGATTTTTCAGAGGCTGCGCTGATGGAATTGGTCCAGGAGTTGCATGTGACCTCTGTAGACAGTCCACGTCTCGCAGGCATATAGCAGGGTTGGGAGGACAATAGGTTTATAAACAAGCACCGTGGTATCCCAGTCCTCTAACACTCTCTGCTTTATTCAGAAAAATGCTGCACTCACAGAGCTCAGGCGGTGTTGTATTTTGGTGTCAATGTTGACTTTTGTGGAGAGGTGGCTGCCAAGGTAGCGGAAATGATCAACATTTTCTAATGTTACACCATTAAGCTGTATTTCTGGCATTGGAGAGGGATTGGCTGGTGGCTGCTGGAAGAGCACTTTGGTTTTCTAGATGTTCAATGACAGGCCGAGCTTCTCGTATGCTTCTGCAAAGATGTTTAGAGTGGCTTGTAGGTCTTCTTCTGAATGTGCACAGATGACATTGTTATCAGCATACTGGAGTTCTATAATAGATGTTGTTGTAACCTTGGTTTTGGCTTTCAGTCTGTTGAGATTAAATAGCTTGCCATCTGTCCAATAGATGATTTCCACTCCGGTGGGAAGCTTCCCATCAACAAGGTGAAGTATCATAGCGATGAAGATGGAAAATAAGGTTGGGGCAATAACACATCCCTGTTTGACACCTGATTCCACCTTAAATGGGTCACTTTGGGAGCAATTGCTGTCCAAGACTGTTGCCATCATGTCATCATGGAGGAGCCGCAGGATGTTCACAAATTTGTTAGGGCACCCGATTTTGTGGAGGATGGTCCAGAGAGCACTGCGTTTCACTGTGTCGAATGCCTTTGCAAGGTCAATGAATGCCATGTACAGAGGTTGATTTTGTTCCCTGCATTTTTCTTGGAGCTGTCGTGCAGCGAAGATCATGTTCACTGTTCCTCTGGAGGGGCAGAAGCCATTCTGGGATTATGGGAGAGTGTCTTCTAAGAGGGGTAGAAGGCGGTTTGCAAGGATTCTTGCGATTTCAACAGAAATCGACTCTATTGATGAGACACTGAGATTTGTTTTTTACAATTTTATAATTTTTACTGTTAATTGTATTGTTTTTATATAATTGTGTATTAATTGTTTGTTGTATTTTATATTTATTTATGTTGCCGCTTGTACACTGCTTCAAGTTGCCTTTGGGCTGAGAGGGGCAGTATAAAAGTACAGTAAATAAAAAATAAAAATAAATAAATCCCTTCAATCTGGTGGGATTTCTCAGACACCCACACTTTTTCAATGAGCTGGTGGAGTTGTTGTGTTAGCTCAGGTCCTCCCTCTTTTAAGATTTCAACAGAGATCCCATCAAGTCTGCTGGCTTTCTTATTTTTTGTTGGTTGATGGCATTGCTGACTTCTTCCAAACTAGGCAGTGCTGCAAGCTCATCCCTGGTTTGTTGTTGTGGGATTTGTGAGAGAACCTTTTCGGCCACATTGGAGCTGCGATTCAGGAGTCTTTGGTAGTGTTCTTTCCAATGTAGTGCAGATGTTCTTGAGTTCTCTTGTCCTTCTTTGGACCTCAGCTTTTGCACTGTTGTAGATCTTTTTCTTAGCAGCACAGTTGACATTTCTCTGCCATGTTTGGAAGGCTTTCCTTTTCTTGTGAATTAGCTGTTGGATCTCATTGTCATTTTTGTCAAACCAATCTTGATGTTTCTCTGTTGATATCCAATAGTTTCTTCGTAGGCTGTGATGATGGAGGTCTTCAGTTTTGTTCTAATATTCCTCAACATTTTTGGGGTGCTCTATGGATAGATGGTCCTTGAGTGCTGTTTGAAGATGGGCTCATTTGGAGGACTCCTGAAGGGCTTGGGTGTTCATTCTACGCCTTGTCTTTCCTCCTTGGAGTCTGCGCTTGGGGAGATCTTGATATCCATCGTGAATCGGATTAGCCTGTGGTCTGTCCAGCAGTCATCAACACCTGTCATGGCTCTTGTGAGAAGCACGTCACGGCAGTCTCTGACCCATGTGATTACGTAGTCTAAGAGGTGCCAATGTTTTGACTGGAGGTGCTTCCATGATGTCTTTAACTTGTTTTTCTGGCAGAAGAGCATGTTGGTGATTCCAAGGTTGTATTCCGCACATTTGGTGACAAGCAGGATGCCATTTGAGTTGCTGTTTCCAACCCCATCTTTTCCTATGATCCCTGGCCACAGGTCGAAGTCTCGTCCGACTCTTGCATTAAAGTCTCCCAGGAGGATGATTTCCTTGATGTCTTCATCAGCATCTAGTGTTGGTGCATAGGCACTTATGATGGTTGCCTGTTGGTTTTTGGCAAGTTCAATTTGGAGGGTTGAGAGTTGTTCGTTGATTCCAGTGGGTGCTTCAGTCAGATGTTTCACCAGATCATTTCTGATACCAAAGCCAACTCCATGCATTCCCTTCCAGATGAAGATGTAGCCTCCTCTTTCTTCCTTCCGCTGTCCCTCTCCTGCTCTCCAGGTCTCCTGAAGTGCTGCTATGCTGATGTTAAAGTGTCCCAGCTCCCTTGCAATGATAGCAGTTCTGCGTCCGGGGCGTTCACTGTCGGTGTTGTCCATCAGTGTTCATACGTTCCATGTTCCAAAGTTCATTTTTCTTTTTTGGCCGCAGGGTGGTGGCCCCACTGGATGCGGCAGTCCAGTCAGGGATAAGAGAGGCAGACTATGTTTAGGGCACCTTTTCTAACCTCTTCCCCATGTGGGGTGAGCATAGTGGATCCTAAAAAGGGTCACTCAGTCATGGATACAGCTGCCGAACTACTCAACTGCCTTGGACCTTGTGGTAGAATGACTGAGTCCGTATCCACTGCCTATGTGCCAGTCTGTGACTAGGGGCTTCCAGATTTCACAGTCCTGCCCCGTCGCCACTTGCTGATTGCCATGGGACTTTCGTTGGTTTGTTTTTATTTTCTTTGGAAGACACCTGTGCGTTACTTTCTTAATGTGTGGAGGTCAGTGTACAACTGACTAACACACAGTCTTCCCAGAGTGAGGTCCCACAGTGGCATGGTTAGCACGATGGACGAGGCTTCTCAATCTGTTGCAGCCTTCTTCCACCTTCACAGCCATTGTAACATGTAGCATATTATCCTTCACCTGCTCCGCCATTGAGGAGAAGGAGAAGAACCTTCTGCCTTCTCCAAACAGGATGATCACGAAACATCATCATTAAAACAACACAATACTGTAGTTGTTAACTCAGGAGGCGCCCATTTACATCTGATTTAAAAAATCTCTTAAATAGCTGAGCTGGCGTTAAATTGATCCTTGAGGAGAAATTTTTCTTTTTAACATATGCCAATAGCATTTAGCCTTTCTGCCTTCCGGTGTCAAGTATTGGTTTTTGAATCTCACTCAAGAAACTCCTGAGTGGACAGATCCTTTGGAAAGCACCTCATCATCTGCGGCTTCTATGAGCAGCCCTATGCTCCACCTATAAATTGAAGTACACTCATCAGAGGTGTAGGGGAGGCAAGGCTTCCAAGATTTGAAGAATTAGGATGCTTGTTTTGCTAAATCAGACAGGTCAATGACATCAGGAAACCTCTTACGCTATGTAATTATGGTATTATGACTCCTCTTTAACTACCACAGTTCAATCCTTTGGAATCCTGGGTTTTGCAATGGGGAGATATTTCGAATTCTCAGCCAGCCAGCGCGCTCTAGTTCCTCTCCCAACTACAAACTCCAGGATTCCATAGGATGCAGTCTTGGCAGTTAAAGTGAGATTATATAACCACAATTGATATGGTGTGAAAAGCTCCCGTGTGTCGTCTCCTCCAACACCAAGCATTCCTCTGAGCTTAGATGTAATCTTCATAAGTAGCTGTAGTGGAAACTGAATGTACTGAGTAACTGCTTATTATCATGAGCAAAACCAGTTATAATGGGTATCCTGGTCTTGAATAGCAATTAAAATCATGTTATTTTTGTTATATTCTCAAAAAGACAGAAAAGGGTAATAAATGGTCAAAGAGCAAATCAAGTCTGGCCTCTCACTAGAAGCCGACGTGACCAATCGGAGGGAGCATCTAGACCAGGGGTGCTCACACTTTTTCAGCATGCGAGCTACTTCTAAAACAACCAAGTCAAAATTTATTTATTTATTTATTTATTTATTCGTTCGACTTAATATACCGCTCTCTCTGGAGCCCAGAGCGGTTTACAGAGTTAAAAACAGATGACCACATAAAATGCAATAAAACCAGATAAAACCCCTAGTTAAAATCAAATTCCAGCAGAACTGCAATGGCAGTAGGAATATGCTGACAGCGACACAACAGGATGCTGATAACACGGCATTGGTTATGGACCAAATGCCTGTCTGAATAGCCAGGTCTTTACTGCTCTACGGAACGGCATTAAGTCCCGGATGGCTCGCAGCTCTTCGGAGAGGGTGTTCCACAGGGTTGGCGCAGCTACGGCAAACGCCCTCTGCCGTGTGCTAGCAAGTCTATAGACCTTAATGCCTGGCACATCCAATAGATTGAGCCCCTCTGAGCGCAGTGATCTCCTGGGCACATAAGGGGTAAGCCGCTCCCTCAGGTACACTGGCCCCAAACCATATAAGGCCTACCTACCCACTACAAAAATTTAAAACATATAACTATTTTCAAATTTATTAAGGATTCTTTGTATGTATGGCCATCCAGCCATCATCATCATCATCATCATAACCATTTCTAGTCCAAGGACCTTCTGCTTTCATGCAGCAAAATCACAATCAAAGCACCTCAGACAGATGGCCACCCCGCCTCTGATTAAAAGCCTCCAAAGAAGGAGCCTCCACCACACTCTGAGGCTGAGAGTTCCACTGCTGAACAGCTCTCACAGTTAGGAAGTTTTTCCTCATGTTCAGGGGGAATCTTCTTTCTTGTAGTTTGAAGCAATTGATTTTGTCATTTGAGAGTTGTAGTTGCTGGGATATCTAGTTAACCCACAATTAAAGAGCATTCTGAATTCCACCAATGATGGAATTTAACCAAACTTGGCACACTGAACTCTCATGAGACCAACAGAAAGTACTGAAAGGGTTTGCTGGGCATTGACCTTGAGTTTGGGAGTTGTAGTTCTTCTACATCCAGAGAGCACTGTGGATTCAAATAATGATGGATCTGGACCAAACTTGGCACGAATCCTCAATATACCCAAATGTAAACACTGGGGAAATTTGGGGAAAACAGACCAAAACATTTGGGAGTTGGAGTTGCTGGGATGTATAGTTCACTTACCTTGCAGAGCAGAGTCATGCCGTGCCGGCTGGCAATGAGAAGGGTGGCCAGGAAGCTCTCCAGGGCCTCCTCACCCTGGCAGGGGCTTCGCAGCCTCCCTTCCCTGCCTCGCACAAGGGGCAGCGCAAAGCCGCTTGCCACCCAGGCCCAATCCCCTCGCCTGCAAGCAATGGAAGCAGGGGAGGGGAGAAGTAGAAGGGCAGAAAGAAGGAGGGGGCCCCGCGAGAGAAGGAGCGCTAGCCAGCCATGCTCCTCTCATTCCCGCCAAAAGGTAGGGAAAATGGGAGTGTGTGACATCACAGTGGGGCGTGGAGAGAGCCGTGGCTGGCTGGCACTCCTTCTCTCTCCTCCTACCTCTGTGCTCTGTCCTCCTTCTCCTCCCTGCTTCCTCCCTCCTCCAGGCTATGCTGCTCAGTCGCGATCGACCAGTTCCAGCTTCGCGATTGACTGGTTGATTGCGATCGACCTAATGAGCAGCCCTGATCTAGACTTTAGAATTAATGCAGTTTGGTACCACTTAAACTGCCATGGCTCACCAAACTGCCACGGCTCACCAACCAAACCGAATCTAAAGTAGATCAAAAAGTGATTCGTAACCCTTTTGGTACTAATGTTGGAGAGTGGTCCCTGGCCAAATTGGTCCCTGGTCAAAAAAAGGTTGGGAACCACTGCTGTATAGGAAAGAACTTGGGCAATGTGTATATACCATCGAAGAACAACACATTTTCAAATATTTTGCCATGTCCTTTCTCCACTTAATTAATTACAAGAATTTATACTCTACAATCCAAGCAAATTCCCAAGGCAGTTGGAAATGAGTACACAATTTGGGAGGCTACAGCCAATCATGCCTCTAGATTAGTGTTTAAATGATTCTGTGTTTTTAAATCACATATTATTTACTTTATTCTTTAAATCAACCACACCTATTAACATAATAAAGGGAGAATAAAACATCCGTGGCTTGTATAATGTACTATGCAGCATTACTTTAGGCACTTCCTAAGGCTAGGGAGATCTTATTTGTTTAATAAGTTGCTCATGCATATGCAAATCTGCATCACTGCAACACCTTCGTCCTGTCACAGTTAATGAGTTGCAAATTAATGTGACATCAAAAGAGAAATCAATTTAGTGCCAGAATCTTGGTTCATACCTGATTCAGGGGTGTGGGTGGTTCTTCTAACCATTGGAAATGCATGGCTATTTCATAGTTTCTTCCACCTTTGTCATTACTGCTATTTAGTCAGCTATAGTGCAAAAGATTACCAGTCATCATTCTATTTACCATCAGGGTGGCTGGTGGCTTCCATGTCAGTGGGATGATGAAACCACACTACACTTTCACCGAAGCTTGAAAGGCACCATCTAAGTTACAGACCCCTATGCCTAAAATAATCCAGCTCTCTATACAGCAGAGGTGCTCATTAGGTAGCTCGGGAGCTACTAGTAGATCTTCGGCCATCTTCCAGGTGATCTTCGGGCCTCACCAGCCGGATGGGGCGCTCCTGCCATGCGTGCGCACACGCGCTCCTGCTGCTGGCTTCTGCTGTTGCGGTGCTTCTTGCGCCTGCGGGGCATTGCAGGAAGAAGGAAGCATGAGGCGAGGCTTCTGGAGGGAGCACCCTGCCTCTCTCTCGTCCAGAAGCAGCTGTGCAGCCTCCGTTGCTGGCGAGACAGGCAGGGCGGAGCGCTCCCTCTGGATGCCCTGCCTCGTGCTTTCTCCTTCCTGCAATGCCCTGCAGGCGGAAAAAGCGCTGTGTGGGCGGAAAACAGCAGCAGGAGCACGCGAGGTGGCAAGAGCGCACGGCGGCAGGAGCGCACGGGAGCGCACGGCGGTGAGGGCAGGTAGATCTTTTGGACTTGGTTGCTTTAAGAGTAGCTCGCATGCTGAAAAAGTGTGGGCACCCCTGCTATACAGTATGGCCTCCTTATCTACAGGTTCAATAGCCACAGTTTCACTTAACCATGCTCCAAAAATGTTCTCACTTCCCTGGAAGTACTTGTTGCCCTCTCTAGGTCCTCCAGTAGTAAACTTCCAGCATGGAGTGCCATTACCTTCCCACCAAAGGGGTATCTATTGATCTACTCACATTTGCATGTTTTTGAACTGCTAGGTTGGCAGTTATCCATTATTATCACTATTATTATCACTATTATCCACAGTTTCAGGTATCCACAGGTTCTTAGATTGTATCCCCCACAAATACTGGCATCGTCCTGAATAGCTCCTTCACATTTGAATTCACTACCCTATTGAATTAGAAGCACCAGTCATCAATGCCTAGTGTACTACAGCAACCCATTACATGTGGGGTGAAGTAAATATACTAAGCCCAAGATCCTATGTAGTTGAGCATAGCATGAAAGTACTGCATGCAGAACTCTTCTATGGCTCCCACGTGGAACTATATACCGTATTTTTCGCACCATAAGACGCACCTGCTGATAAGACGCACCTAGATTTTAGAGGAGGAAAATAGGGAAAAAAATATTTTCGCTCCCCCTCTAAAATCTAGGTAAGTCTTATCAGCAGGTGCGTCTTCTCAGAGGGCTCGCTGGTTCGCTCGCCCTCTGCCTCCTTTTCCTTCCCTCCGCCCTTTCCTCGAGGAAGCAAAAGTGGGGAAGGAAAAGGAGGCAGAGGGAGAGCGAACCGCGTTGCGCCAGAGCTGGCGACGCGGTTCGCTCCGCCCTCTGCCTCCTTTTCCTTCCCTCCGCCCTTTCCTTGAGGGGCGGGGGAAGAAAAGGAGGCAGAGGAGAAACAAACCGCGTCGCGTCAGCTCTGGCCGCGACGCGGTTTCGCTCCGCCTCCGCCTCCTTTTCCTTCCCTCCGCCCTTTCCTCGAGGGAAGCAAGGTGGGGGGAAGGAAAAGGAGGCAGAGGGCGGCGAACCGCGTCGCGTCAGCTCTGGCGCGGCGCGGTTCGCTCCGCCTCCGCCTCCTTTTCCTTCCCTCCGCCCTTTCCTTGAGGGCGGGGGGAAGGAAAAGGAGGCAGAGGGAGAGCGAACCGCGTCGCATCAGAGCTGACGCGACGCGGTTCGCTCCGCCCTCTGCCTCCTTTTCCTTCCCTCCGCCCTTTCCTCGAGGGAAGCAAAGGTGGGGGGAAGGAAAAGGAGGCAGAGGGCGAGCGAACCAGCGTCCCTCCGCCGCCGCAACGGACCAGAGAAGAGGAGAGGCGGCGACAGGGTGAGTATATCGCCGCCCTCCCTCTGCTCCAGCGCCTCCCCCCCCCCCGCCTGCATATTCGCACCATAAGACGCGGCTGATTTTTCCTCCCACGTTGGGCGGAAAAAACTGCGTCTTATGGTGCGAAAAATACGGTACTTTACTGCAGCGTTACAGAGGCTCTTCCCATTCTGGGTGTTATAAGACCTATTTACCAGGACTATGTGGATGGGAATTCCCATTATGTTCTACTTAGAAGTTTCACTTATGTTCCCGTGAGTGCTTTCTTATAATTTCTGATGAATACTATTGATATGTGATTGATTTATACTCTGACCTTGCATCATTATATGAAATATATGTAATTTAGACTGTGTTTTGCAAGGCGTCTATAGTGTATTTACACCTATTTACACCTATTTGTCTATGACCTATATTTATGATGTTGGGTTTGCTTATGTTTAGCAGATATGCTACATGATTTTTGACTGATAACTTGCACTTGGTTGCCTATCATTGAATATTGTGTATGATTTCCTATATGTATTGACTCCAGGTGCACCATTTATGTCTCTAGAGCACTGAGCATCCCCTATGTTTGAATATTTGATAAGTTAATAATAATTACTTTTACAGAAAATTATTCATTGCTTATTGTACTTTATGTTTGATAACTACTAGCACCAACTTGTGTTACTAGATTCGTTGTTAGGTACCTGCCCACTGTTGTTTAGTGTGGGGAAGAGCTGTCACATTGCAACAGTGACTGCAGTGGGGGAGCTTTGATCATTTGGAGGATTGAAGAGAACACCAACTTCCACAACAACAACCAAAACATATGTGGGCATAAGATACATTTACACCTGGGTGTGTCACCAACAGAATTCCAACCTGAAGTGGCTAGGATAGAGGTCAAGTCTCAGTTCGCTTTCGTCTCCAACATTTATTCTGCTTAAGCAGGAATAGCGAGTAATCCATGCTATCATTGTTCATTTTATTCTGAATGTGACTTTGTTGTCCTGGATGTCCTATTTCAGGAGAAAGATCAAATAAGCAAACACATAAATGCTGAGTAACCTCAGTGAATAGTAGCCATCAGGAGCTTCATGATCTCCCACAAATGCCAGACATCCCTTTTTGAGGATTTTAAAATTGGTGACCATCTCTATGTTGCACAGTTGTGAATCCCACAGCCTGATTATACACTAAGTACTTTCCTTTATCATTCATAAATGTCCTACCATTCAGCTTAATTGATTGACCCTGGGTCAGTTCTGCTTCACTTTCTCCTCAGTATGAATAATTTGATACACTCTGCCATAACCCCTCACTTACTTGACTTTTTTTCTAAGCTAAAATGCCAAACATTGTAGTTATTCCTCACAGGGGATTAGCCTCAGCCCCTTCATAATTTCCCCCCTTTTGTACCTAAAAAAGGAGAGGTAAACAACTACATGAAGTCTAGGAGTTCTTGTCCTATGGTTTAAAGTCTGTCCTGGCAGGTCCCATTTTGGATGCATTTGTTTTACTTTTTTTCATGTCAGGAGCAACTTGAGAAACTGCAAGTCGCTTCTGGTGTGAGAGAATTGGCTGTCTGGAAGGATGTTGCCCAGGTGACACCCAAATGTTTTGATGTTTTACCATCCTTATAGAAGGCTTCTCTCATGTCCCTGCATGGGGAGCTGGAGCTAACAAAGGAAACTCATCCATGCTGTCACCAAATTCAAACCTCCGACCGATTGGTCTTCAGTCCTGCTGGCACAAGGTTTTAACCCATTGCACCACCAGGGGCTCCTAATGTAATAAAAGTAATAGTTAAAAACAGCTGTCCCACATCAAGACTAAGATTTTATAAAATTAAAACAATGTGGCCTTTCTAATATCCAGCAGTGAAATTTGTTGTTTGTTCGTTCAGTCGCTTCTGACTCTTTGTGATCTCATGGACCATCCCACGCCAGAGCTCCCTGTCGACCATCACAACTCCCAGATCCTTCAGAGTCAAGTCAGTCACTTCAAGGATACCATCCATCCATCTTGTCCTTGTTTGACCCCTCTTCCATTTTCCTTCCATTCCCCCCAGCATCATTGTCTTCTCTCAGCTTTCCTGCCTTCTCATTATGTGGCCACAGTACTTCATCTTTGCCTCTAATATACTTCCCTCCAATGAGCAGTAGGGCTTATTTTCTGAAGTATGGACTGGTTGGATCTTATTTATTTATTTTATTTATTTACATCATTTATATTCTGCCCTTCTCACCCCACAGGGGATTCAGGGCAGATCACAATGCACATATATAGGCAAACATTCAATGCCATAGAGACAAACAACATATATAGACAAACAACGAGCTACACAATTGGTCGAGAGCTCACCTCGAACCAGGCAGGCCTCGAACTCATGACCTTCTGGTCAGTGGAGATCTTATGCAGCTGACTCCCAGCCAGCTGCGCCACATTCCCGGTGCTTCTTGCGGTCCAAGTAGTGAAATAATCCAGAATATTTTTTTCCATTTCTGTGAAGTGTTGGTATAAATCAGGCGTGGGCAATTGCCGGCCCTCCAGGTGTTTTGGACTTCAACTCCCAGAAATCCTAACAGCTGATAAACTGGCTAGGATTTCTGGGAGTTGAAGTCCAAAACCCCTGGAGGGCCAGCAATTGCCCACGCCTGGTATAGATAGTAGCCAGCATCTTACATACCAAGAAGAACAGCAGTATTTGAGCAGTAGCTGGAATCAGATTTTGGAAGTTATCTTCTTGGACTTAATCTCTCAAGACTCCCCAGTACACCTGACCCATAATTACCTTGAATTGGGGCCAGGGGTATCTGGGAGTTGTACCACTGTGACCATTCTGATTGTCACATTAGGTTCTCGGCACTACATAGTATGGAGTCCAAGACCAGCTCCTTCAGCTTGGTTCCGTAGACAAGCATAATAGCACACTATCAGCAAAATCTATTATTTCCCATGACATCGGGCCTGTGAATCTATTCCCGGTCTTAGTTTGCACTTTAAAGGAGCCATTCAAGGTGCTCATCCTAGTTTCGGCACCCTGGAGAGCTTCTTTAAAAACGTTAGGAGTGGAATCTTGCGTCTATCTGTTGGATACCAATCATGAAGGCATTTTGCCCCTAAGCTGAGGGGAAACATACCTTCAGAATACCAGACATGAAGTACAAGAATTCAAGTCCTCTTACAGCAGTGGCTTCCAACCTGTGGTCCATGGACCACCAGTGGTCTGGAAGAACTAAAATATGGTCCGTGGCCTCACTAGTACTACACTGTTGCAATGAGAGCGACTGGTCTCACAAAACCTTCATATAGTGCCAAGGCTTATTAAATATGTGGGCGAGCAGATACTGTTTACTGGATTGCATATGTTCTGTATCAGAAACTATACCTGATGTGGTCTATCCAATGCAATTTTCTAAATCAACATTCCAAATAACCTAACCAAATCTAAAGTTGACCAAAAACTGATTCTTAACCCTTTTGGTACTAATGTTGGAGATTGATCCCTGGTCAGATTGATCCCCCTGGTCAAAAAAAAGGTTGGGAACCACTGCCTTACAGCATAGCTATTCAAACAGGTCCCTTTCAAGCTGGGAGGGGTTTACTGTACTCTCTAACACAGAACCAGGCAAACATTGACCATTTGGGCCTGTACCTGACCCATTTTAGCACTAGCTGCTGGCTAGATCTGCCCTTCTTTTAAAATATTTTAGGACATCACTGGCTTCTACATAATGGATGAAATAAACCCCCTTTATGTTTTATTTCAGACCTTTTTCAGATTGATAAGCTGCGGCCAATGGCAGGGCCAAAAAAGGTGGAGGGAGCCAATATAAACAAATAAGCCAGAAGAGCTAGCATAGTATAGTGATGTATGTGTTGAACTGGGACATTGGGAGAGCAGGGTTCGAATCTCTGCTCACCCATTGAAACCCACTGGGCAACCATGGGTAAGTCACATTCTTTCAGTTTCAGAGACATGCAAAAAGAAACCCAGTCTGCACAATCCAGCAGGAAATCCCCATGATAGGTTTGTCTTAGGAAAAATGGCCTCAAATCACATACCAGTCTTGAACCGGCCTGGAAACTGAGAGGGCAGTCTCATACTGTTGTTCATAAAACACATAAAACACATTTTCCCCCGTACTGGAGCCTTAATCTATTTTCAATGGCCTTGGTTGCTTGCAGTTTTGTCTAGCAAACTGCCTCAGTGGAGCAGTTTGGCGACGAGATATTTTTAGAAGACTAAAAATACCTACAGTTTTAATAGCAAATGGCTCCAAGTTAATCTTTCAGGGTAGATAGATCGAAATACCTACATAGTGCAATCCAGAAGCACAATATTGCCCATGCTCAAGTGCACACACACACACAAAAGGTCTGGGTTGACCTGACATAAAAACCAATCCAGCCTTGTGTTGGCCGTGTACTCTGCACTGGCTTACAACGGAATTCCAGGCCCTGTTTAAGTTGTTGGTTCTGACCTTTAAGGCGCTTTTATGGTCAGGGGCCAGCATATCTCAGAGACCGCCTCTCCCCTCTTCGCCGCCAGTGGTCTCCACGACTCCTCCAACTAAACTTACTGTATGTTCCAGGCCCCAGGGAAGCACGTCTTGAGAGCACAAGACATAGGGCCTTCTCCATCTCTGCCCGTCTTGTGGAACTCCTTGCCTCCCCACTTGAGGGCCATGCGTGACTTGCGACCCTTTGCTCAGGCACTCAAGACCTGGCTTTTTAACAGAGCTTTTAATGTTTAATGCAGTCTATTCAGTATTGTGTAATGTTTTTATGCAATTGTTTTATGTAAATCTCCTGGAGCATTTTAATGGAGGGCAATTAACAAGTGAGAAACTGATGATGATGATGATCTATGAATGGTCCCGATCAAGTTTAACTGTCCAAATGCATCTCCATGAACCACCATGAAGACTAATATCTTCTGGGGAGGCCTTGCTCTCAGTCCCACCACCATCACAGGCACAATTGACAGGGACAAGAGAGAGGCCTTCTCAGTGATTGCTCTTTGGCTACGGAACTCCCTCCCTGGCGGAATTAGATCAGTTTCCTATTGTTGCAATAAGTTAACAATAGGAAACTTGATCTGAAATGGTTGTAAACAATCAATTTTAAAATTGGACATAATTGATTTTAGTGTTAATGTATATTTATTTTATGTTCCGGCATTGAATATTTGCCATATATATGTTGTGCTCCGCCCTGAATCTCCTTCGGGGTGAGAAGGGTAGAATATAAATATTTTAAAGAAGTAAATAAATAAACCTATACACATCCTTGGCTATAAACAGGAACCGGCAATATGTGATATGCAGATTCTCTGTGGTGTATGTGTATCTCTACATATGGAAGGACAGATGCCAACTGAGTTTGAAGATCATGCACCAGACTAAGTTATTTCAATATTGTTTTCTCAACAGTTTTATTGCCTTTAGATTTTTTTTTTGCAAAATATAAATACAAAGGCAGAATTTACTTACAAAGTTAAAACACAGATCTCAAACATAAACACACAATTCGGAAAAAAGATTTAGCTTCTGTACAGTTTTAAACAACTTCAACATAGGTTAGTTTTCAATATTTTACAAGGTACAGAAAAAATAGTTCAAAGTCTTCTTTTAAATAAAGAGCATCAAATGTTTAAACATATATATATCTATATACAGACATATAAACAATCCACTTTTCTGTGTGAAAACTATATTTCACATCTCTTAAATTAAGATATAAAAATTCACACAATTAGTCAATGCACATTTATATGTTTTAATTTATATTACAGGCTACCAAATTATATTCAATAGCATTTGCCTGGCCAAAGCAGGCGATTTTGTAAACAAAAAAGAAAAAATACGATGAAGTGCCTTACCCAACGGTCTCCTAAGCCAAGCCAACCATGTCACTGTAATCACATCACCTCTAACAGGTGTCTTCTGTGTCACCAGCGCTTTGAATGAAGCAAAGCCATTTTCTTTATTTTAAAAAAGGTTCCAAGTAAAAACAAATTTATACCAAAGTTTGTGTGCATTTAAAGGAATATTATATATCAATTTGTAAAAACTGAGTGACGCATCTAAAAAAAATTCTTCCAAAAGTCCACCCAACTAGAATTTTTAATATATTTATATATATAATATATGTATATATAGGAAAGATATCTTATTTTACAGTGTCTTTTCTTTACAGAAACAACTGCAATTAACACATATACATAAAGAAATAACTTTACAGGGAACTATACATTAAGTGGCTTGGAGCTTCACCAATGATTATCTTCTTCTGCTGCTGCTGCTGCTGCTGCTGCTGCTTCTTCTTCTTCTCCTTCTTCTTCTTCATCTGGATGTAGCACCTCGAGCGAGGATCCAAGCAAAGACTGCATCTCACTTGTGAACTCTACCAAGTCCAACAGTTCCTTGCTGTCTGGGTTGAAAGCTTCTAGGTCCTTTTCGCAAGAGAATAGCTGGCTCAGGGAGACCTGCTTGAAGAATTCCGCTTCTGTGATCCTGACAACCTCCACGCTTGGGAAGTTGCAGTGAAATATCCGTGGTGACATTTTCAGCCTCTTTGCTACATCCGAGAGTAATAACCAGTTCCGTGGTCTGTAGGACAAAGAAAAGAAAGGGGATCAAATTACTAATAAGATGACACAAAGGGTTCCCTCAAGATGCCTATAACTTTATTTTGGAAATAATAATAATAATAATAATAATAATAATAATAATAAAAACCACCCTAGTCTACATGTACACACACGCCTTCCCTTTATGAAGCCAAGCACCCAGCAGTGAAAAATAAACCAACAGCTAATTTCAACTTAGCCAATGACTACTTAATAACTGTTGCAATATATTTATTATAGGTGAAACTAGCAAGGGGGTTTGAGATCCAGCATACTTTCATGATTTAGTCTTGGACTAGGATTCTGGAGATTAGGGTTTGAATCCCTGCTTGGTCACAGAAGCCCACTGAGTGATTTTGGGCAAGTCACACTCTCTCAACTTCAGGTTAAAGCAGTGGCAAAACCTCTCAGAAAAAATCTTAGAAAGAAGACAGTCACTTTAGGGAAACAACGTGAAGGATCATAATATCAACAAGCTAGTGGATAGGCCTACTCTTCTCCTTTGGATCTTTGGAGATCATGAACATAATGTTTAAGTACAGCTTGAAAACGTTACTTTTTTATGGCTTTTTGAATTTCCAGAACACCCTCAAGAGCCATGCTTCTGAAGTTATTCCAATGACAGAGATAAAGGTAAAAGGTAAAGGTTTTCCCCTGACATTAAGTCTAGTCCTGTCCAACTCGGGGGGGGGGGTGCTCATCTCAATTTCTAAGCCTAAGATGCCTCCAAGGTCATGTGGCTGCCATGACTGCATGAAGCACTGTTACCTTCCCGCCGGAACGGCACCTATTGATCTACTCACATTTGCATGTTTTCAAACGGCTACATTGGCAGAAGCTGGGACTAACAGTGGGAGCTCATCCCACTCCCCAGATTTGAACCGCCAACCTTTCAGTCAGCAAGTTCAGCAGCTCAGTGGTCAAGATCCTCCAGGGAGGCCCCGCTCTCGCTCCCGCCTTCCTCACAGATGCGTTTGGTGGGGACGAGAGACAAAGCCTTCTCGGTGGTGGCCCCTCGGCTGTTGAATGCCCTACCTAGGGAGGTAAGATCGGCCCCCTCCATGTTGTCTTTCCGAAGGCAGGTGAAAAGCTCGCTTTTCGAACAGGCTTTTCTGAGCACAGCATAGCTCTATGAACTTACAGAATGACCCGATGATGAATTGAATGGTAACACGACATGGTTAACGCTCACGATAATGTTTTTAGGCTGTATGGTTTTTAATGTTTTGTAATATTTTAAATTGTATATACTGTATATTAATGGTTTAATGCTTTTTTAGTTGTTTGTAATTGTTATTGTGCTGTGGCATTGAATTATTGCCAATTGTAAACCGCCCTGAGTCGCCTTCGGACTGAGAAGGGTGGTATAAAAATGTCCTAAATAAATAAATAAATAAATAAATAAAAACCCGCTGCACTACCAGGGGCTCCTGACAGGAATGGGAATGTTTAATTTTTAAGTCACAAGAGTTAATCTTGTTCTGCACTGGAAAAAACTAAACTAGAATACACAGTACATTTGAGCATGTAAAGAGAAGAGATCTACGGTTTATGTCAGTAGAATATAGACCAGTCCTGGGCAAACTTTGGCCCACCAGGTGTTTTGGACTCCAACTCCCACAATTCCTAACAGCCGGCAGGCTGTTAGGAATTGTGAGAGTTGGAGTCCAAAACACCTGGAGGGCCAAAGTTTGCCCAGGCCTGATATAGACTGTACTCTATGTCAGTAGAACATAGACTGTACAATTTGTTTTTATGTTTGAATTAAAATACTTTGCAGGGGGAAAGTTGATTTTTATATTCGGTAGAATTAAAACAAGGGGGGGAAATATTTCTACACAATCAACAGGAAAAGAATCATAATGCAACAAAAATGTTACCTGCCATTGGTTATATTAAAATTATTTTTTAAAATATATCTACTAACAGTTAGTCCATTTTTTCCAGTACAAATTATGACAGTCCTTACCCCTGAGACAGAGACACCTGGATGTTGAAACAAGGTAAGAGAGGCACGTCTGAGAATTCAAACTCAAAGATATCGCTAAAGCCATCTTCATCATCGCTTGGACCCGGTGGATTAGATAGGATGTCAAATCCAGACTCGCCTTTTGGCTCTTTGAAATGATAAAATATAAAAAGAGTAAATGAAGGAGGCTGTAAAACACACACTGCACATCTCGCTGAACTTTTCCTCCTCTTCCACCCCAAGTGCCCCATACAGAAACTCCCATGCATTATACAAAAAGGGAATGTTTACTTACCGCACACAGAGCTGCCATAAAAGTCCCAGTGTAAGCCAAGGTCATCAGCATCTCGACCCTGCAGGTCAGTTAAATACTCTAGAGAGAAACAACAACAACAAACATCAAGTCAAAACCAAAAAAGGGGGGAACATTTTCCAGACCATCTGTTATAGGAGTGTCAGAATATTTATAACTCTGTGTGCCAAGTTCTCAAAGAATATGCCATCAGTATTATTGATCATATCAGTAGAGATCCCAGATGAAGCCATTTCTCATATTATTTTCACTCCAAAATCCTTCTCCTTCTTGATTCTATTTATCTCTTCTGACCCATTTCCTGCCCTTAGCTCTCTCATTCTTCAGATTTCTGAAACAGGCTCTAAACATACAAACTGTAAACTTTAGATTATTTTATATTTATACACACTAAGGCAGGGGTGCTCACACTTTTTCAGCATGCGAGCTACTCTTAAAGCAACCAAGTCCAAAAGATCTACCTGCCCCCGCCGCCGCGTGCTCCCGCCACCATGCGCTCTTGCCACCTTGCATGCTCCTGCTGCTGTTTTCCGCCCGTGCAGCGCTTCTTCTGCCTGCGGGCATTGCAGGAAGGAGAAAGCACGAGGCGGGGCATCTAGAGGGAGCGCTCCACCCTGCCTGTCTCGCCGGCAACTGAGGCTGCTGCTTCTGGACGAGAGAGAGCCAGGGCGCTCCCTCCAGAGGCCCCGCCTCGTGCTTCCTACTTCCTGCAATGCCCCGCAGGTGAAAGAAGCACCATGAGAGCAGAAGCCAGCAGCAGGAGCGTGTGTGCGTGCAGGGTGTGCGCACGCATGGCAGGAGCACCCCATCACCTGGAAGATCACCTGGAAGAGGGCCAAAGATCTACTAGTAGCTACCTAGCGACCTAATGCGCACCCCTGCACTAAGGTATGTTTGTATGCACCTAGGTACAAAAAACAAATCATATGCTCCACATGAACCTGTCCAGCAGTGAACATTTATTTTGGAGTCCGCTGACTGGGTTCTCTTAGCTTTTGAAGTTTAATTATTATTATTATTATTATTATTATTTATCACCTGCCTCTTTTTTCAAATTGAGGTGGGGGACAATATAGTTAAAACAGTGAAGCAAAACAAAGCATCATCATTAATATTATTATTATTATTATCCTGCCACCATCTCCCGAAAGGGACTTGGGGCGGCTTACAAGGCACTCCAAGTGCAGCATAACAAAAACGGTACATGAGTATCAAACAATATCACATAAAAATTATAAACACAACCACTATCGACACATATACAAATAAAATAACACAATTTTAAAATACATATGCCAAATACACTCAGGTAAAATGCAGCTTGATATTTACCAATTAATGCAGGTTGAAATTCACGAGTTAAAATTGACTGGCTAGGCCTGTCGGAAGAGATCGGTCTTACATTGTGCCTTCAATTCTGACAGCTGATGTAGCTGCAGGATCTCTTCCGGCAGATAAATAAAAGGTCTTTTAGCACCAAAAGTGTGGAACTGCTCCCATTCATGCATTCACTCCTGGCACCAAGATCATTATCTTTACAATGTCTCTCCTATTTAACATGGCTTTTTAGGATACATGGTAGTCCAGTGTATAATTTTTTTATGACTCCTAAATAGATTTAATTGATTTCGTAGTTATTTTTGCCTTTTTGTTATTGCTTTTGTTTCTGCAGCTTCTTTGTCAAAAGAAGTCAAACAGGAAGGAGGAAAGGATCAGTCTATTCAATAAAAGGTGGATGTTTTGTGGGGAAAAGGCTGTATTTTCAGGTATTATTTAATAAAGGTTTATGGCAAGGAGTCCCTAGTGTTGCAGCGGCTTAAATCGTGGAGCTGCTGAACTTGCTGACCAAAAGGGTGGCTGTTCGAATTTGGGGAACAAAATGAGCTCCTGCTGTTAGGCCCAGATTTTTCAAACATGCAAATGTGAGGAGATCAATAGGTACCACCTTGGCAAGAATGTAACAGTCCTCTATGCAGTCATATTGGACACATGACCTTGGAGGTGTCTATGGACAACACCAGCTCTTTGGCTTAGAAATGGAGATAAGCACTCTCCCTTTTGTTCTACTCTGTTCTTCACCCCAAAATCTGGCTGGCATATTACCATCTCAGTGTTTTTACTAGTGTAAAAACGTAACTAAAAACATTAGCCTTAAAGTGCTAATTTGGAAGCAAGTCCCTGGAGTTCAATGAGTTCTTACTCCCTTGGAAATGTGTTTGGAAATACAACCTAAAACCTAATAGCCAATCTTTCCATAGCACAGTTCTTAAATGCTCGTGATGTGCTTTAAAGTCCGCTATTACAAGCAGGTATTTCTGTTTTAAAAACCTAAAAATTACACCTCTGGATTTTATTATTATCATCTGAAGTATAATGAAACTTTAGTAGAAAAATCCCAGTAGGATGGCACCAGGCAATTGCAGCAAAAGTCACACGGCGCTTCCCAGGCATGGATTGCAGTCTAGAAAAGCTTCTGCCAAAGAAATTTTGCTAGGCTTTGAGGTGCTAAAAGACCTTTTGTCAGTTGTCAGTCAAAAAAACAACAACACTGCAAATAGGCAATAATTTTTCGTAAGGAAGGGAACAAACCATATTACCCACCTGTAAGAAATGTTTCCATAAGTTCACTGTGAGTCATTTTCACAATCGTTCTCCCTGAGTACGTAGCCAGTGTTGGGTCAGCACCGTACGAAAGTACCAGTCGGACAATTTCCAAGTGGTCATTTTCGACGGCATCATGGACAGGCCTGGAAATGGGAGAAGAGGGAAAGACTTTGATTACAAAGCTCAAATACTGCAGCAAGGCATCATTTGTTTACATTCTGCACAGGCATGGGCAAACTTGGGCCTTTCCTCCAGATGTTTTGGACTTCAACTCCCACCAAGCAGTTGAGGGGGGAAAGGAAGGGGCCTGAGGACATGAATGGTGGGAGTTGAAGTCCAAAACATCTGGAGGAAAGGCCCAAGTTTGCCCATGCCTGACTTAGCACAACAAGTATTAGTGTGCACCGGGAATGTGGCGCAGCTGGCTAAGTGTCAGCTGCATAAGATCTCTCTGACCAGTAGTTCCTGAGTTTGAGGCCTGCCGGGTTGAGGTAGGTGCTCGACCTTTTAAGTGTAGCCTGCTGTCGACCTTTGCAGCCCAAAAGACAGTTGCATCTGTCAAGTAGGAGATAAACATACCACATTAAATGGGGATGCAAATTTTGACTGAATTATGAGGCCATTAAAGAGAACTCCAGGAACGCCGAGGAATGCGGAAGGAACAACAAGGGACGCTGGCAACGCTGAGAGATGAAGAGTGCGTCAGCTCCCCCTGGTGGCCAGAGTTTGCCTCTGTTCGTCTATATGTCTTTATTGTGGAAACGGCAGGAATTGTATGCTAAGTATGTTTACCTGTAATCTGCTCTGAATCCCCTTCGGGGTGAGAAGAGCGGAATATAAATAAAGTGTATTATTATTATTATTATTGCTTTTACTTTAAAACATGATGAATGGTCACTATCCAAACATTTCAAAACAAGACATTAGGAACGAGAACTAGGTTTATATGATATAATACATATTAAATATCACGTGCCCTTAAGAGGAAGAAAACTATGAACCATTTATCACTACTATGAGCACTTCAAGCAAGTACATCCCTCTTACTTTCCTTCTGTTTAATAAAACACCATTTTGAACAACAATCAGATTGTGGAGAGGCAGCATCTTTGGTGGTAAAGTACGTTTGCGTCTGTGTGAACAACTGCTCATACATTCACCTAAGAGTATTCACTTAGACATTTAATTCGCCAAAACGTTATTTCTGAAAAAAGCAAAGCAAATTGATGCCTTAATATTTTCTAATCTGTCCAAAAGGTACAGCTGTCGCTATAGCGAACATCCAAGAATGTGAAAAAAATTATTACAAGCCTCTGCTTTGCGACTAAAGGGGAGGGAAAACTCACAAGTGCACAATATATATATATATATATATATTAGTTGAAAACCTTACAAACTCCTTCTGACAACTGTAACTGTAAATGATGCTATCTGAAGGTACAATAGATGGTGTAATTTGTGTCAGTGTATCTGCATGAACATAAATATCATGCACTCAAGACTGGAGACCAAAAAAAAGTATCAGCTCTTCGGTGTCGGAACCAGAGGTACGAAAATCAGATGGCAAACCACAATGACAATTTGAACTGGAATTCTGACACAAAAGTCAAAGGGCAAAAATATTTCAACCCTTGATATTTAGATGTCAGAAATCCCACAACAATACTGAATGAATGCACATAGGCACATTCACAGACACAGATACAAACACTCTCCTTCCCAGGGATAGTCCAATGTAATAGACTCCACAGATGCACCCTAGTCAAGGCACTGCACAACCACTCTTGATTTAATGTATTGTCAAAGGCTTTCATAGCTGAAATCACTAGGTTGTTGTGAGTTTTCTGGGCTGTATGGCCATGTTCCAGAAGCATTCTTTCCTGACGTTTCACCTGCATCTATGGCAGACATCCTCAGAGGTTGTGATTTATTTTATTTTTTCCTAGAGGTAGCCTGACTGATGACGTCAAGGTAGCGCCTGCAGTTGAACTACCAAAAATGGCTAAATAAGTGAAAAACCTGCTTCTGTTGTAGTATTTCATGTTCCACATAGTAAGAAATTGGGAGCTCATCAGAACTGCATGTCTTTTGACGGCAGCTCACTTGAGACCCAGTAAACATCCCGGTTTGCCTTTTTTCTTCGGAATAATAGAAATAGAGAATTGTAACAAGTTGGCAGGTTGCAGGCACCACTGGGAACTTCCTTTAGCTCGGTGAGTCTCAATAGTGCACACTTGCTTTGCAGTGTGTTGTCAACCAGCTCCTACTGTGGCTGCTGACTTCTGTAGAGTCATGTGTTGAGAGAAAGATGAGTAATCCATCAAGAAATCAAATAAATACTATAGTCAAAAGCAGTAATGCGGGGAATTAAGCAGGCAATCTTAATGCCCCATGTGGCTGTGTGTAAGCATTTATAGGATGTAATGAAGTGAAATATACTGTATACTTTCTACAGGAAGCTCATATTGCACTCTCAGGAAGAGGCAGAATACTGCCTTATCAATTCAGAGTAGTCACCACCAAAGGAAAAATTGAGATGAAGATGGCAGAAACTGTATAACATTTAGTTCTCTCTCAATATATACCCAATATACTCGAATATAAGCCAAGTTTTCAGCCCTTTTTGAGCTGAAAAAGCCCCCCTTGACTTATATTCAAGTCAAACTTATTTTACTCTGACTTGAATATTTTACTCTATTTATTACAGTATTATTACATTTACATTATTTTATTCTATTGTTATTTTTATTATTTATTATTTTACTGTTATTATTATTTTACTACATTTATTATTTTACTCTATTTATTATTGTTATTATTACATTTATTATTAATAAAATAATTTATTATTTTACTCTATTTATTATTATTGCATTTATTATTATACTCTTTTTTCTATTATTGCATTTATTATTTTTAATAATAATAATAAACAACCTTATTTAACCTCTCCATCATCTCCCCAAAGAGGACTCGGAGTGGCTTACATGAGGCCAAGCCCGACGATACATTACAGCAAAAATACAAATCAACAAAATAATATCACAATGAAATAAACAAGACATTCAAGTAAAACAGTGCAAAATAACATGACAAAAAAATCAAACACAGTGGGCGGGCCAAATGCATAACATAAAATGATAAAACTCTGGATGAGATAGCAGTAAAAAAGATATATTTATGAAGGAAGAGCTCATAGGGGATGGATGGAACAGTGGAGTTAGGACTTCAATAAGTCCCCCACCTTACTCTATTTATTATTGTTATTATTGCATGTATTATTTTACTCTTTATTATTATTACTATATTATTTTACTCTATTTATTATTGTTGTTATTACATTTATTATTTTGCTCTATTATTGTTATCACATGTATTATTTTACTCTATTATCACTGTTATTATTACATTTCCATTTATTTTACTCTATTATTACTTTTTATTACATTTATTATTTTACTCTCTTTATTATTGGAAGGATACGTAAGTACATTGACACTGAAGTAGGCTAAAATAATGGTCTAATCAGAGTTGAACAGTCTTATCTTAAATTACAATTTTATGTAAATATTCAAAAACAGTTAGGCTACTGATACCTAAATTAATGTCATGTTATTGGCATCTATTTTTATTTTTATTTTTGAAATTTACCAGTAGCTGCTGCATTTCTCACCCTCAGCTTATACCCGAATCAATATGTATTCCCAGGTTATTTGTGGTAAAATTAGGTGCCTTGGCTTATATTCGAGTCATCTTATACTCGGGAATATATGGTATATACATACATATGTAGGGGAAGGTTTGATAGCTCCAATTTATTGTCGAAGGTGGGGTGGGAGGATTAGGCTTATGCTATCTCTTAAAGCTACGGCAGTGAGAACCAGTTCCTGTTCCACTCCTCTTAAGCTCCCTGCCTATTGAGATCCCATCACTCTGAGGAGCAGCTGCCTCTCCTATTTAGCTTTCCACCAGCCTTGCAACCAGCAAGAACTACTCCCTTTCTCAGCTACAGCTGCAGGCAGCCAGTACAGGCGGCAACTGCTCTTCAGACCTCAGAAAGCCAGTCTCTTTCACTCTCAGACTTACACACGCATATACATACACAGGGCCTACCAACGTGGCCTGGGTTTCCTGTCCCTATTGGCAGATTCATTGCAGAGTTAAGACAGCCAGGCGACAAGAAAGATAGCACAGAAACTAGACACAGGAAGTTCAAAGCAGACATAGAGAAAGACTAAAGGAAGGAGAAAATACAATAGTAAGAGGGAGAGAAATGATTGGTTCTTTTGGGGGGGGGGGTGTCGGACTACAGAATACCCCAGCTGCAGTGCTAGTTGTAGGGTCGAGGGACTTGTAGTTCCGAAAAGTAACTTCCAAACTCTGTACTCATTACTGAAAAGTTTTTAAAATAACAATCCTAAAGCAAGTATGCAGCTAACTTTTTTTTCCGTCAGGATTGACTTGAGAAACTGCAAGTCGCTTCTGGTGTGCGAGAATTGGATGTCTGTAAGGACGTTGCCCAGGGGATGCCTGGATGTTTTACCACCCTGTGGGAGGCTTCTCTCATGTCCCCACATGGGAAACTGGAGCTGACAGACAGGAGCTCCCCCTGCTCCCCAGATTCGAACCACCAACCTTTTGGTCAGCAGTCCTGCTGGCACAAAGGTTTAACTCATTGTGGTACCAGGGCTCCTTGCAGCTAGCTAATATTGCATCAGATCAGAGGACCACAAAGCTCTGTACTGTATACTAATTTTAATCTTTGAATGGATTAAGACACGTAAACTATCATCTCTTTTTGGTTCTTTTCATTCACATCGACTACCAAAATTCACAGAAGCACGTGGTATCGTATAGCTCTGGGAAAACACCAGCATAAGGCAGCAAAAAGGTTAAGCAACGTTAAACAACCTAAAGCTGAAGGGAACAGATGTCATTCACCCCAATCCTTGTTTACTTTGCAAAACAAAACACGTTTCGAGCTTGCAAGGAAGTTGCATCTTTTGATCTAGAAGAAAAGTCTATGACGTGCCCCCCACTGACCTCCTTCACTACAGCTCCCAGCCAGCATGGCCAACACATCTAAGAGAAACCAGGTACAGACGATGACATTTCGTTTCTAATCTGATGCCCTCTTATTGATTACGACTTCACCTATCCCTGGCATTCAAAACATATTCCATGCTGGGAGAGAAGTGGGACACAAAAAAATTGTCTAGATTGAGAGGTCGAGAAAGAGATTGGGAGAGGGGGGTATTAATTTTCTTGGACTATTTATCATATAGGATAGTTCATATGACAAGAGTAATCTCTTGATCCAGTTGGGTTGTTCTAATATCTCAGGGCAAAGCTTCCTCTGTAAAACATGTCAAAAAGCCGCCCCGCTCTTCTAAAAACTAGTTGCTACAGGAGATTATCTTGGCAGGACAAAAACGCAAAGTGTAGGTGGCAACAGCAGGATACGACTTGGACTGAGCAAGAAAACATTTTAAAAGAGGGACACTAGTGAGATCCCTCTGATTAAACAACATCCAGACACCTCACAACCTCTGAGGATGCCTGCCATAGATGCAGGCGAAACGTCAGGAGAGAATGCTTCTGGAACATGGCCATACAGTTCGTTAAATACACAACAACCCAGTCATTTGGGCCATGAAAGCCTTCGACAATACATTGAACATCCAGATAAACAGAGAAAAGCTAACTTTTGATCAGGCAGGGTTGGATGTAGGCAACTATCCTCTAATTATAGGTGGGGAGGAGAGAGGTAGGCTTAATGAAACGCACAAAGCCTTACCCAACAGCCTTCTAGAACAAAAAAATATTATCTTAGGGGTCTTCACAACTCAACTGAGTGCAATCCAAGCATTGCCAGAAGTATTTGGCTATCAGTTACTACACTGAATTTGCATAATGGAGACAACACTGAGACAGAGCAGCCTAAATCAGCCCTAGGAATCAGGCAGCGTTCCAGATCCCTATCTGCATATCTCCCATTGTGAGCTGGAGTCAAAACTGGCAGAATATAAGGCAGTCCAAAATGGTCAAGAATTCTTTTCCATGCTCACTACAGTGCCAGGTGTAGCCAATTTAGATATGCCTATTCCAATATATGGAAACAATAATGTATACACAAGGTGACTTAATGTAGACTGAATATCCTTAATATACCGTATATCCTGAAGTATAAGCCAAGTTTTCAGCCCTTTTTTAGGCTGAAAAAGCCCCCTTCAGCTTATACTCAAGTCAAAGTTATTTATTACTTTGCTCTGTTCTTATTACTTTTATTATTATTATTATTATTTTACTGTTATTATTATACACTATTATTATTACATTTACATTATTTTATTCTATTAATTTTAATACATTTATTATTTTACTCTATTATTAATTTATTCTCTTATTATTGGTAGGATACGTAAACACATTTATATTGAAGGAGGTTTGAATGATGGTTTAACCAGAGTTGGAGTGTCTTACCTTAAATTACAGTTTTATGTAAATATTCCAAAACATTTAACCTACTGATGCCTCAATTAATGCAATTTTATTGGTATTGATTTTTGTTTTGAAATTTACCAGTAGGTGTTGCATTTCCCACCCTCGGCTTATACTCAAGTCCCAGTTTTTTGTGGTAAAATTAGGTGCCCCGGCTTATATTCGGGTTGGCTTACACTCGAGTTTACACGGTAGTTGTAACTATCCTCAGAAATAAAGTGACTAGAACAAGAGATAAATATTTCCTATCCTTATTCTCACACAAGTCCTAAAGTATGGATTCTGGCCAATAAGCAGTGATTAATATGCTACTCCCGATTAATTAAAATTTGCTTCCATGCATGGTGTTACAGCGATAGGCTGCTACCAAACCTTCAGGCACCTTGAGTCCCATTTTGCGAGAAATGGAGGACATAAATCAAATCACTATGCATCAATCAATCAATGAAAATACCTAATGGGCTGTCATGGAGATGAGAGGGATTTTCTATTGTCCACAGTAGAAGATTAGATCTAATGGTTTGGGGATATAAGAAATCTAATAATCTCACTCTCGCTGAAAATCTACAAGCAGAGGCCAAGCAGCCACACATAGTTCTGGATTTCCTGCATTGAATATGAAGTTGGGTTAAGTGGCCTACAAGGTAAAGAAGAGATGCCGATATGCTCGGTGTTGCAGCAAAGAGGCAAACATTAGATGATTCCACCATGGTCCCTGCTACCTTTCAATCCATGTTAAAAGGGATTGGAAGATTTCTAACTCAAAAAAGTGGCTGAAAATCAGGATCTAAGGAACTCTGATTGGATGAGGGAATAATAAATCAAACACAATGACTACATAGGGCAATGGTTCTCAACCTGTGGGTCCCCAGATGTTTTGGCCGTCAATCCTTAGAAACCCTAACAGCTGGTAAATTAGCTGGGATTTCTGGGAGTTGTAGGCAGGGGCGGTCCTACAGGTAGGCCAAGGAAGTGGCCGCATGGGGCGCCATCTGGGAAGGGGCAAATTCCCCCGCCTGTCGGGCACCGCCGCCAGACAGCGTCCTGGCCCTGCCGATGTTCCTCAGGCAGCGCCGCGGCTGACTGCTTTTGGGTCCTGGCCTTGTGCGCTCCAACGCTGCTTCTGGGCATGCGCGGAGGTTTTCGCGCAGGCGCAGTTGCTCCAGAGCTGAAGTTGAGCGCAGGAGCAATTGCGCATGCGCAAAAACCTCCGTGCATGCCCAGTAGCTCCTGTGCACAGAAGCCTGCAAGCAAAGCACTCCCTATCGGGCAGGCAGGGAGTGCTTCCCCTCTCTCTTTGTCTCCATCCTGCCGCCGAATACGGTGACCCAATTGGGCAGGCAGGGGGCGGAGACAAAGGGAGAGAGGAGTGGAGCCAAAGGGGTATTGGCGACATATTGACGCCTGACAGCCGCCACCGGAAGTAGCCACCATGCTGAGGCAAACTCCCTCGCCAGGCCCAATCACGTGTGAACCCTACCACACCCACCCACCTCCCAACGCGCGCGCCGGCCGGGAGCATCAAGGAGAGACAGGCGCAACTGCGCAGGCAAATAGTAATATATAATATTTTATTTTACTTTATTTTGGGTTATTTGAGTTTTATAAGAGTAATGAAAATATGAGATTGCTGGCTTGGAAACTGTCTCTGACTTTTCCAAGCCACCTGAGAAAACCTTGGAGCTAGGCATTGAGAAACAGCCACATTACTCTAATGTAAACTCTAATGGCACGATCGGGGAAGCAACTGTACCATTACAGTTTACAATGTAACTCCACCAGAATTTTTCATATTCTGGGGACTGAACAGATTCTCAGACGTAATATCCCCATTACAAGATGTCGTATTAATTTCCCCCAAAATGTTATTTTATTTATTTATTTACTATACTTGTATACCGCCCCTCTCAGCCCGAAGGCGACTCGAGGCGGTGTACACATGGCAACGAATGCCCCCACAAGATAAAACACAGCTGCCGGTCACAAGATCATTATCACACTTGTCCCAGGTCCTTTTGACGAAAATAAAATGGGAAAGGAAGGAGGTACTTCCAGTGGCCAAAAGTATGGCTATTCTGAGATGACAACTACTCGTAATATATGGCTTCCCAGTCTTCGAATCCAGAATAGAAGCATATATAGCACAGGCAACAGTGCAGACATGAGTGAAGTAATGGTTGTTTCTGATATATAAATTTCTTATCTATATAAATAAAAATGTAATATTCATTTGTGGGATTAACATAACTAAAAAAACCACTGGACAAATTGACATTAAATTTGGACACAATACACCTATCAGGCCAATGAGTGACCATCACTCATAAAAACATTGAAAAACACAGTGGAAGGGACTTTTAAAAAGCAAACAAAACACACACTAGCATATCCACACTCTCTTCCGGACTACAGCTCCCAGCATCCCCTAGACCAGGCCTTTTAGGAGAAAAGGATGATCCAAATGAACTACTTCCAAGACGCAAGCTTCCTTCTCCTTGGGTTTCTTTGAGAGCATCCCAGTCCCTGCATATTTCCTATTTCCTATTCCTGGACTGCAACTCCCAGCAATCCTCAAGACAGATTATTTATTTATTTATTTCCACCATTTCTACCCTGCTTATTCTCAACCTCCGAGGGGGGGACTCAGAGCGGCCTAACAACGGCAACAATTCGATAAGACAGATAGATAGATTAGATAGAGATAGGTAGGTAGGTGGATAGATTGATCAGGAGGGCTGCTGGGAGTTGCAGTCCAAGAATAGTTAAGAGAAGAAGAGAGGAGAGAAAGGGGAAGGGGAAGTGAAGGAAGGGAAGAGGAAGGTATGAAGGAGAGAAAGAAAGAAAGAAAGAGAATGGAGGAAGGAAAGAGAGAAAGGAGAGAAAGAGGGAAGGAAGGTTGGCCACAGCAGCGCGTGGCGGGTACAGCTAGTCTATATAAATAAAAATGTAATGCTCGTATGTGGGATTAACATAAGTCAAAAACTACTGGATGAATTGATACCAAATTTGGACACCACACACCTATCAGGCCAACGAGTGACAATCACTCATAAAAACACTGAAAACATTGCAAAAAGGACTTAGAAAGCCAAAAAACAAACATTACATTACAATGCATGTGCAAAACCACACACACACACACACACACACACACACACACACACACACACATATATATATATATATATATATATATATATATACACGCAAACACACATATACACACACAAAACACATATACACAGACCGGACCACAGCTACGTGTGACAGGGGACGGCTAGTATTTCATATATGTTTAATATATTATAGCTTATATGGATCCTTCATATATATATATATATATAGAGATATATAAATATATAGATATAGGATCATAAAGGGGTTGGTTGAAGGGACCTCTAGTTTGCTAGTTTTGTAATAAGTGAAGAATTTCCTAAGAACAAATGCAGCAAGTTTTAACACTGCACGAAGAAAAAAAGTGAGAGTTGGGAGTAAGATGCCAGAAGGCCTAGGTCATGTCATCATTCCTAGTTGGATAAATACATGAAATGCATAAGATTTTTTTCCATGTCAGGAGCGACTTGAGAAACTACAAGTTGCTTCTGGTGTGAAAGAATTGGCCATCTGTAAGGCCATTGCCCAGGGGAGGCCTGGATGTGTTACTATCCTGTGGGAGGCTTCTCTCATATCCCCACATGGTAAGCTAGAGATTTTTTCTAATGCATTACCCCCAGTAGCGCAGTGGGTTAAACCCTTGTGCTGGCAGGACTACTGACTGACAGGTCAGTGGTTTAAATCTGGGGAGAGCAGGTTGAGCTCCCACTCTCAGCTCCAGCTCCCCATGCAGGGACGTAAGAGAAGCCTCCCACAAGGATAGTAAACATCAAACATCTGGGCATCCCCGGGCAACGTCCTTGCAGACAGCAAATTCTTGCACACTAGAAGCGACTTGCAGTTTCTAAAGTTGTTCCTGTCACAAAAAAGCTAGGGCTGACAGACAGGAGCTCACCCCACTTCCTGGATTCGAACCACTGACCTTTGGGTACGCAATCCTGCACAAAGGATTAATTCATTGCACCACCGGGGGGGGGGGGGAGCTTAAGATTACAGATAATATTACAGATAAGGAGAGAGGGGAGGGAGAGAAAGAGATCAGGTGAAAATTTTTAAAACTCTTTTAAAAGAACACTTAAGAGCCCACACAGATAGATCAAGTCGCATAGCAATTAGGAAAGAAAAAGAAATTCTCCCAGTTCCTATTTAAGGATTTCTCTGAAATAACAATGCGGCAAAAAAAATCACAATAGGCAAATCTAGCCAGGGTCAAGGGATAAATTTCTCCTGGGATCAAAGATGTATACTTTCCTTCTTTAAAATGCCTTAGCAGAGAAATCCCTGATATGTCCTTTCATGGATCTTAACTCTTTAGAAGGATCTCCCCTGCAGTTATCGCAGGAAGAGGAGGAGCAACAAAGAACAAAGTGTTCTCTTATTGTGGTAGACCCAAAACAAATAGGGCTGGGGACCTCAAAAACCAATATGGGACCCAATGACTGATTCCTATTCCACTACAGTTGCTGCAGTCCCAATCAAGACATCACCTTATCTGCACCTCCTTTCCTTATAAGCATGGAGAGTGAGAGTTTTCCCACAAGGTCATTCTGTGCAACATTAACTGCTCTCCATTAACTTTGCCATTGCAAAACAGTGACTCTGATGGAAGATCTATTTTAGACAATCCATTCCTGCATGCTGCTTATGGAGATCTGCATTAGCCTTGGCCAGAGCAGACTTGCCCATGCATTCAAGCAGGCAGGAGGGGCAGGCTCGGTTTATTCCAGCTGCAACCTGGCCTCCTTTTATAATAAAATGGGGAATCGTGGTCAAATCTATGTGAAGGAGAATGTCGATAGTATAACACAGTCGGAGAGACTTAAGCACATGCACAGAACAGGAATATGCTTTCAAACCTAGAACTAGAGTTCACCAATTGTACCTATCATTAAACTCCCAGATGGAAGCCCACCTTAATATACGTTCTATGTGCCTTCAAGTCACCTGGCAACATCCTTGCAGATGGCAAATTCTCTCACACCAGAAGCGACTTGCAGTTTTTCTCAAGTCGCTCCTGACACGAAAAAAAACCTGCCTACTTTATCCTGATCCCATGATTTTCATAGCAAGGCATACTCAGAGGTGTATAGTCAAAGGCTTTCATGACTGGAATCACTGGTCTGTTGTGAGTTTTTCCGGGCTGTATGCCCATGTTCCAGAAGCATTCTCTCCTGACATTTCGCCTGCATTTACGGCAGGCATTCTCAGATGTTGTTTTTGCAAGTTTATTTTTCTGAAATATAAACTAGAGCGTCTGGGATTTGTTGGCAGTCTCCCATCCAAATAGTAACAAGGGCTAACGCCCAGATCCAGGCTGCAGCTAAGGGCGCCTTTTTCCATCTCCGTAGGGCCCGTCGGCTGGCTCCCTACCTTCCACCAGAGGCCTTGAGAACAGTGGTCCATGCCACTGTCGTCTCACGCCTCGACTACTGCAACGCCCTATATGTGGGCCTCCCCCAGACAACAACTAAGAGGCTGAAACGTATCCATAACGCCGCAGCCAGACTCATTACTGGGTCATCAGTGAGGGATCACATTTCCCCCATTCTTAAAGAACTTCACTGGCTGCCCCTAGAGTTCAGAGCCCTTTACAAACTCCTGGTGCTCACCTTTAAAGCCCGGCACAACATTGGGCCTTCCTATCTGAGTGACCGGCTGACGGCCCAATGCAGCGAGAGGCCAGCACGCTCCATCAACGGTGACCGCCTGACTACCCCTGGAGTGCGGGAGGCTAGACTGGCGGAAACTCGGCGGAGAGCCTTCTCCGTCGCGGCCCCTTCGACTTGGAACTCACTGCCGCCCACCCTCAGAGCCTCTCCGACTCTATCTGGATTCCGGCCAGCCTTGAAGACCTGGCTCTTCCGCCTAGCGTTAAGACTGGCTCGGTACCCTGGACTACCTGACCTGAGCCACCCCTCCTGTTCATATTCCATGTTTTTAAACTGTTGTACATTGTTCACCCTAGGGTTTTAACTGTTGTAAGTCGCCCGGAGCACCGCCGGTGGAGGGCGACTCACAAATATTAAAGTATTATTATTATTATTATTATTTATTACTCAACTTCAAAGATGAGGTGGGATCTGGTGCTTTTAGGGTATTTATTTATTTATTTACTTTATTTATATTCCGCTGTTCTCACCCCGAAGGGGACTCAGAGCAGATTACAGATACACATACTTAGCAGACAATCCCTGCCATTTCCACATACACAACATATTAACGAACAGAGGCAAACTCTGGCCACCAGGGGGAGCTGACGCACTCCTCATCTCTCAGCGTTTCCAGCGTCCCTTGTTGTTCCTTCCACATACCTCAGCGTTCCTGTAGTTCTTTACTGACCTCATAATTCAGTCAAAATTTGCCTCCCCACTTAATGTGGTACCTTAATCTCCTACTTGACAGATGCAACTGTCTTTCGGGCTGCAAAGGTCGACAGCAGGCTACACTTAAAGGTCGAGCACCCACCTCGACCCGGGCAGGCCTCAAACTCATGAACTACTGGTCAGAGAGATCTTATGCAGCTGACACTTAGCCAGCTGCGCCACATTCCCGGTGCTATTTTTAGACATTATTAATATAACAACATAATTTCCAGAAATCCCCATTCCAACGTGAGGTTTTCAACATACAGCCAAGGAGGTGGAAGATATTGTGCATGAGAAATCCAGTAATTTCTCCCACTGAATTATGGAAGGACATATTGCTTCATCAGACCATACAAATATCTTGTGTTAGGTAAGGAAGGGGATCTTGCATGTCATATTGGAGGGGGAGGGGGTTATATAAGGCAGCTTTGGGAAAACAAATTCCTTGGCTAATCCCTTAGGGCAGCTTTACATACTATAGAAAAGAGATGTCTGCAGAGCTGCTTTGGCGCCCGTTTTGTATCAACCACATGTGGCAAATGCTTACTTGCCTCATTGTGTAAAGTGACCCTTTAAACTCAGGCCGGGTAGTCTGACTACTAAGGTTAAAAAATCCCACACAGCGGGGTGCCTCTCCCTCCAGAGGATTTTTTTATTTAGTTAGGTAGAGGGAAGGAACAAACACTCCAGGTGCTTTTGTAGACCTGATGAGGTGATAATGACAAAGTGGTCAGACATTTCTAGCAGGTTTTGTTTTTCTAGGAAGCTTTCTGAGCTGATACAAGGGACAATAAGTAAATTACTATTGGCTTACAGGCATGCTGATTTTAAGTCTTTGGGGCAGTAGGTTTGGTGGTAAGATATAAAACATTCCAAGGAAAATAATCCTATGAACATTCCCAATTACAAACAATGACTAAAATGTGTTGTTGAAGGCTTTCATGGCCGGAATCACTAGGTTGGTCTGAGGATGCCTGTCATAGATGTGGGTGAAACGTCAGGAGAGAATGCTTCTGGAACATGGCCATACACCCCGGAAAAACTCACAGCAACACAATAAACAATTCTACGTAAGAAAATGTTTAGGACATAGTAATGCAAAGAGAAGGATACAGGAATTAGAAAAGAATTTCCAGTCAGAAATTCCAGATAGTCTGTAGTAACAAAAAGAGCTTTCAGCATAATAAATGTGTTATTTTTAAAAATATGTGGCAAGAATCTGCTTTTAGGAGGGATACTATTTATTTATTTATTTATTTTATTTACTTCATTTCTATTCCGCCCTTCTCACTTCGCAGGGGACTCAGGGCGGATTACAATGTACACATTACATTTAGACACACAAACACACAAGACAGACAGAGGCAATTTAACATTTGGCCACCAGGGGGAACTGTCACACTCCTTCATTCCTCAGCGTGTTTTCTGGAGATCTTTTTATGGCCTCGTAAATCAGTTAAATTAAGCCTCCCCACTAAGTGGTACCTTAATTTCCTACTTGACAGATGCAAATGTCTTTCGGGTTGCAAAGGTCGACAACAAGCTACAATAGGTCGAGAGCCCACCTTGACCTGGGCAGGCCTCGAACTCATGACCTTCTTGTCAGTAGAGATCTTATGCAGCTGACACCCAGCCAGCTGCACCACATTCCCAGTGCCTTTTAACTAAAAAGTTAAAAGATGAGTAAATGCAGTCATAGCAAGCAGACTACTTGTCCATTTGCCTCAGTATCACAAAAAAAAGTACTAAAAATATGACAAAACATGATATTACAATACATGATTTCTCTTGAACTCTGAACAAAAACAAGATCTTTAAAAATGTATAAAGCTAAAAGGTGGCTGTATGGACTTTTCCAACCATTTAATAAATCTGCATGAAACCTTTCAAGAATGTATGTAAATATTTTCCTTTTAAAAGCAGAGTAATTGAAATGTATAAACTATGCATGGAATATGTGTGACATAAAGGAAACAATGAATGGATATCAGTGCCCACAACAACATACAGAGGAGCGATAAAGGATTTCTTTATGATCTGGCAAAAAAAAAACCTTGACAAATGGAGACCATGACCTGTGAATGTTTTCCGTGTATACCATTTCAACTGAAAGCAGCAAAATAATGCTATGTTAAGTATACATAGTATTCAAGGATGGCATTGGATTCCTTGAAAAAACATGAAATTAGCAAAGGAGCATCAATTTCTATAAGGACAGAATTTGAGAGTCTAAACCAGAGCTCGGAACCATTTACTACATTTCCCAGAATGGCAGCGGACCTCCTGGATAAAGGATTCTGGGAGTTATAGTACAAAAAGATAGCTCTCTTCTGAGCTCTGTTCTAGACCTGGGCTTTTGGAAAAAATATGCCACTTCTTTTTAAATGGTTTCAAACCTGCTGGCACCTTTAACCCAGCTGTGTGTTGTTAATGTGGTACAAAAAGCAAAGGCCGTTGTGTCTTAGTAAACAAGAGTGCTGCTAACCTAGTTCCATCCTGAGCGCTGCAGTTAACGTCGGCTCCATATTCGAGGAGATGTCGCACAATGCTCAGCCAGCCTCTGGCACAGGCCTCATGCAGGGCACAATAACCAGCATTGTCACGATGATTTACATCACAGACTTTGTTTTCCAAACAATATAGAACCACTTCCTGGAAAAGAGAAGCAGGAGAAAACAGACCAAGTTGTTTGTTGCTGTGGAGACATGCATACCTTTACTTTTAACATGCTGGGAATACCCCTCTGATTGGGCCATTAACAAGTTATAAAGGAAAGAAAGAAGACACCACATAGCTATCATATCTCAGCTGAAGGACTCAAAACTTCGAAAAACAAAACAGGCCATTAGTGAAAAGGAAGACTAGGATATCCCAAACTGTGCTGGCTCTCAATACATTTAAATTCCCAGATGCCAACAAAACATTCAATTTAGATTGTGTTGCAGCTTATCTTCAGACCACCATTATTCTTGCATATTAACCAAAGGAAACAAGGTGGACACATACTTTAGAGTTACTATTATCATCCTGAATTTGTTCTCTGGGAGAATTTAAGTCCCAAATGTGTCTCTCGCCACACTTCTTGTAGACCAGTGGTTCTCAACCTTTTTAATGTCGCGACCCTTTAATACAATAGTTCATTATATTGTGTCGACCCCCAACCATAAAATTATTTTCGTTGCTACTTCATAACTGTCATTTTGCTACGATTATGAATTGCAATGTAAATATCTGATATGCATTGGACCAAATTTGGCATAAATACCCGATACGCCCACATTTGAATATTGGTGGGGTTTGGGGGGGGGGTCGATTTTGTCATTTGGGTGTTGTAGTTGCTGGGATTTATAGCTAGCCTATAATCAAAGAGTATTCTGAACTCCGCCAATGATGAAATTGAACCAAACTCGGCACACAAAACTCCCATGACCAACAGAAAATACGGGAAGGGTTTGGTGGGCATTGACCTTGAGTTTTGGAGTTGTAGTTCACCTACATCCAGAGAGCACTGTGGACTCAAACAATGATGGATCTGGATCAAACTTGGCATGAATGCTCAATATGCATAAATGTGAACACTGGTGGAGTTTAGGGGAAATAGACCTTGACATTTGGAAGTTGTAGTTGCTGGGATTTATAGTTCGACTATAATCCAAGAGAATTTTGAACCCCATCAATGATAGAATTGGACCAAACTTCCCACACAGAATGCCTATGACCAACGGAAAATCCTGTGTTTTCTGATGGTCTTTGGCGACACCCCTCTGACACCCCCTCGCAACCCACAGGGGTCCCAACCCCCAGGTTGAGAAACCCTGTTGTAGTAAAGAATTTTTACTTCCACTTTTGTTCACCTGGACATCTTTCAGTTTCATATTGAAAGTTTAAGTCTTCTTTGGAAATCTTATAGCTTAAGCGTGTGTCACCTGTCTCTTTGAATCAAGACCCTCCCTACTTTGTAAACATCAGGATCTGGAGTTTCAGTTAAAAAAAAACCCTGTCCCCATGCTCTGACAAACATCACAAGATATGACGAATATAAATGATTATTTTGGCAGTTTCCCTGCCTTTGCTCCATATCCATGGCAACACCTGCAAGGGCCAAAAAAACCCCACATCACTGGGATGCCACATTGTCCTGGGAAATGTTTGTGTGCACATTCGAGCACATGGTATAAATTCATCATAACAAAATATGCATTTCACTGAGAAGCTGTGTGAAATAGTCTCCTAGATATGGTGGCATTCCTCGAATATTTTCCAACCAACTTGATATTTCTTTATGGAGGATTTTTTAAGCACCAAGATCATGGCCTTAGACTTTTTATACTGCTTTGGCACTACTGGGGCCCTTCATACACAATCCAAATGTCAAGCAAATGTGCCATTTCCCATTTTTCACCACTGAAATATTGGATAAACACAGGACCATTCTATCCCCTAGCTCACAGATCTGGGACGGTTAGTAGAATCCCCTCTTATTTCACAGAATCATAGAGTTGGAAGAGACCTCGTGGGCCATCCACTCCAACCCCATTCTGCCAAGAAGCAGGAAAATCGTATTCAAAGCACCCCCGACAGATGGCCATCCAGCCTCTGTTTAAAAGCCTCCAAAGGAAGGAGTCCCCACCACACTCCAGGGCAGAGAGTTCCAGTGCTGAACAGCTCTCACAGTCAGGAAGTTCTTCCTCATGTTCAGGTGGAATCTCCTTTCCTGTGGTTTGAAGCCATTGTTATTTGCCCCAAATTTCTGAACAAATGCAAAGATGTGATATAAATGCAGAGAACCTCCACATAGCATCCGATGGCTATTCCCTCTCTGAGACAAAAGTGGGTAAAGGAAACATAGAAGAAAGAGTTCTGGGACACCTTAAGATTTTATTACTGTGCAACGCACATTGTACATTTCCCCAGGCCAGCCAAATTATCCTTTCAGCTCCAAATCTGCTGGAAAGCCCACCATAACTGGGAGCCTTCGCATATCTGACCAAAGGAGTTGGTAGCTAGGATACAGCATGAAACTGCTTGCTAAGCAGGCCTTTACTAACCAGGTTAAAGTGGACGGCGACAAATGAATGAACCGGCATTCTAAGCAAAAGAAAGGAACCCAGTCACATGCCTGCGATTAAGTACATCAGACATACTGTGAACAAGGTTTGCCTTTTCAAAAGCTAGAATGGGAATCATGCGGTTGTTCAGATGCTCCTGGATGACAGCTCCTAGCCCTCCTTCCCCTTTCCTTCATACCTGCAGACCAACAATATCTTCTGACTTAAAGCTTATCCCAGAAAGTAAGAAATACACTGAAAATCCACAAAATGCCTAGCACTCATGCTGTCCACAAGCACTTAGAAAAGTAATTTCCTGGACAAAAGAATCCCCAGATGGCACGACTTGCTAAGAAGCCCACAAAGGTTCTGGGAGCTGGAGACCAAAAAAGTAATTCTTCCAAGCTCTAGTTTTTATTTACTACTCTAAACTGTAGCAGTCTGGATCAAGCAGACCAAATGAAATAACACATGCTACAAAGGAGCTAGGGGAAGTAACTTTTGATCCTCCAAAAGGAGTAGGAACCTAGGAAGCTAACTTTGGACTGAGCCAATCCATCTGGCATAGATTGCACAGAACCCTGTTAGTGACACATGAGTGCGTATGTCTCTTCTTGGATGGAGCACAAGGTGTTACTCCCTAGCCCTGTGCACCACATCATGAACTCCCTGCCCTGCAACTGTGAAAGAGGGGCCATTTCTGCTCCTGCTTATTGGTGGGGTGTGGGGAGACTGGGAGATAACTCCACTGTAGCTATAAGGAGAAGGGATAAGATAGTGTGCTCCATATCTGTGAGTGCATTTCCTTCCCTCTCCAAGCTGAGAAGAGCCGGTTGGGTGAATATCTGAAATGCCTCGCTGCTCTCCCCTGTGGTTACTGGTAATCAGCAACTGCAGCATTGGCCCTTCCTAGGGTTCAACAACTGGTGTAGAAAGATTTTAGATGGAGAACAAAAGATGATAATCCCTTGTGACCCAATTCTCCCCCCCCCCCCCGGTCATATACGGGAGAGCAGGAAAGCTACGAAACTGCACATTTTCTCCACCTGCTTGATATGGGATTATTGCATGGTCTGCTATGCAATCTGGGTGGTTCCAGATGTTTATTCTGAAAACTTCCACTATTTATGACTATCCACCATGCTGAGCCAAAACATATGGCCAAAGTATCTGGAAGAGCCAGGGTTGGGAGAGGCCTGACTACTCCCCTGGGAAGACTCTCTAACACAAGTCATTTCCTCCCAGCCTACTTTCAATCCTCTCATACGTGTTGTCGAACGCTTTCATGGCCAGAATCACTAGGTTGGTGTGAGTTGTCCAGACTGTGTGACCGTGTTCCAGAAGCATTCTTTCCTGACGCTTTACCCACATCTACGGAAGGCATCTTCAGAGGCAACCTCACAACCTCTGAGGATGACTGCCATAGATGTGAGTGAAAAATCTGGAGATAATTCTTCTGGAACATGGCCATACAGCCCAGGAAACTCACAGCAACCCAACCCTTTCATAGTTTTCATTTGCATTTTTAAAAGGGGGGGGGGGGGAGTCCAGTACTGATCAATTGGACAATATAGCAGTTGCCTATCTTTGAATAGCTGAATGTGTGCAGGTCAGAAATGGCTATGGTTTCTCCTCTGTGGCACATGTTCTTGCTTAGCCTCCATTCATTTGACTTCCACAGAAGCCCCTGATGGACTGCACCCATTCTACAAACATCTTCTTACCACAGAACTGGAGAAGTTCCCAGTGGATTTTATCCAATGTCATTAACCACGAAATGTAACAATGTAGAATTTTATGGTTAATTAATTAAATGCCTCATTAAGTCTTTAAACATGATTTATTCAATTCATAGAATTTTCAGCGCTCTCAATAGAATTCCAGAACATGTGGCTGAAAGCACATGACGAGCAAGGCTACGAAAGTGGAGATCTCTTTGGGGGCAATGGAAGTATTTGCACAGGACTATTTAGATCTACGCATGAGGAACAAAGAGAGCTAATGTGGGGTAGTGATTTGGGTTTTGCTATGACTCTAGGGCTCAAATCCCCACTCAGTCATGGAAACGCACTGGTGAACTTGGGCGAGACACACTCTCTTGACCTCAGAGGAAGGCAAAAATAAACCCATTCTGATCTAATCTTGCCAAGAAAACCCCCTAATAGCCTCACCTTCCAGGTGAAATGGCTTAAAGGCACACAATAACATGGAGAAGTAACTGGCAAAACCAGTTTGAAAATATCCTAAAACAGTGGTTCTCAACCTGAGATCCCCAGAGGTTTTTGGCCTTCAATTCCCAGAAATCCTAACAGCTTGGTAAACTGGTTGGGATTTCTGGGAGTTGTAGGCCGAAACACCTTGGGGACCCACAGATTGAGAACCACTGATCTAGATGATTGCATTGACTTTGATGCCTACTGGCCAACCAGGGTTGTAGCCGGGGGGGGGGGGGCTTGAGGGGCTCACACACACACACACACACCCAAAATTCTCAGGGTGGTCCACACGAAGGCCTTACTGGTACACTATTTAAACTGTTATGTGTATTCATATCATGATCTGATCACCATGCTCAATATATCCTATATGCATGGGGGTATTGGGATAATGATACAAAAGGTTTGCTAAGGTAGACCCTCTCTCACCAGACTCAGCCCCCCGGAATCAAATTCCTGGCTACAGCCAAGTATCACTCCTACAACTAGTCACAATCCTACAACATCTAGATCAGGGGTGCTCACACTTTTTCAGCATGCGAGCTACTCTTAAAGCAATCCAGTCCAAAAGATCTACCTGCCCCCGCCACCGTGCGCTCCCGCGTGCTCCTGCCGCCACGCGCTCCCGCCACTGTGCGTGCTCCTGCTGCTGTTTTCCGCCCGCACAGCGCTTCTTCCGCCTGCGGGGCATTGCAGGAAGGAGAAAGGACGAGGCAGGGCATCCAGAGGGAGCGCTCCGCCCTGCCTGTCTCACCGGCAGCAGAGACTGCACAGCTGCTTCTGGACGAGAGAGAGGCAGGGCGCTCCCTCCAGAGGCCCCGCCTCGTGCTCCCTTCTTCCTGCAATGCCCCGCAAGCAAAAGAAGCACCACAAGAGCGGAAGCCAGCAGCAGGAACGCAAGTGCGCGCAGGGTGTGCGCGCGCATGGCAGGAGCGCCCCATCCGGCTGGTGAGGCCCGAAGATCACCTGGAGGAGGCCCGAATATCTACTAGTAGCTCGCGAGCTACCTAATGAGCACCCCTGATCTAGATGGTTGCACAATTTCGTCTCTCCCATACACACAAAAAGCTACTTTTACTTTGATGCCTACTGGCCAGATCACATTCAGGCTACCGCTGACCTCCCACATTTGCGGGTTTGCTTTTTATGGATTTCTTCATTTGCAGATTTGATTAAAATATTCCTAATAGGAAACTTCAGATCGTCCAGTGCAACTCTATAGTCAACTCTCACCAGACGTTGACCACAGAGTCATGCTGGAGGACCTAGAGATCACCTCATTCAGAATCTCTAAGTCATTCTGGAAAATTTCTGGCAGAGGTTGACCATAGATCTATGCTGGAGAACCTAGAGAGATGTTCTTGCTGGTTTAAAAAAACAGCATTCGTTTTTATTACAGTTTTTCACTTTCACAAGGGTCTTGTGTGCCTAACCCAGCAAATATGGAGGGTTGACTGCACAGTTTACTTCAGACTATTTGTCTTAAATGTCACCTAAATTTGCACCAGCCAATTCTCAGTGCTTTCTGTCAAAGTGCAAAATGTCGTGGCTTGGTGGCAGAGGGGAGGCAGGTTAAGCCACTTCTAAATCTCATCTTCAGACAGAGACCAAAGATGCCCTCTTCCCTACGAAAACGGAGACTGCATTTAAAGTGTACGTCTGCATGAGTAAAAGGGCGAATGTGGCGAGGTCTCGGCTTGCTGCTTCGGTACGTGTGGCAGGCTGCCTTTGTAGATCCGCAGCTCCTGAGCCTGGACCACAGAGCACCGCTCTCTATCCAAGCCAGCAAAGAAAATCGCTGAAAGAATAATGTGCCTAAAGTCTCTTTACAACGCCAGAGACTTTCCTGTCACAGTGATTTACATCACAGGCCTTGTTTTCCAAACAATGCAGAACCACTTCCTGGAGAAAGAGGGGAAGGGTGGGGAGGAGAAACTGTTTGTTGCTATGGAGACACCTTTAACATCAGAAGCTGTCACTTAAAGAAAACAGGAGGGAGGGGCGTGCTTGATCTGGAAATATTTCGCTTTAAAATTGAGGAAAGGAGAGGGGAGGAGAAAAGGAGACCCAGTCTAGCAAATTTTCCTTTAAGCATTTGGAAACAAGAAAGCCTAGGGTGAATAGTTTGTGGCCAGAATACCTTACATGCCCCCCTAATTCTCCTCCTCGAAAGACTATAAAGCATTCTGCAAGACAGACCCCATTCCTCTGGGGAAACCTTGAAGGAAACCTCAGCTTTCCTGTCTATAATCCTACCCACACTTTCTCTCACGTGCGCTCGGTGCGCTCTCTCTCTCTTTCTTCGTGCACACCTCACTCACAGATCCATGGGCTTTTCAGCCATGCTTTCTGAACTGCACAGAGGAGCACGCCAAGAGGCTGGCTGCATTATTCAGGGAGCTGCAGTCCAAAAAAGTCATTTTTCCAAGCTCAGGGTTAAATACACATCTTGTTTGTCCCTGTGTCTGAGCAATGAAAGAAACATTTCTAGTGGAAACACTCCCCAAGTTTTGTTTGGTCTATATTTTCAATTTGCGCTTCATGAACAAACAGGCAGATCATAAAACTGTACAGTTCGTCCTTTAAGACTCTGTGCTTTGTGATGCAGTTCTCGGTTCATTATAGGAGCATAATGCATATGCTAGAGAAAGTTGTGTATAGAAACAGATGCCAATTTGTGTCATCATGGGCTTTAAAAATAAATTCACAGCATGATGATGAAATTGGACAGATATAGGAGCGACTTGAGAAACTACAAGTCGCTTCTGGTGTGAGAGATTTGACCATCTGCAAGGACGTTGCCCAGCACACACCCAGATGTTTGTTGTTTCATCATCCTTGTGGGACGCTTCTCTCATGTCCCCGCTGGAGCTGACAGAAGGGAGCTCATCCATGTTCTCCCCAGATTCAAACCTCCAACCTGTTGGTCTTCAGGTTTAACCCATTGCGCCACCGGGGGCTCCTATAGATATATTGATATATTGCTAAATATATTGATAAATATGTATCTATATTGCTGATTGCATGCAAAAGAAACACAGGACGGAGATGGACTGATTTGCCCCTTTCAATTCCCTAGGTACATATAAATCATGATGGACAGTATGCACGTATTTATCCCTTCTTTCAATGCTTGTTCTTTTTCCTTTGCACTGTGCATTTAGTGCAGCTAGGAGGAATTTTAATTTGGTGTTTGTCACTGTTTGTCGCTGTTTGCTCTAGAAAAGGGCCTTCAGCATTGTCCTTATTTGTTTTCACCGAAGGTCCGTGGAATACAGTTTGAATTAATTAAGCGACGCGGCACCCTATGGAAGTCGGAGACAAGGTTCCCACTGGCGTGTGGCAGCCAGCTGCGCACTTGAGAGCGAAAGCACAAAAGTTCAGGAGGGGAGGGGCGGCTGACACCTCCGGCTTATGTGGGGACACGGTTGCTTTGGCTACGTAAGAATTGGCACTCTGAAAATGCATTCACGTTTGTATTAAAGAGGGTGACTCAGCCCTGCTCATTCGACAGCCAAGAGAGGAGGGACCTGGGCTGAAGAGAGGCGGGCAAGGAGACTGAAAGGAAGCCTGTAGCTAACCGTCCTTCCTCCATCCCAGCCACCCACCCAACGCTCTCCTCCCTGGGCATGACATCATCTGCCAAAGTTGGCTTAGAAAGCTGTCTCCTGACACAGTCTTCCTCGCCACTACGCCAACAGAAGCAAGGATGGGTCAAAGGAAGGTTGTAGGAAACCCGCCATGCACCTTTCTGCCTGCCACGATGTTCCATACTGCCTCACAGCAGGCATATTGTCAGGCTTAAAGGAGCCATACGCAAGAAGAGGCGGACACTGTCCAAGGCGATGCTTCCCTCCCCGCTCCCCATACACAAAGCACAGTTCTCACTGCTCTTTTTCACTATCCTGGTTGCTCTTTCCTCCCCACAACCCCATAAGCTCACCAGATGTCAAACGAGGAGTTCTCTTCCAAAATATTTTACTGCATTCATGTGGCTAGTAACATTTAGAACAAATCTCCAGGTTTGGTCATTTTCATTTCCCTTTACTGACCATGGAGTTTGTGCTTTGGCAGCGGATACCAGAGCACTAACATATTCATGTTTGGGTTGACTTCTCTCTCACCCCTCACCATCTCTAACTTGTTCTTTGGGGATGCCTTGATGGACCTTGCATGCCAAACATACACTTCGCGGAACTCTAACCCTACCAAAACAACTGCCTTTGCTGTTACTATTGCAGGGAAACAAGACAAAATGCTTAAACTGGCTTAGGACAAAAAGACAACTATCCTTTTACCCAGGCCTGGGCAAACTCCGGCCCTGCAGGTGTTTTGGACTCCAACTCCCACAATTCCTAACAGCCGGTAGGCTGTTAGGAATTGTGGGAGTTGGGAGTCCAAAACACCTGGAGGGCCGAAGTTTGCCCAGGCCTGCTTTTACCCATCTTTCTGTCTTCACAGCTGGCCTGGATGTTATGTCAGTCCATACTAGAATAGTTCCAGTGAATCAACAAGCTGAGTCAACCCACAGGTAAATCCCATTGATTCAACGGGTTTACTTTAGGTGGAACCAATCACCAGGATTTAAGCAACTGTTTGTTACCCAATAATTAACCCCCATTCAGTGGCGCAATGCGTTAAACCCTTGTGCCAGTTGAACTGCTGACCAAAAGGTCGGTGGTTTGAATCCGCGAGACAGGATGAGCTCCTGCTTGTCAGTACCAGCTTTCCTTGTAGGGACGTGAAAGAAGCTTCCCACAGGATGGTAACACATCCGAGCGTCCCCTGGGCAACATCCTTGCAGACAGCCAATTCTCTCACACCAGAAGCGACTTGCAGTTTCTCAAGTCACTCCTAACACACACACACACACACAAATGGAAAACTGGGAAGAGCCAGGAAGCTCTGTTAAACAGGAAATCCTGCTTAATCTAAACTCTATAGTCTAACATCTTAGCAATTTTATACATATGAGATGCTGAATGGATACCTTGTTGGTCTACAACAGAACTATTATTGCTATATTATGAGGCAGTTTCTGTTCCCACATAAGGAGTGGTCTCTCTAACCCACTTTTTAAATGGACTTTTACTTTTCCCCTTCTGATAAAGTGCACCAATTTTTCACTATTAAAAAAAATCCAATTACGTAGCAAAAGAAAAAGGAGTAAGATGCTGTCCAAAGCCCATTATATCTACAGCCTGGGGCACATTCTTCACTGAGGTTTGCATCTATCCTCTGCTACACAAGAAGCCAAATACACCATATATTGCCAATCACCTGGATCACAATCTGCTAATCTGTTTATCTCCACAACAAAAGCCAAAGGTACACTGAAACTAGCTTTGAGTCTAATCAAGAAAACAATGGTGTAGTAAGTTGGTTGTCTCATGATTAAAATCTTAGAGTAGATCGGCTCACATTTTTTATATTTTCGGAATGCTTTGTTTTGACTCAGGTAAAGGTAAAGATTTCCCCTAATATTAAGTCTAGCCTTGTCCAACTCTGGGGGATGGTACTCATCTCCATATCTAAGCTGAAGAGCCAGTGCCCTTTCATTATTGACTGCATGGAGTACCGTTACCTTTCCGCAGAAGCGGTACCTATTGACCTGTTGACCTATTCACATTTGCATGCTTTCAAACTGCTAGGTTGGCAGAAGCTGGGGCTAACAGCGGGAGCTCACCCCGCTCCCCGGATTCGAACTGCCAACCGTTTGGTCAGCAAGTTCAACAGCTCAACGGTATATAACTCGCTGCACCACCAGGGGGTTAACTAAGCAGCATAAATCTCTGTTTCTTACTTTTTCCCTATTGTTTTCTGCCACAAGCCAAAATGAACAAAACTTTTCCATTCCAACAACTTGTGTTGGGATTTTTATGAGAAAAAAATGAATAAATGAATAGCAGTCACCTCTATCTCAAAAGCCATGATTGCAAAGTGACTTTCTAATACCATCCATCTGGGTCAGTCGTGTGGATGATTATTGAAACCAGTGGTTACTAACCTGTGGTCCATGGACCACCAGTGATCCACAATAACTAAAATATGGTCAATGGCCTCACCATTACGACACTGTTGCAATGAGAGTTACTGGTTTTGCAAAACCTTCTTATAGTGCTGAGGCTTATTTAATATGGTTTTCTGTGGGCGAGCAGATGGTGACTACTGGATGGCATGTGTTCTGTATCAGAAACTAGAGCTGATGTGGTCTATCCAATGCAATTTTCTGAATCAACACCCCAAATAACCAAACTGAATTTAACGTTGACCAAAAACTGATTCATAACCCTTTTGGTACTAATGTTGGAAAGTCCTCCCTGGTCAAAAAAAAGAAAGAAAAAGGTTGGGAACCACTGGTTTTAACCATTGCTACTGAGATCTATTGCCCCTAGATGTTTACCAACTATAAACTGCATTCTGTATTTTGCTAACAGAAGAATAACTCTCCAAACACATTGAAAATGCAATGTTTAAAAGCAAACTGAAAACAAAGCATGCTTGTACGTTTGCACTGTCCAAGGCATGCAAATCATTAACCCTCCTTCATAAATGCTTGTCTTTGCTCCGTAACAGTGTCCGTATGCCCACGCTCCACATACCCTGGGCTACTTATTCAGGACTCCAGCCTGGCCAAGGACATCATGCTCTGAATTCTTATTGGCCATGACAGGCACCTATTCAGGTTGAAGGTTATTAAATTACAGGAGTTTATATGGCTTCTCTCCTCTCCCCACTCACAAAATATACTAATTGCACGCTTGATTGAAGAAACAGAACAGAGAGCCTCAAGATATTCCACCATGTGGAGAAGGGGCACAAAGGGAGGCTCTAAACATGTGCACAATTAAAATCATATGTGACACCAAGCATCTCCCTGTATTCCAATTCAAAATAGAGAACTTAGGAAAGAAAGAAGGAAGGGAAGGAAGGAAGGAAGAACAATGCTTGCCTCGTATCCCAGTCGAGCTGCCCTTTGCAGAAGAGTTTCCCCAGCATTCTTATTGACAATAAGCCTTCGGGCTTCCGGCGGCATGGGACGGCTTGGCGTAGTCTCCTGAGGGGTGCTTCCAGTCTGCAGCTGCGAGGGTTGAAGAGACAGGCAATAATGAGGGATTCTGCTACTGCTACTGCTGCTGCTGCTATTACCGCTGCTTCAGGCAATCGTACAAGGCCCGCTCATGTGATTTGACTGGTGAAGAGTCCCCCTCTGAAAGAGCCTCTGGTCGCCTCCAGATTCCCCTCATTAACTATGACCTGTCAAAATCATTCCACACCTCCACCCTCAATAATTCACTGAAAATATCTTCAAACTCTTGCTTATTCGGTTGAAAGGCATCTTCTGGGTTCGCTCCACTTAAAACTTTGAGGTCAAAATCCTCAAAGAACAGAGTGACACAAAGACCTGAAATTTATCCTGGAGTGAACCAAGCACTGCAGAACGGTGTAAATAAAGCAGGAAGAGTTTGGAAAATATTGTTAACTATGCAAGAAGACACATTAAGCATCCAAATTGGCTCTCTTTACCAAAACTAATGCTGGTAGCCACCAGAGTGGAAATAAAAATACCTTCTCCTCTGTGCTCTCAATATCTGTAATGTCATCTCCCGTCAGCGATGACCTCCTTCTCCTCTCCTGCAGTGCCAAATGTTTTGTTTTACACTGACGCTTCCCTGGTGGTTTCTCGCAGTCGCCGTGTTTCTGCAGCAGGGATGCAGTTTGGAAATCCTCTTCTTCATCTGTGCACAGCACATCTGTCTTCCAGTTTTCTTTAATTTTCTGCTGCTTGGCAGCCAACCTTGAAGCTGGAGTACAGCTTGGATGAATTTGCCTTTTGCTGTTTGTATTGGGGGATGAAAGATTCTTCATGTGCGGAGATGCCGGGAATAGCGGAATACCTAGATGGGAGGAAAGGAATTGCACATTGCATGGTATGCTTTAAAGACACACGCACACTATTGTAATGCAAGGTCTTCCTTTGTTAAAATATATATATATACAACTTTTATATTTGCATTGCAGTAATAGCATAAGAATTCTATATTTGAACTGTAAGTATTAACCCACTAAATGGGCTCACATACCATCCACCCACCCCCCGCTCTCCCCAGCCTCAAGATGTTTTGGACTTTAGTTCACAACAGCATTCACCAGTATGGCAAGTGGTGAGGAATTAAAGCAAGCTTTCATCGAAAACCCTGATGTCTAAGAATGGTACGCAATCGCACAAAGCACTTCACCATCTGGACACAGTGGCAACATAGATGAGAAATCACTCACTCCATGTATTACTTTCTGTGGATGCAAATAAGAACAGTGGCTTCCTTACCTTTAACCTTACTCTACAAAAACAGAAATACACTGTGTTGTTGAAGGCTTTCATGGCCGGAATCACTATGTTGCTGTGAGGTTTCCGGGCTGCACGGCCATGTTCCAGAACCATTGTCTCCTGGCATTTCGCCCACATCTATGGCAGGCACATCTCTGAGGATGCCTGCCATAGATGTGGGCGAAACATCAGGAGAGAATGCTTCTGGAATATGGCCGTACAGCCCGGAAAACTCACAGCAACTCAGAAATACACTCTTTTTTCAGGAAGAGAAGTGCACTTTTTGCTTTGGGAAGCCTGCTTTTGCTTTTCTGGATAGCAGCAGGACGCAAAATTGTAAGAAATGACTTCCAAAAGGCAGAAATGATATTCAAGACCCTAGTTCCCATTTCTGCCTTTTAGAAGTCTCCCTTTGTACACCAAAAATAGCATGTTTTTTGCAGCACAGTGGGCTCATAGACCTAGATGGCTATTTCTTGGGGTTGTATGGCTTTCTACCAATTCTGCCTCTTCTCTCTAGTGCTTCACGAGTGCCTAAATTTCAGTAGTCACTGTCTTACAAGGATGCCATGTATTTAATCCAACTAGAATCTAAATACATTGACCCTGCATGACCATTTTAGCTTCTCCAAAACACCAAAATACTCTCTTATTGCTAAGGTTCATTACACTTTTGTAATACCCTTGTGGCCAAGCTGGAGCAGGGGAAATCATGAAAAAAAATGTGGCAAGAGAACAAAGATTTTAATAATGGGTTTGTTAATTTGATTATTTTGTGGATGAAAACTAGCAAAAATTAAACCCCATTTGAATCTAAAAGGGGCCAATAGACCCACTTATCTATTGAATAAATGACTAAAGGGCATTTTAAATAAAGAGATTTTTAGAACCTGAATAGATATAATGGCAAATCAAGATTGCTTCAAGTTCTGAAAGGCGAAGCAACAAAGAAATGGGTTGGAAACTTCAGCCCTCCAAGTGATTTGGACTTCCACAATTCATAACATCTGGTAGACTGTTACGAATTGTGGGAGTTGAAGTCCAAAACACCTAGAGGGCTGAGGCTTGCTCACGCCTGGACTAAACCCATGGCATTTTGATCTGTCTGCCTAAAGGAGGTCTCATTTTTCTCTCCACAAAAACTGAGGAGCTCCTTGGAGAAGATGGTCAACCCTTTGGTTTGTCGGCCAACTCTGTAGGCTCAAACCAATGTCAAACACATTGCCTAGAACTCTGAAGCTATAGAAACCCACCTTGGGTCGCTGTATGGCTGAGAAAGGCGAGCTATAAATATAGTAAATAAATAATAAATAAAGAATAGTAGAGAGAAATACATTCTTGGTCTTTTCATTTAAGTATTTACTGCTGACCTCTTTGAGAAATTGATGTAAAGCAGGTCTGAGCTCAGATTTTGGGGGCCCTAGGTTCCTTTGATAATGACCAGGGCTGTCCAACCGTATACAGCCCCCCAGCCCCTTCCCTGCGGCCCCCTAAGCTTTTTAATAAAAATAAATAAATTAAATAATAATATTTTAAAAAATTACCCACTTCTGGGTTCCGGAGCAAGTATCGCGAGACTACAGAAGCCACACGGGATTTCGATCTCAACGTGGGATCACGCCTGCGTTGAAAGCAAAATCCTGTGTGGCTTCCGTAGTCTCGCGATACTCCTGTTGCTGAAATCTCGGCTACTTAATCCCTGCGGCCCACGCAGACACGATTTGGACCTTCTCGGCTGCTGCCTCGGTCAGTCGTCGCCTCTGCTCGTGGTCCGGCTACTCCTGGATCCTGCGCGTTTGGGAAGGTAGGCTAACCTTTATGTTATTATTATGTAATTGTGTATGGATGCCCCTTATGTATTCCCTCCCTGCATTTCCCCTTAGTAAAAGATTATATTTAATTGTATGGATGCCCCTTATGAATTCCCACCCTGCATTTCCCCTTAGTAAAAGATTATATTTGATTGTATGGATGCCCCTTATGAATTCCCACCCTGCATTTCCCCTTAGTAAAAGATTATATTTAATTGTATGGATGCCCCTTATGAATTTCCACCCTGCATTTCCCCTTAGTAAAAGATTATATTTAATTGTATGGATGCCCCTTATGAATTCCCACCCTGCATTTCCCCTTAGTAAAAGATTATATTTGATTGTATGGATGCCTCTTATGAGGGGAAGGGGGCGGAGCCGGGGGGCAGAGCCGGGGCGGGGGTGGAGCCGGAGGTGGGGGCAGACCCTTCGGCCTCCCGGGTCATCAGTGACCGGAATTCAGGCCCCTGGGCCGGTAGAAGTTGGACAGCCCTGATAATGACTGTTCTCCTGAATGCCTACTAGCCATGTGAGCCATCTAGGGCAGCGGTTTTCAAACTGTGGGTCCCCAGATGTTTTGGCCTTCAACTCTTAGAAATCCTAACAGCTGGTAAACTGGCTGGGATTTCTGAGAGTTGTAGGCCAAAACACAGGTTGAGAACCACTGGCCTACGGAAACAGCCCTGTTGCAGACACCAGCCTGAGCTTCCTGCACTACAGAACACTTCCAGGTAAGCCTTCAAGCACAGAAGCAGCTGCTGATCTCCCCCAAGGCTTACCAGTGGCAGTGTCACTGTTGAACACTTGCTCTATTCCCAAAGTCAGGTTCCAAAAAGCTTTTCCTAAAGGCGTGCCCCCACATTGGAAACGAATGATAGTGATGTCAGTGTTGCCCCAAAATACCTTATAATTATTAATAAGTACTGCAGCGTATTGCATAATTTTTGAGTCTGAACAAAAGGCCTCCGCTATTCTCAATTTGGCTGCAGAATGCAAATAACTGGAAATATTTGTCACTTCTCCCCGCAGAAAAAGAATGGAATACAAGGCACCTCCTTCCGCCGCAAGCCAGCTCCAAAAAATGTGCACACACAACGAGCCCAAGTTCATAAGCAGGCTATTCTCGTAAGCACTGAAGATTCAGAATTCTTCATACATTGCCTAATCTACTCCGATTTAGTAGCCCATTTTACACACACATTAAAAGTGAAAGCCATTCCCAAACAGTAAGAATGCTATACGTACACACAAACACACATACATCTAGCGTGTGGCTTTAAAATATAATTAACACCACGCAAAAAAGTTGGCAAAGCAAGCACAAGTGAAGTTTAATAGTGGCACTTTAAGTGTTTCCATAACAATAAAAAAATTTATACTGGATATAATATAATACTTGTACCCGAAAGAAAACTACGAGCAACCTTTAGCACGGGTGGCAGCATGCGTCACTAAGTAATGCTAGAATGTCCCTAGTAATCTCTGCATACCTTGTTCATTGTCACTGGTTTTGAGGGACTCTTCAGACCAACTTCTATTGCTTTTGACCTCTGACCTTTTCTTGGTGTGCCTTTCTTCTGTGCAGTCTTTGACCTTTGCAGTGGCCTCGGGCTGAACAGCCTCAGCTAAATCTTTCCTGCTTTGCCGGCCCAACTTGCCGGGTGGGGATCTCTCTGGTGACACCTGCTGCTCCCATAGTTCCCTAAGATGCTGCAGGTGACGCTGCTTTTTGGGATGGAGCCCTGTTAATTCAATGCACACCTTCAGGTTGGTCACCTCATTACAATTGGGCTCTTCTAAGTGGTTAGAGGAATTGTTTGTCATTTCCCTCTCAGGCCAGTCATCTAATGGAAAAATAACTAAAAATTAATCAAAAGGCCCTCAACTCGAAACAAAAGCTATAGTTCACTCGTGGGGGCAGATTTTTTTTTCTGCTTCACCACCACACTATGCATTTAATAAAAAAGCAATTAGCTCAGTTAGGGGGTTGCATGCACTAGAGCCATTTGCATTGTCCAACGATTACGGTGTCCAATGACTAGTCTTTAACTATTAAGGTAAACCCAAGCATCATTCAGGTGAGTACTCAGGATTTGCACAATCAAGGTCATAAACAGACTTAGGTTAATTTAAAGAGTGGATTCATTTCACAAGCCATGCCTGAAGGGTTGCCAACTAGGTCTGGTTACCTTTGGATATCTTCTGGTTTTTTGCTTTTGGTGCAAATTCGTCTTCCAGCTCCTCTACCAAGTTTTCTTTCACGCTTGCGTCATTCTGCGTTTGCTCACCAGAATGTTTTCGTTTTCTGTCCAGATGTGGGCAAGGTGCCTGGCTGACATCTTCTGTGAGCTGGACACTTGCCTTTTCGTGGACAGCAAGTCCCTCCGAACAAATGTCTGCTGGAGGAAATTTGTCCTCTTGAGCTTCAAACCTATGCTCTTGGGCACTCTCTGGATTACTGAAGACGCCTGTAAAAGCACAAAGAAAAACAACATCCCACATTGGTTGCGCAAGAATAAATAAATAGATTGATCTCTAGCAGAGAAAAAAATCTGATGCCGAACTTTTATGTTTTCTGACACACATCAAATACATATCTAAGATACAGCTTCTTAAAAGGAAAGCTATTTAAAAAGATGCAAGGAAGAGCCAACAGGAAAACCAAGTCATCAGAAATATTCCAACATTTTTCTAGGAAGTAGTCATGTGCTTTCAAGTGGTTTCTGACTTATGACAACCAATGGTGAATCTATCACAGGGTTTTCTCCACAAGATGCGTTCAGAGTGCATTTACCTTGGCCTTCCTCTGTGAAAATATGACTTGCCCAAGGTCAAGCAGTGGGCTTCTATAACCAGACAGAGTTTTGAACTGTAATAATATAATAATAAACTTTATTTGTACCCTGCCACCATCTCCCCAAACAGGGACTCAGAAACCGTAGTTTCTGAAGTCATGCTCAGAACCACTGCATTGCACTTGCTAGGGGAAATAATTACAGATCATTTCCTCAATGTCACAAAATAACTAATAGCTCTAAAAAACCCTCAAATTTGGTCCACTTGTGATGCAACTGCAAACCCAGTAGATAACTATAATTCTGACTACTTTCATCAGAATGAGTTTTTCAAGATTTTTTTAAAAGTTCTTCCATTCACCCACCCCCAGAAAATGGGCATTCAAACTATTTTGAAAGTGTTGTCCATATCTATGCACAGATCTGGAGAAACAATCTGGACATGCTAGTTATGGGATTCTCTGGACTGTAGCCCAAATAAATAGTTTCTGTAATCTCTGTACAAGGATTATTAGCATAGTTAGAACATAGTTAGCCCCCAGTGGTGCAGCGGGTTAAACCGCTGAGCTGCTGAACTTGCTGACCAAAAGGTCGGCAGTTTGAATCCAGGGAGTGGGGTGAGCTCTCGCTGTTAGCCCCAATAGGTACCGCTCCAGCATGCGCTCCATGCAGTCATGCTGGCCACATGATCTTGGAGGGGTCTATGGACAACGCCTGCTCTTTCGCTTAGAAACTGAGATGAGCACCACCCCCTGGAGTTGAACCCGACTACACTTAATGCCAGGAGAAACCTTTACTTTACTTCAGAACATTACACTCAAACTCCTCTTTCAAAATTGTATAGGTTCAGCAAGGGTACTTTAGCTTCTCATGTTGGTTAATGGATGCATCCCTCAACAGATCCTAAGTAAAAGCTCACGTTTAACAATGCAGAAGAAACTTTATCTTAAACCTGAAATGTTATGCACTTCTTTATTTCAGGGGGAAATGTCTCTTTTGCTTAAACTTCTGACTCCTCCCTACATGCTTTCTCTCTCAAGTTTTTCTTTTCTTCTGCTGTGTTGCTTTGAAGACTGCAGCTGAACTTTCTCCCCTTTCATATCTGCCTCTTGTCTTCCTTCTTTGTCCCATCTCCCCCACACATTCCTCTTCTCATTTATCCCATCAATCTTATCACCTACTAACTTCCTCCTCTTCCATTTGCTCACAGGGCTTATCTTCCTCAACATATTTCTTAAAATGTTTGGCTGATACCTGCTCGTTCCAAAGGCAGGCTTAGAATAGTTTTAAACCCAGCAAGGGAAGCTTTTAAAAAGGGGGAACGTTAAACTATTTCCACAAGTAGCTGAATTCATGGTGAAACTTACTGGTATATAAAAAACGAAGAATAGCAACTGGATATAAGCCAATATTTATCAGACTGCCCTGACCATTTCACTTTTTTAAAAAAAAATCCATCACAATATTGTCAGTTGTGCTAGGACAGCATACATACAATTCTGGGTTTGACATGTGTTTGGATTATAGGGTACACAGGAAAAAAATAAGCCACAACAATTATGTTTGGATGAGCTCACACCTCACTATGATCTATCATCCAAAACAATGTTGTAAACTCCATTGGAGGCTAAGATTGTTGGGGGGAGGCCCTGATCTCAATCCCTCCCCTTGCAAGCGTGGGGATGAGAGTCAGGGCCTTCTCAGTGGTGGCCCCTCATCTATGGAACTTCCTCTCCAGTGAGATTAGATCAGCCCTCTCCATCCTGGACTTCAGGGGGGGAAACTAAAACTTGGCTTTGGGATCAGGCCTTTAGTCAGTAATGGGAGCAGTGCAATAAGGGATTATAAATTAACATTGATTACTTAGGCTGGCCCGGATTATGACCTGGATTGTATTATTTTAAATTGTTGTTTTAATATGTTTTTAACGGGTTGGTTTTTAATGTTTTGTTTATTTACCAATTATATGTGTATATGCAGCATCTAATTGTTGTCTTTGTAAGGCCACCGTCAGTCCCCTTCTGGGTCGAGAAGGGCGAGATATAAGCGCAGTAAATAATAATAATAATAGTTTATTTCTATACCACCCTCTCTCCCCCAATCTTTATAAATAAATAATTAAATAAATCTTTCCTTTAGTTCTAAGTTATTCTAAAACACAAGAGAGTATGGAAATAAAGCCCTTTGACTGAAAAAGTTTGACTTTGGTAAATAAACATAGTAAAGTGTGCATAACGATTAACTGGATCAAATCTGCAAGACCCAGTCCCCCAAATCTGGGGGAAAAAAATACTACTCTTATATTCATCTGAAATAACGATATATTAAGGTAAAGGTTTTCCCCACACATTAAGTCCACTCATCTCCATTTCTAAGCCAAAGAGCCGGCATTGTCCGTAGACACCTCCAAAGTCATGTGGCCAGCATGACTGCATGGAGCGCCGTTACCTTCCCGCTGGAGCAGTACCTATTAATCTACTCACATTTGCATGTTTTCAAACTGCTAGGCTGGCAGAAGCTGGGGCTAATAGTGGGAGCTCACCCATCTCCCTGGATTCGAACCTGTGACCTTTCGGTTAGCAAGTTCAGCAGCTCAGTGCTTTAACCCACTGTTTCACCGGAGGCTCCAAAAGGTCTATGAGGGTGCTTCATTTATGTTAGCTGCTCCACACAAGCTGCTGGAAGAAAGCATTCGCTCTCATTTGTGTTAAGGCTCTGTAATGAATACTAATAAGATTCCTGAAAGTAATTAATGTTGCATTCTAAATAGTAAGTAAAAATTGGGGAGGAGTGTTAAATTAGGCCTATCAATACATAGCTACATGCAAAGTTTTGACCTGCTGGACTCACACTAATAGATCCGACTATTAACACGAAAGTGCTCATCCATCATGTAAGACTCCCAAGTAACCCACATTTGTTCCAGTGGGGCCTTGGACAAAAGTTCGAGTAAACTTCAAATGGATTAAATTCAAGGTTGCTAACCTGTTTTTGACCTAAACCTTTGTTGAAAAGGAAAGGGAAAAAACCTGCTGAATAAATTTTCTGCCATCTCCTCCCCGTTAACTGTTTATGTGTCTACACAACTGTGGGTTGAGTCATATCTGTAATCCAAATCCACACCTAAGACAATTCATACACACAGCCACTAAATTCCACCCCAACAAAAAAAAGTTTTAGTACTATGTCTTTGTGTAATCAAAACAAAATACAGATGTAAAAAAAGAGTCGGGAGAAAGAGGTGGGGATTAGGCAGAGGGGGTAGGGTCCAATAAATCATTCAATCTGAGTCAGGACTAGGAGAAACACTTGATCGATGGTCAAAAGAGCCAAATACAAACATGCAAAAGCACACAGGACCAAACATAAGCCAGCCACACATCACACTAGATGGATTGCTGCACTGCGCTTCCACTAACTAGAGATATCAGTGACATTTTATATTATTTTATCTCAAATGCTAAGAGCCCTTGTGCTGGCAGGACTGAAAACTAACAGGTCGAAGATTCGAATCCAGAGAGAGCATGGATGAGCTCCCTCTGTCAGCTCCAGCTCTCCATGCAGGGACATGAGAGAAGCCTCCCAAAAGGATGGTAAAACATCTGGGCATTCCCTGGGCAACGTCCTTGCAGATGGCCAATTCTCTCACACCAGAAGCGACTTGCAGCTTCTGAAGTCACTCCTGACACGAAAAAAAATATCTCAAATGCTGCCAGGAGGGAGCAGGGGACACCACCACTAAATTATCTTATCAGTCTCCCACAGACTTTGGAGAAGTTACTTTTTTAAAAAATCTACATACTGACGAGACTCTCGGAGCTGTAGCCAAGAAGAATAATGTCGTTAAACTGTGTTTAAACTGCCAGAACCATCCTGGCAGGAATGCCAGCAGGAAAGAGGAACATCTCACTTACACATGCACACACCCGACACATACACAAGTATTCAGAATTTCTTCAATATCTACACAGAAAGGAAACCCTGACTTCACGAAATTGTGCAATCGAGCAACAATCAATCTGCTGTAGCTGCAAGTTTTGTGCAAGCTTTTTATTTAATTACAGCCATGCTGAATAAGATGCTTTCTGGCCTTTTATGAATTAGCGCCTCCAAGTCGAACGCCACCTATTCTCGTCCCGATCTTCATGCTTCAACCACACCATGATAACGCACAATCTAAACACAACCTTGCATTCCACTGCAAAAACAAAAATAGTCCTTCAAGTACTGTTTGTCGTCCACAGTTCACTGATATATTGGAGATACAGATGAGTTTTAACTTTGCTTCATTATACGTAAACAGGAAACGGGAATCTTCATTTTGATGCCGCAGCCCTTTATCTTGTACAAATGTGACAACAAAGGCACATTTTAATCTCTTCTTCAGTATGTTTCTCAGTTCTTACCTTGACACCCTCTTTAGGAAATGTTTTCGCACTATCTCAAAAAAAAAGCTGAACAGAAGAGGCAGAAATCACTCCCTGCTTTCCACAACTAAGACCATGAACCATGAGCCTCAGTTGCAAACCTACACAAATTTACACAGATCAACAGGAATTAGGACTAAATGAGAACTGCATCTGAATAAAATTGCTGAAACGTCTACTTTATTTTCACAGTGTTTAGATTCAGAGTCACTAGCCATCACTAAAATCAATGGGACAAGTTAGCCATGAATTAACTACAACCTACTTCCATAAGTGATACACTAGGCATAACTACATGTCTATCCACACTGAAGCAAATAAATAAGACTAAGTAGTAACTATTGCCAGATTGTATCCTATAAGAATAATCAATACTCATTCTAAGGTTCACAGAAATTTGGCTATTCCAACTAACATATTGTTGCATATTCTACACTTGTTTATTCCCGTCTTCACAAGGTGCAAAAAGATTGCCTGCGTGTCTACAGAGGCTGACTGAAAAGAGTTGTTGTAGGTTTTTCGGGCTATATGGCCATGTTCTAGAAGCATTCTCTCCTGACGTTTCGCCTGCATCTATGGCAGGCCTCCTCAGAGGTTGTGAAAACAATCAGGGCGAGCTAAGACCTCCCAACACATGATTCCCCAAAGCAGGAATCAGCCAGGCTTTGAAGCTGCGAGGCCATTCAACGCTAATCAAGGTGGCCAATTGCAACATTCACACTTGCCTCAAGCAGACAAGAGTTCTTCTTCCCACCCTGGACATTCCACAGATAGATCAACCCCACTTGCCTCGTTTCCAACAGACCTCACAACCTCTGAAGATGCCTGCCATAGATGTGGGAGAAACTTCAGGAGAGAATGCTTCTGGGACATGACTACAGCCCAGAAAACTCACAGCAACCCATGAAAGCTTTTGACAACCTACTGTAGGAATTTAGGAAGTCCATGAACCAATTGCATTTTAAACCATGAATGTATTTAAGTGAAATGTCTCATATTTGTGGAACAAGGTTTTTCCATGGCAACAAAAACATGAATTCCAGCAGCACCATTAAGACTAACTGGGAAGACGAAATTCCTAGCTAAAGATATATCCATATTAGTCTGTTTTAGCACGAAAAGGCGTAAAATAATTAATTTGCACCAAAGAGACCGCCATACTAAAGCAGACCGAACATTAGTATCTCTTTGAATACTTTGACAACAAAGAAGCTGTTCTGTAACTACCATTATTTTTACTGATTTTGAAATCCCCTGAATAGGATGAAAGGTGTTTGCCTTCTACACCTCATTTTGCATTTTCAGTTGGAGGCAAACAAGCTGTCTAGTAGTACACAGTGATCTTCAACTAAAATATCATTCGAATGTCTTCAAAAAACTCGGCCTTCTCCCTTATCAATGAGGTTTTGGGGGGGGAAATGAAGCCAAAATCAAAAGAATTATTGCTGCCTTTGGAAAGTTTTCCTCCTCTTCTTCTTCCCAATCCTAAACTGCTTGGGTTCACTGAAGTATGAAGGTGGGATAAAAACCAAACCAGTAAAATGAACTCACTCCCATGTATCTTGCTGGCATTGCATGGAAGAGCACCGCACGACCTGTGTCACTTCACTGGAGCCATGCCACCGCTTAAGCCCCTTGCTTGGTGGCATAGAAATAATTGATTATTAAGGATGAAACCACAAAGACTTTGGTGAACCCTTGGTGGCTAAACCAATTAACAATCACTGCCTGTGTACAGCTCATTTCACCTCTGCATCAGATGAAGGAGTCAGACGTGGCATAAATAAGCTGGAAATTGCCAGTAGGCCTTCCAGCCCATCCCTTATGGCATTAGGTATGCTTGAGAGTGCACTTGAGGAGGCCGCCAGCTGCATCTGCACCGCGTCTTGTGTGCTCGAGTGATGCTCTGCCCAAGTGCAACCGTTCCATCTGTACTCCGTGAGACCAGGAACAAAACTTATTTCCACACTCTTCTAAATTCACAGTACAGTAGTCCTAACTATTCTTAGTGAGAGGGGAAAGAAGTCTCAATAGTAAGCTTCAGACATGGATCTTTTTTCTATATCCCTCTCCTCATCTTACTTTTTTTCATATAGACATAGCTACAGAAATCACACAATAAGCTGTTCTCCAGAGATACAAGGTAGATTTTAACTGCTTCAGCAAAAGTAAAGGTTTCCCCTTGACATTGAGTCTAGTTGTATCCGACTCTGGAGTGACGGTGCTCATCTCAATTTCTAAGCCCAAGAGCTGTTGTTGTCCATAGACACCTCCTAGGTCTTATGGCCGGCATGACTGCATGGAGCGCCATTACTTTCTTGCAGAAGCGGTACCTACTGATCTACTCACATCTGCATGTTTTGAAACAGCAGAGGTTGGCAGAAGCTAGGGCTAACAGCAGGAGCTCACCCCGCTTCCTGGATCCGAACTGCCAACATTTTGGTCAGCATGTTCAACAACTCAGTGGTTTAACCTGCTGCGCCACTGGTGGCTTCAGCAAAATGCCTAGTGAAAACAAGGGGTCACAGTGCCATTTAACAACCACTTGAATCTCACACAGTAGTACCTACACACACTCATGCATGTGGAAAAATGTATGAAATACGCTTCAATGTACAAACAAAGCAACATCTGTAGCCAACCCACTTCACTGCACTGAGGAGTAAAGTATCATTTGGCAATAAGTCTTCTGCTTCTGCGCTCCTTGACTAGCCCTGCCTCAATTCATGGCCCAAAGTCAATTCCTTTTCCCTACATGAGATGAGGATGAAAACTCTTTTAACTAGCACATCTGTCTTTGCTTTGTCTTGTTGATATTGGGGAAAGGGCCTCAGTAACATTCCATCTGATGTCAGGCTGACAAGACAGACAGAACTGCTCCCTTTCCCAAAATGGCTAGTGAATGGGAAAAACGAAGGATAACGTCTTGCATTACAAAATAATTGCACACACACATCAATCTTAATCACCATGGCTACAGGGCCAGACCATAACAAACACAGAATGCATTCAGGGACACCAAGAAACTTACAATACACAATTCCCACTGTGTCCTATATCACCTACTATTAGCAAACTCACTCTCCGAATGCCTTTAGATAAGCACATTCACCAACAACACACACACACCAACAATTGGTATCATTTGACTTGAGAACACATCAGTGTTTGCAGATATCATTGGGAGTTGTAGTTGCCGGAATTTATAGTTAACCTACATTCAAAGAGTATTCTGAACTCCACCAACGATGGCATTGAACCCAACTTGGCACAAAGAACTCCCATGACCAACAGAAACTACTGGAAGAGTTTGGTGGGCACTGACCTTGAATTTTGGAGTTGTAGTTCACCTACACCCAGAGAGCACTGTGGACTCAAACAATGATGGACCTGGACCAAACTTGGCATGGATACTCAATATGTCCAAATATGAACTCTGGTAGACCTTGATATTTGGGAGTTGTCATTGCTGGGATTTATAGTTCAACTACAATTCTGAATCCTATAAATGATACAATTGAGCCAAACGTCCCACACAGAACCCCCATGACCAACTGTATTTTCTGGTGATCTCTGGCGACTCCTCTGACACCCCCTCACAATCCAGCCAGGGGTCCCAACCCCCAGGTGACTGGTTGCTGCTGACAGCCCTATCCTTTATAAAAGAAAGGGCTGCTTGCCACACATTATTGTACTTTATACTAGAGATCGCTAAAATACAGCGACTTCCTGCAACAAACAAAGTCAACAATCTTAACAGTCACACACATCAAATAATTAAGTGGAATACTTTACGTTTGTATTACTCAATTCGATCATCCATCACCTGTCTTAATTTTTGCCTGTCTATGACAATAGTCTGTAATTTTCTCAGGGACAACACACCAAGGGCACACACAGCTTTTGGCTGCGAAACAACAATGAGCTACAGATAGCAAACAACATTAACATTTTTTTTTGCCTACCGACCAGAATTTTAAAAAAAACATCCATGTTATGCAGCAGGCTTTCAGATTTATATGCTTTAAAGATCTGTTATGGCGCTGCCATGTTTTGCTCCAAACCGATGGAGGAGGCACGCAACACTTCAAAATTGCATTTTTTAAAAATGGCTTACATCTGTCATTGTCATTTTGCCCAGGCATGGCATCTTCCAAAGTGACAGACTTGGGTTTCTTTTCATTGTTTCCTTTGAAGTTTTCCCAGTCTGCTTGGCTGAATCGGCAGACCTCCGGGTCTTTGGTTGCTCCGTGGCCTTCTCTCTCTTTCATCTCCAACTCTGAGAAGCGCATCATGGCCCGCTAGAAAGAAAATTGATATGAACAAACAAGATCTCGCAGGAAGGCCGACTTCATTTTACCTTACCTTCTATGAAAGTAATTCCAAAAGGGAAAGGTTCTGTTGAAAACCAAGGACCCAAATCCAATTACTAGCCCCAACTAGAGCAAATTCAGTGAAGCAACGGGATTTAAATTAAGGGTCGGCTTCTCATCAACTAAGGGGTCAACTCTAGTTGAACTAACAATTGGACTTAAGCAACAGTTTGAGATCTATAAAATCATCCAAAATATTTTAAATTGTCACTGTTGACTATTTATTTATTTAAAACTTTTGTACCCCGACCTTCTCACCTCTATCGAGGGACTCAGACCGGCATATACAATATATACAATATACAAGGGTACACTGTATCTATACACAAATTTACATTATATATATATATATATATACACATATACACAAACACAGTTCTTCCATATATAAATGTAAATTGCACATTATATATTCAAACAGTTGTATTTTGGGGGGTAAAACAAACAAAAACAAACAAAAAACACTACACAATGAATAAAGACGACCATGGCCCACAACTTCCCTCTTGTGTACTTTGAAATGAAAATTTTAACTCAAAGGTTTATGCAAGATTCTAGTAATAAAAATTTGAAGAACTGACCTCACAGTAAGCGGCAGGTAGACATAAAATACTGTCCTCTTGTAATCCTTCCATCTATGTAATTAAAACGGGCACTCAATGGATCATTTAGATAATTTCATCCATTTTTATTAAGCATCAACTAAGTCTTTTCTTAACAATGCAAACAATTTGGCATAACTCGCCTTCCCACAAAATGCTAAAATAACCTACAATACTTTGCCATCATTCAACATCAAATTCACTTTAACTTCCTATCCTCTATGCTATCTTTTCTTTTCGGTTTGCTGCAAAAGTTGCACTAAAATAGCTTGCTAGAATTATAGCTGTGATTCCTCTTTAACAAATGCCACGTATGATATATTACTTGTTATCAATTTGGCCAAATGCAGGTAAACGATTGCAAACTATCTTTCCCTCTTGTAAATAAACAGGTCATGCATTCTTCATCTTCCCCTTAACTATTACATATTATGCTTATGAAATTAAATCATTTAAATTCTAGTTAACTACATATAATTAAACAATCAATACTCAACTATCTCTGGCTTCATAATACAACCAAAATATCTGTAAGTACTATAGCTAGTTGTGTCAAAGTAGTCTTACACTTCTACAGGTTGAGTATCCCTTATCCAGAAATTTGAAATAATCTGAAATCCAAAATTGCCCACATTGGTATCTGAGACAATGACTTATTTGGATCCTGATGGTTCAATATACAAAAACTTTGTTTTATGCACAAAATTACTGAAAACATTGTGCATAAAACTACCGTTGGTCTGTGTGTATAAGGTACTGTATATACTAGAGTATTAGCCAAGTTTTTCAGCCCCTTTTTAGGCTGAAAAAGCCCCCCATGCCTTATACTCAAGTCAAGGTTATTTATTATTTTACTCTATTATTTTATTACATTTATTATTTTACTCAATTATTACATTTCCAATATTTTACTCTACTGTTATTTTTATTACATTTATTATTTTACTCTTTTCATTATTATTTATCTATATTGGACTAATTTGGAGCACGTTTTAAACTTTTTAAAAAATGTATATTTACTATCATTTTATCTAACTGTGTATTTTATTGGTGTTCTTCTATTGTTGGAACCCGCCCTGAGTCCCTCTTTGGATGTCGAGAATAGGACGGGATACAAATGTTCTAAATAAATAAAATAAATACATTTATTTCACTTTATTATTGTTATTACATTTATTATTTAAGTCTACTACTATTATTACATGTATTATTTTACTCTATTATTACTGTTATACTATTACTGGGCTTGCTTAAAGTTGTAGACTTATTTAAGTCTATTACTATTATTACATGTATTATTTTACTCTATTATTACTGTTATTATTACATTTCTATTATTTTACTCTATTATTTTTATTACATTTATTATTTTACTCTATTATTATTGGAAGGATACGTAAGCATATTTACATTGCAGAAGGTTAGAATAATGGTTTAATCAGAGTTGGAGAGTCTTATCTTAAATTATGTCAATATTCAAAAACATTTATCCTACTGATGCCTCAATTACTGTAATTTTATTGGTATCTATTTTTATTTTGAAATTTGCCAGTAGCTGCTGCATTTAACACCCTCAGCTTATACTCGAGTCAATACGTTTTCCCAATTTTTTGTGGTTAAAATATTGCATTGGCTTATACTCGAGTATATACGGTATATATGAAACAGAAATTAATGTCATGTTTTGACTTGGGTCCCATTTGTAAGATATTTCATTAAGTATATTCAAGTATTACAACATTAAAAAATGAAAAACGGAAGACTTCTGGTCCCAAGCATTTTGGATAAGGGAAACTCAACCTGCGCATACATTCCCAAACCTGCCAAGTATCATTCTCAACTGTGACCTTATTATAAAAGAATGCTTCAGCAGTTAACTCTCAGTGACTCACCTGCAGAGCCCGCTGTTCCCGACTCAGCTGGGTAGAATCTGCATACAGTTCAGTTGTAGCACACTTGAATCGGTCACCTACGTAACCGGCAGAGTTTGCAATTCTCTTTGCCACTTTGGATGGCTTAGGCTTCACAAGTTTGCCATCGCTAGATTCTGTGCCCTCAGTCCCCTCTTTGGCATACATCTGGTTGACTTCAATGCTCGGCTGTGCATTTCCAATACAAAGTGGTGTATTGTCATCTGGCATTTTGCAAAAAGACATCGCCAGGCCATCATTCCCGTGCGCAGGCTCCAAGAAGACAGAGGAAGGGGGCACCGTCACTCTCTCTCTGTTTTGGCTGATTGACATGTCCTCTTTTCTTAAGTTGAACATTGCTGGGTGCGGACTCTGGGCTTGCTTAAAGTTGTAGATTTCGTGGAAATTATTTCTCCCACATTCTTCTCTGGTCACAATAAAATCCCTGGGCTGAAAGGCCTGCTCTAACTTGTGCTTTATGGGCTCGCTTGCTTGAGTGCCGCTTTCAGCGGGAAAACTGGGTTTGATTATCATGTTGGTCTCACCTTTCACGTCCTGCTCTTCTCTCAGTTCTGCAAACGTGTGCTTGTCACTTTTGGCAGGATTCTTACTATGACCTGAAATCTGTTGTGGTTTTGCATTTCTGTCTGTAGCTGGTACCTCAAATTGTAGCTTAGTGCTGGTTTCCAGCACCTCCGGCAATCTGCTTCTTAAAATAGGATCCTCATAACGGAGCCTTTCATGTGATCGAGATCTCCTTTCCGATTTGTCGTCTTTCAGCTCCAAAGATGTTGTGTGTGGTAACAGCATCGGGTGCACCATCCCCATGCCTAACGCATCCTGATAGGTCATAAACTCACCTCTACTTGTCGGCAGGCTGTATGGGATTGTAGGTTTGGGGGCCAGATGCCCAGGGAAAAGGCTGCCATTTGGTAAGAGAATGGGGTGAGGATATACGGGCGCTTTTCCGTGCAGAGACAAAGGGCCTATAGCTAAGCCTTCTGGGACAGGATATGGGAGATAGCTCCTCTGGTAGGGCAATGGTGGAGACCGGAATGCATCGTTAGGAGGAAAAAAGATGGACGCTGGTGTTGGTGTCAGTGTGCTCTCGCTTGCTTTGAAGACAGGTTCTTGATTACTGCATTTAGCTGCCTTATTACTGTGCTTGGAAGATGGCGTTGCTAAAGGCTGCCCGACATGTTGTATGACAGACGCAGCAGTGGTCTCGACGGAGCTGCTCGTTTTAGGGCAATCCACATTGGCGTTTGGGGCCGGAGAAGCGGATGCTGGCCGTCCCCCGCTTGACATAGACCCTGAAACGTTACTGACAACTGCTTCTGTCCCTCCCATCCTGGGACACGAAGAGCTTCGCTGTTGCGGCGTCCCCCAGTCCAATGCTTTGCTTTTCAATGGCATGTTTTTTGCACTGCTGTTGTCTTCACTCGGAGCTGGGCCGGGAACCACCCAGGAGGAAGGTGCAGTGCTAATTATTTCGGGTCTGTAGACAGGACAACAATTTCCAGGAGAAATGGTTTCTTTGGGAAGATCGCTTCCAGGTAAAACCAGTCCGCTTCCAGGCCTGCTATGAACTAACACAGTCGGTGTCATTTTCTTAATGTGATCCAATTTGGCTGTCTCTGCGTCCACAACCTTAGATGACAAATCCAGTGGTTTGTCTATCACATCTTTGGTAACAGTTGGCTGCTTTTCTAACAACGGAGGGGATCTGCTCTCCTTCCTGTCGTGACTGGTTTTCCTTGCATGCACGGTGGGTTGCTGAGAAATGTCAGCCGTCTCATGTGTTTTGGGGGCCTTCGCAGTAGGGACCCTCGGAGGAAAGTCACTGCTTACATTCATGTATGGCTTTGGGAGCACAACTGAAGAAGGAGACGTCGAAATCCTAGAGAGGTGCTTATGGAACTCTGAGTAAGCATCTCCAGGCTGTGGCTGCAAATGAACTCTCGGCGAGGGTCGTGGCGAATGGGACAGGAGACCCGCAGGCTCTGTGGGCATGCTGCTAGCAGCTGGCTTAGCAGATGGAAGCCGGGGAGGCTTGCTATTCTGGATATGCGGGTAGGCGTGAGAGTCCACGGGGTTCCCAGGACTGACTCCCAACTTCCAATGCAAGGTTTTATCTGGACAGTGTCCCAAAGGAGGAAGTACAGGGGCGGCGGCTGCGGCAGAGATCCTCAAAGGTGAAGCCAATGAAGATGGAATGTGAGGAGTGACGTAATGAGAAGGTGGCAGGTACAAAAAACGCTCGCCATTGGTACAGACAGGTGAGTAAGCCAGGTGCTGCGGCAAGCTGTAGTTGGATTGCTGAGGTAGCAAGGCCTTATACATGTTCAGCGAATACTTATTTGGTGATTCAAGAAAAGGATAAATAGCACCCTCCATGTAAGGACTTACCCAGGGTAACCTTAGGTAACTAGCACCATTGACATTGAGAGGACTTGGTTTGTCGCTTGAGGTTCTGTCCAAGCCTAAGGTTTCCCCGCCAGGCGGAACAGAGCTCTTTTGTAGTCCAGGTGGTGGTTTGTATATGGCGCTGAAACCATTTGGGGGCTTTCCAGCCACATTTTCAATCGTTTCAGTGGGATTCGTCTTGAACTGTAGCTCTGGATTTCTTTCAGGAGCGAATCCAAGGCCAGCAATCGCACTTGCAGCATCCCGAGGCTTGTCTGAGCCAAGTCCACATAAGCTGGGAAAGACAATACTACCAGGGACTCTGAGTCCTTCTCGCATAAGTCCAGTCCGGTCCATGTTCAGAGCAGCAAGACTGTCAATGCGATGCACGCCTGTTGCATCCACCTTGGTAAAATAAGAAAGATGTTACTTTGGCATATAGTCAAAGTACAACTCAATTACATTTTTAAATGACCACAAACAACAAAAGTGATCACATTTGTCTTCATTATTAGCAAGAGGTGTGGGATGATTAAACAGATACATGCAGAGGAAGACAAAAAAAATCTAACTTTAAAAAGTATAAGTTGCTTTATATTTGGGTGTAAAGGGCATGTCAGCTACCAAATTAGATTTTTCAGGAGCCTCCAGTGGTGCAGTGGATTAAACCCTGGAGCCAGCTGAACTGCTGACTGAAAGGTCAGCAGTTCAAATCCGGGGAGCAGGGTGAGCACCCATTTGTCAGCTCCAGCTTCCCATGCAGAGACATGAAAAAAAGCTTCCACAGGCCAATTCTCTCACACCAGAAGCGACTTGCAGTTTCTCAAGTCACTCCTGACATGGAAAAAAAGGAAACAAAATTAGATATTTTTTTAAACAAAAACTAACATTATTAATTTGATTAGCATCTAGAATCTTCTATATCAAGAAAAATAACTACATGGTTTTTCTCTTTAAACCAGTGGCTCTTAGCCTCTGGTCTTCCAGATGCTTTGGACTTCAGCTCCCAGAAGTCCTGACTATTGGCCAAAAAATCTGGTTAAGACATATGAGAATTCAATATTTAGAGAAGATCAATACAAATGTAAACAGTGGTTTCTTAATAATACAGACCCACTCTCCATTTCTATGGATTCAACCACCATAATTAGAAAATGTGGGGGGGGGGGGGTTCATTTCCGAAAAGCATACCTTGATTTTGCCATATAATATAAGGAGCACCATTTTATTACAACATTGTCTATACTGGAACTGGGGCATCCATGGATTTTGGTATGCATGGGGTCACTGTAACCAAACCGCAGTAGACGCCAAAGGCCCATGAGGCAACACAACACTCCCATTAAAATAAATAGAGTTCAACAATTACGTCCTTTTCTACTGCAATTCTTTTATGGTTATGTTCCCAGCAGAAATCTCAGGTGCACACTTGTATGTGCCACATGCCCATATTTCAAAATATTGTAAATCAGAGATAATACCCCATTACTTCTACTCCACAGCTAATTAGTAATATTTAGACCACAGTTCCATGCACATTTCCCTAGTCATAAGTTCCACTGAACTCAGTAGGGCATTTGTCTAGATACGTGTATATAGATTTGCACAATTAGTAACTCCAAAGGCCATCTTCTCCACAGAGGGCCTCAATTACTGCTTTCCCCATATGTAAACGGAATTGTTTAGAGGACAAAAAAGGCAAGATCACGCCTGTAACACCGTAAAGGTCTCTTCTCTACTCAATATGTTGCCTTCTGACTAAAATGAGATAAAGTAAGCTACTCACCCCAGGAAAAATGCATATGATAGAACAAGGGTGGGCAACTGCACCCAAGTCCCTCCCCAAACAAGTTGCATAAACATGTTCCTAGAAACCGGGGTATTTAAAAAAATTCAGCTAATTTTCAGCTGATTTTTTTCCATTGCAGAAGCATTCTCTCCTGACATTTCACCCTATGGCAGGTTGTGAGGTGAGATGTAGGTGAAACGTCAGGAGAGAATGCTTCTAGAACCTATAACAATCCAGTGATTCCAGCCATGAAAGCCTTTGACAATATATCCTAGAACAGGGCTGCACAGGAAGTCGATCACGATCGACCAGTCGATCGCAGGACCGAAGGAGGTCAATCGCAGCGGGATGGGGCGCTTCTCACGAGGGGGCAGAGCTAGGCCGTGCCAAGCCCCGCCCCCTCCCCGGCTTCGGCACTCCCAGCAGCTGCTCCAGCCTGGAGGAGAGCAGGGCCAAGCCAGCCTTGTGCTAGCTATGCCACCACTGGCTTGGCACTGCCATCCTCAAACCTGGAGAAGCTGCTGGTAGAGCGGAAGCCAGAGGGGGCGGAGCCAGGCCATGACAAGCTCCGCCCCCTCCCCTCTGGCTTTGGAGCTCCTCAAGCCTGGAGAAGCTGCTGGTAGAGCGGAAGCCAGAGGGGGCGGAGCCAGGCCATGACAAGCTCCGCCCCCTCCCCTCTGGCTTTGGAGCTCCTCGAGCCTGGAGAAGCTGCTGGTAGAGCGGAAGCCAGAGGAGGCGGAGCCAGGCCATGACAAGCTCCACCCCCTCCCCTCTGGCTTTGGAGCTCCCAGCAGCTTCTCCAGGCTTGAGGATGGCAGTGCCAAGCCAGTGGTGGCATAGCTAGCACAAGGCTAGCTTGGCCCTGCTCTCCTCAAGGCTGGATCAGCTGCTGGGAGTGTTGAAGCCACAGGGGGCGGAGCCAGGCTGTGCAAAGCCCCGCCCCCACCCCACCCCTCCAGCCTTGATGAGGTAGGTAGAACTTTCTGACTTGGTATTATTATAAGTAGCTCGCATGCTGAAAAAGTGTGGGCACCCCTGTCCTAGAACATGTGGCTGAAAGGGGGATAATGTGAATCTTGCAAGGCTACGCTTCCCCTCACCCGCCACTATTACATGAGCAGAAGCCTCACAGACCTTTCAGATGCCCAGAAAAAGAGTTCAGGGATTCCTAAACCCAAAACTAACCAAGACAGTCCCAAACCAGGCAAACTAGTTCTTGCTCCTCTTAGTGAGCACTTAGCTGGTGTCCTTCCTCCTCCCGATCATATGGCTCGCTAGAGAAAGTGATCCACAAAACCATACTCCCTGAACGGATAGCCCTGCCAATCTCCACAACTCAAGGTAAGAGAAATCAATGTCAGACACACAGGCAAACCTCGGCAAAAATAATGCCTGGGAGATTTTCTGCCTTTTCTGCTGTCCCACTGAATAAGGGCTGAGAACTTCCTTCCATTGTCTAAAAAAGGGCGGAGGATTTTAGACAGAAAACAATCAGGGCTAGCTAATTACCTCCCAGTAAAGGAGGTCCCCAGGCAGGAAGCAGCCAGGCTTTGAAGCTGCAAATCTATTCAATGCTAATCAATGTGATTAATTGCAACATTCACACTTGCCTCAAACGGACAAGAGTTATTTCTCCAACTCTGGACATTCCACAGATATACAAATCCCACTTGCCTAGTTTCCAACAGACCTCATAACCTCTGAGGATGCCTGCCATAGATGTGGGCAAAATGTCAGGAGAGAATGCTTCTGGAACATAGCAATGCAGCCTGGTGAACTCACCGCAACCCATTGACCAGGATACCTTCTTCTGGCACAAAATAATGTCCTTAACATAACACTGAGGTAGCTTCAACTAAGGACTGTATTAGTCCTAATATATACCTAAACATTCTTATAACTATTTAAAAAAACATATAAGTATAAAAAGAAACTAAACTGTTTCTTACCACGCTATGGTTCAGGTGACTTTCTTCTCTTAATTCCAGCCTGTTTTTTGAAGCATCTCCATCATTAACTGGGATTTTCCTAGTTTTAAAAAAAAAGACACACAAAAAAGTAAAGACATAAACACTTCCCTGCAAAGTTTTGACTGAACTGTTGATTATTAGTACAGCCTAGCTGATAAAGGTGGTGGCTCGAATCCAGTTGGTTTCTCGGAGATGTATTCATGCCCAAGGCTTTCATGGCCGGAATTACTGGGTTGCTGTGAGTTTTCCGGGCTGTATGGCCATGTTCCAGAAGCATTCGTTCCTGACGTTTAGCCCATATATACTGTATGGCAGGCATTCTCACAACCTCAGAGGATGACTGTAATAGATGTGGGCAAAACGTCAGGAAAGAATGTTTCTGGAATATGGCCATACAGCCTGGAAAACTCACAGCAACCCTGTTATGTATTCATGGTTCCATATGCAGAGGTTTGAAAGTGCAACCATTTGACACATTTTTGCACATTCTTAGATGGAGCCCACATATCCATTGTGGCCATCAATGCACCACTGCATTCACAAAGATTGCAAAAGTGATCTTTGTGCAATTCGACAATAAAGCAAATGCAATGATAGATGTAGTGTCAAATGAACAACATCAGCAGAAGAGTGGCGTAGTAGTGCTATGTTGCTGGTGAACACAGATTTTTTACACTACACAAACTCAATGTAGGATCTCTGGAAATTGGAAGGTTGGGCCTACAAACGCTGAAGAAAGAAGACCAACAAACTTTGATGGCGATGGTTAGATCTGCCCATGCTGTAATAGCATTTTGGGATGGAAGGATTTTTAAAAAAATGGACAGTGGGCAGATGGAACAAATACACTTATGAACAAGTAAAATCGGATATTATGGGAATAATACAACAAGATATACCTTGGTCTATAAAAATACAAAGAATCAAAGAAAACTGGTTAAGATATGTTAAATGGGCTGAAGAAGGGAAAGCTAATGATCAGATAAAGGAGAAAATGGACAGATTCCTGGACTGGCTGCACTTAAAAAGGCTTTGTTGTAAAGTTGGAGGGAGGGGGGAGGGTAAAAGGGGGAAATGTAATGGCTTATGATTGTATATAAAGTATGTTTATTTTGATGGATGAGATCAGGGGTGCTCATTGGGTAGATCGCCATCTACTGGTAGATCTCGTAGGGCATCTTGGTAGATCGCAGGCAGGGCGGGAGGAAGGTCCAGTCCCGCACCGCAGGCTCCCGACACCGCCCACGTGCTGCCGGCCAGTCAGCGTGGCGGCGGTGTGACCAGCGTCGCTATGGCCCATATGGGAGCCATACACGGTATGTATAGCTCCCATGCCATTTGTGAGGAATGTTTTGATTGTGTTTTTCCCTTATGGCAGAAGGAGGTTGGACTGGATGGCCCTTGGAGGTCTCCTTCTACTCTAGGAACCTGTTGTTGTTGTTACTATTAATAGTAGTAGTAGTAGTAGCAGATGCTGAATGAATATTATCATCATCATTATTATTATGAATAAATTCAGGGGCTTATTATACTCACATTTAGTTAAATTCAGTCTTAAAATATACAGTATGTCTCTCACTGAAATAAATTTCCTAATATTTTGCATTTATGGCTCTCCGAGTAGTGGGTAGGTAGATCATTTTGACTTGGTTGTTTCATAAGCAGATGGATACCATTACAATAAAAATCATTTTTTAAAGGGATCTCTGCTGTAATATCCAGTATGTAAGGATATTTCGTAATTCCATTGCAAACATTTCCCGTAACTAATATTAGTACAATTGGGTTGTTGTAGGTTTTTTGGGCTGTAGGGCCATGTTGTAGAAGCATTCTCTCCTGATGTTTCGCCTGCACCTGTGGCAAGCATCCTCAGGGGTTGTGAGGAACCTCACAACCTCTGAGGATGCTTGTCACAGATGCAGGCGAAAGGTCAGGAGAGAATGCTTTCACAGCATGTCCATACAGCCCGAAAAACCTACAACAACCCCGTGATTCCAGCCATGAAAGCCTTGGACAATACATAAGTACAATTGTTTCTTCACTAGAAGGACAAGAGAAGCTATGCAGGAAAACAAAGTTATGTCATATTTCACATTCATGTATTCTTAATACACTCCAAAAATGTAGGAAGACGATTAACACATACTTCTAATATCATTCACATGTCAACTGTTCAGTGCTGAAGAGGGAGCCACACATCTGTGACTTGGTTGCGTTGCAGCTCTGGGACTTGTTATCACAGAAAACACCGATAAAGAATGCACCTTAGTGCCAGCTTGCAAATCCCAGGGACACAATTGCTGACATGCAGCAGAAGGGAAGTTTCATCATTACCCAGAAGGGCAAGCTCCACTCCTATTATATTTAAAGTGGCACCATCAACTTTCAAGATGAAAGCATCTCCTACGCTTTGGTCCAGCTTTCACATTTTATTGTTCCAGCTACCTGCAAAAGGCAGCTGAATGAAACAGAGAGACGGCATCCTGCTCACATGCATGTTCTTTCTTCCCTTTTCTCTCTCTTTTGCTTGTCAGGCATGTTCAGTAAGGGATTCGAGAGGTAGCTATCTGCTGCTTATCCTGACTCTTCTGGGCAGGAACATGTGGCTATGGTAGGAAGAACTAAAGCTTGCTCACTTTGTTTATTCCAGATACACTACTACGAATTAAAAATGAAGGTCTCTGTTTCTCCAGCCTTCTATCACCATCCTCCCACTGCAGATGCTGCTAAAACGTTCTAGCTGGACAGAGAACAAGGATAAAAAGTGGAGCTAGGGACACATAAAAAGGCTTTGTAAGAAGGTAGGCTTTGTTAGCAGAGGTATGCCTCTACATAATTGTAACCAAGGTCTCACTAAACTGAATAGGGCTTAAAATAACTAATTTTATTTATTTATTTATCATATTTATATGCCGCCTTTCTCAGCCCGAAGGCGATTCAAGGCTTGAACTGTTGATTTCAGTGCAACCTAATTATGGTAAAGGTAAAGGTTTCCCCTTGACATTAAGTCTAGTCATGTTTGGCTCTTGGGGGCTGGTGCTCATCTCAATTTCTAAGCCAAACAGCCGGCATTGTCCATAGACATCTCCTAGGTCATGTGGCTGGAATGACTGCATGGCACGCAGTTACCTCCCTGCTGAGGCAGTACCTATCGATCTACTCACATTTGCATGTTTTCAAAATGCAAGGTTGGCAGAAGCAAGGGCTAACAGCAGGGTCTTACCCCGCTCCCCAGATTCGAACCACCGACCCATCGGCAAGTTCAGCAGATCAGCGGTTTAACCCACTGCGCCACTGGCGGCTCTCCATGACTAGGACCAAATTGTCACATCTATCCTAGTAGAATGCTATTACAAATTTCAACTGCTGGGCAAAGTATTTCTCTTACTTTGCAGATCATACCATATGAAAACTCACACTAATTCAAAAGGAACACAAAGCCAGGTTTTAGTATTGTATTTCTCACAAATATAATGAACTCCAGTGGCAATGTAAGAGCATATGCTTGGTAATATGTTCCACCAAGATCATAGCGACATACATTTAGATCAGAGAGATTTGCACACATGTACATCCAACAAAACAGGGAGGGAGGGAGGGAGGGAGGAGGGGGAGGGAGGGAGGGAGGAGGGAGGGAGGGGGGAGGGAGGGGGCGGAGGGAGGGAGGGAGGGCTCTGGGAGGTAAATTTCTCAAATAGCTGATCCCCATGCAAAAAAGCGTAATTTTACTACAACAAAAGGAAGGCAATTTAACTTTCCAGAAGTAGACCTTGCCATTTAAAGTAAAGCTTAAATATTTACCTGTCTTCATTAATGCCACACATGCGTACCCTCTCATTGCTGATCCAACTATGAACGTTGCCATACAGGGGGGTAGCGGAAAGCATGACGTCACCTTAAAACAGCGGCCTTCCTTCACAAGTATTTAAAATCTGTTTGAAAACAAGAAAAAAGGGAATTGAGAAGGCTAGCTTAGGAGGAAGCGGGAAGATCACAAGGAGAATCATGAGCCCCCTACTTTGATAATTAATAAGGAACACAAGATTGGTATGGGGCTTGAGATACTGAGTTAAAACACAGACCGCGTGCGCCGATAGGTCAGATAACATGGGGCCTTTCCCCCAGCACACTTCCTGAAAAGAGTCTTATCCCATGCAATGGAAAGATCAACCGTTACTCAATTTCAACCTCTACTTGCATTGAGTTTCATTAGAAATTGAAACAATTATGTATCCATGATCATGAATCCCTTGTCTTGTACTCAGGTAACAGACACTTCCTGGACTCTCCTGCAAAATACACCTTAGCAATGTCTTTAATGTTTTAAGCTTGGAGTGATGTGTTGCACCCTATTAACGTTGTATGCACTTATAACACTATTCAGCTGCTGTTAAGGACTTAATGCAGGACTCTGGTATAAGATCTCCAACTGAACTAAACACAACACATCATAGTTGGAGTACCCTTCATAGAAGAGCTGGACAAAGTAACGTCTTGAGGGACCATTTTCTGACCCTCAAAGCTTCCGGATTCCCTGGACAATCCTCTTTCTGCCCAATCACCCTGGAAATGCCTATTCCAGATACAGATGTCTAACATCCAACCTTCACCCACTCAATTTATCCAACCAAGAAGGCCTTTTAGCCACTTCTGTAGCCCATGAGACCCCAGAAGAAACTGGGCCCTGGATCCTCTGCTGTTGCCCACCCTAGTATTGCTGTAACACATTTATCTACCTGATTTACCAATTACAGTAATATAATTTGATGATTACTCGCAAATGCAATCAAAATTGTGAAGCCATAAACACAGTGAGGAAAAACACAGGAACATATTGTAAGTTCATCTAAAGCAGTGGTCCATGGACCACCAGTGGTCTGCAAGAACTAAAATATGGTCCACGGCCTCACCGTTGCAACAAGAGTGACTGGTCTTGCAAACCCCTCTTATAGTGCCGAGGCTTTTTAAATATGGTTTTCTGTGGGCAAGCAGATGCCGATTACTGGATGGCATTATGTTCTGTATCAGAAACCAGTGCAATCTATGCAATGCAAATTTTGTGAATCAGCACCCAATAACCAAACCAAATCTGAAGTTGAACAAAAACTGATTCGTAACCGTTTTGGTACTAATATTAGAGAGTGGTCACTGGTCAAGTAGTCCCTGGTCAAAAAAAAGGTTGGGAACCACTGATCTAAAGGTATTTTTACTGAATGAAGAAATACCAAACTTTCTTTGCATATCTCAAGGGGTTTTTTTCCCTTAAAGACTTTGGAGAAAATAAATTGCTTCCTCTGTGATTACCATCAGCCCTCCACGTTTGCCAGGTTTACATTTGTGAATTTGATTATTCATAGATTTGATTATAATGTTTTCTCTAGGCATCTCACAGAGTGCCGCTGGAGGACATAAGAGATTCCCAGAGATAATGCTCCTCTAGAAATCCTAGGTCCTCCAGTGTAATTCAATGTTCAACATCTGGCAGACGCTTATTTCAGAGGACTTCCTAGAGAAGTGTTCTCTCAGGTGAAAAAAAGTGGTATTTTTATTCCCATTTTTTCCATTTTTGCAGAAGTCCGGTGCCCCTAACTCCGGAAAATGCAAAGAACTGACTGTACTCACCACCATGAAGTTTCTTTTCCCCATGCAAGAAAACATACCACCTTAAGTACCAATTACCAATGAGTAATATTATTTGGAAATCAATGGAAACAAATAAACAGTGAAACCTAAAACAGCGACAATCTCATTGAGTCACACCGCTTGTAAGATGTGCAAATTTATGTCACTGGTCTCTGAAGAGATACATCCGTACCCCGTACCCTGGGACCTGAGCATCAAAAGAATCAGTGTCCATAGAAAGGGAAGGGGCACATCTATACTGACCACCTAGCTCAGTGTGAAACTGGCAGAGAAGGAAGCGATTTCACTGTGCAGATGATTACGGTACATGTGAAATTCTGGAACCGGTTTGAGGTCTGTATGATACATTACAGCAGTGGTTCCCAACCTGTGGTCCGTGGACCACCAGTGCTCCACAAGCATCTTTAAAAGTCTTAGCCCTTGAAAGAGTGGATTTAACACCGCATAGCAACATCCACCAAGTTCTCAGGAAACTTGAATGTAAATGGATCGTGCTCCTCGATACAGAGCACCCAAAAGGGTTAAATGAGCCCATCAGTGTCCAATCTTTAATTATGTAATTAGATCTATCACCTGTAATGTATTTAATCAGCATCCGACCTATTGTACTCACCTTTATGGTCACCCCGCTTCTGTGCGAGGTTAGGCAACTGAAAACCCGCCATTTGGTATGTATTGATTTATGTTAACTTGAGGGTTTGTCATGTTAGGCTTTTTGTATATTATATATGCTTCTTATTCTATAGATATGGACCTACGCAATACACATAAGAGGCCTTGAGAAAGCTCCGTCCGGGAGCGAAACGGAAAACGTGGCCCGAACAATCTGGCATCGCCAGCCCGTTGGCCCCTGGCGAACACCTTCATCTCGGGAGTGATTTTGCTCCTTTGGGTCCTATCGCTATACGGATTTTGCCTCACAGGACTGAGAACTTGAGTATTTAAACTCTTTATAGAACACTCCGGGACCTTTTGCTGGCATTTGCCTCGTGACGCTTTATATATGAGGATTTACTCCGGATTATCCGGAACTTGAACACTAAATGATTTGATTTCGTCACGCGGCCTTATCTCGTCGATTGCAGATGCAAGTATACGCACTTGGTCTTATGAAGTGTACTGTGTTGTCCTCTATGCCTGATTAATGGAATTATATTTTTGATAGTTGATTATTGCCTTTGTGTTGAATTTGGCATTTACGCAACCCTTGCTCTTTGCTGTAGGGCACAACGGTTTAACCCACTGCACCACCGGGGGTTTCTCCCTGCAATTGGTTTATACTTAGGTCAGCTGATGCATATTGATTTCATCTGGCATTCGTGGCATGATTAATCAAAACCAGTGGTGCCCAACCTGTAGCACCCCAGGCGTTTAGGACTCCAACACCAAGAAGCTCAGTCAACTTGTCCAATGGTCAGGAGCTAGAAGTCCAAAACACTTGGAAGGCCAAAGGCTGTGAACCAGTGATCAAAATGTGCTGTCAAGCTGCCTCTCAACTGAATTTTGTGGCCTGCATAGATGTGCCTAGAAAAGAGAGAAATCTCTCTCAATATATTCATGTTAAGGAAAACAGGAAAATGAGGTGCCCATTCGCGTTTCCTGAAGGAGGCCTTCCAAAGGCCCCAGCCTTCTCCAAGAGAATAAAGCAAAACTTGGAAGCGCTCTGGAGGTTCGGAATGCCACTGGCACACAAGAGGCTCTAATTTTAAACCCAGCAGCCACAATTTCATTTTCCTGGAGACGGAGTCCACATCCCGGCCCAGAAAGGGGTTAAAAATAGTAAGTAGGTTGGTAATCTTGCTCTCCTCCCTGGCTGGCCCCAGCCTTCCCCCCTCCCACCCCCATTTGATTAAGTAACCAAACCCTGGTGGCTTTTACCACTGGAGCTGCTGTTGTTCCTGCGCTGCCACTCTGAGTGCTTTCAGTAATTCAATGACGCCTGCTCACTCCAGGGAAAGAAATCATTAGCGGGCTCACTGGAGAAGCATTAGCAGTCCGAAAGGATCGGCGCTGCGTGCAATGGGGGCGGAGGGGGGGTGCTGGGGGGGGGCAGGTGAAAGGCAGGCCGGATTTTCGCATCCAGCCCCAGAAGGGCCTCCTCGCCCGGCCTTTTTTATTCCCTCCCCAAACGAGCCCATCTCCACCCGCATTAAATTCTAGTTTGCTGCATGAGTGAAGTGTCAGGACAAGCTGCGTTTTATTAACACGATTATCGCGGCGCATGATTTATTCCAGGGCTGGATTTTAATTGCTCTTTGGAGGTTCAGTCGTTTCTTTTGACTGAGCTTCAGCCTGCATCCCCGCTGTTAAATGCCGGGTTAATAAGTAGGGGGAGCCTTTAATGCACACAGGATACCCCCTTCAACCCTTCCTCTCGCCAAAAAAATAAATAAAAGGAGAAGGAAGGAGGGAGAGGGAAGGAAGGAAGGAAGCATGCGCCAAACACAGAAGCCCTTGCAAAACTCAAGGAACAGAGGTGCTGTCCAGGGCACGTCTACACCAGGCAGGGGCAAACTTTGGGCCTTCAGGTGTTTTGGACTTCAACTTGCACCATTCCTAACAGCCTCAGGCCCCTTCGTTTTCCCCCTCAGCCGCTTAAACTGCTTTAAATGATCAATGTAGATGTGCCCCAAGGTCAGGTGAGGACTGGGTAGTAGTGGCTTGTTGGAGAGCAGGAGCAGTGGTGACATGGGGCTAGCCCTTACACACAGACAAAGAGAAAAACACTGTTCTCATATGCCAGCTACAAAAACCGAAAGGTCCAGCACATACAAATTAACCCAACCTAGGTAGGGCATGTCTACAGTGACCACTTAGGTCTGTGTGAAAGGGGAAGAGAAGAAAACGATTTCATTGTACGGATTATTACATGTGAACTCCTGGAATCGGTTCAAGGCCTAGGGGGTGCTTTATACACTGCAGAAAATCAAGGAAAAGCTTTATGAGAACTACCACTCCTCTCGGCGTCCCTCCAGCAACAGCAAGAGTATCCCTCTGGTCAGCCAAACCAGGAAATCCCAATTGGATGCCCCACCCCCCACCCAAGAGGTTTTCCTCCAAGGGCAAACCAAGAATGGGCAACTTGGAAGTCCCTGAATAGACTCAGAAGCGGAATGGGCAAATCAAAAGACAACCTGGCAAAATGGCACTACCTAAAAGAATCCCATACCTTGCATGACTGTGGAGCAGAACAGACAACTCCGCATCTGTATGCTTGTCCACTGTGCCCTGCCTCATTCACGGAGGAGGAGTTGTTGGAGGCTACAGACAATGCCGTTCTGTTGCCTGTTTTTGGTCAAAAGATATTTAGCCGCCTGCACACCTTCTGTTTTTATCAGTTTTATACTAATTTATGCAATGCTTTTGATATGAAATAAATAAATACACTGCAGAGGCTCAACTCTAAAGAGTCCCAGGGCTTTGAATGTGATTTTCCTGATTCCTGGCAGGGGGGGGGTGGACTGGGTGGCCCACGAGGTCTCTTCCAACTCTATGATTCTACCCAATTCCTACATGGCTTCATGACCATGGAGGAATTGGATGTGTTTTTCCACCACCCTCCCACTGCAAAGTGCATGTGTGGGTTGCTAGAGCACTTGATATCACTTTGCAATATGGTTTACACCTAGGTGCACTGATGCACACTACTATTTTGGAGCACCCCCTACTTTGCTTATCTCTATTTAATAATGCATATAATGTAATAATAATGTAATACAATATAATAATACTACTAATAATATATTATAATTATATATTTTATATTACATGTAATATTACTAATAATATTACAGTATAATATTATTGTACAATGTAATATATAATATTAATATTGTGCTATGGCAATAATATAATATATTGTATTTACATTTTACTTCTAAGCTGCTCTGAGTCCCCTTCGGGGTGAAAGGGGCAGCATATAAATGTTGTAAATAAATAAATAAATAAATAAACCTGTGCAATCTTCACACTGCATTGTGGTCAGTGCAGATATGCCCTTACTTAAGATGGAAATAGGGAGGGACCTCAGGCTGTACCTCACACAAGGCTTCTGGAGATGCACCTACACACTGTAGATAGAACAAATGCAGTTTAGTACCACTAGAACGCCTATAACTCAAGGCAATGGGAGTTATAGCTTGGGGAGGCACTTTGGCAGAGAAGGCTAAAGGCCAATGGGTTAAACCTTTGCGATGACAGGACTGCTGACCAAAAGGTCAGCAGTTTGAACCCAGGGAATGGGATGAGCTCCTGTCTGTCAGCTCCAACTTCTCATGTAGGGACATGAGATAAGCCTCCCACAGGATGATTAACACATTTTGGAGTCCCCTATGCAATGTCTCTGCAGACAGCCAACTCTCTCACACCAGAAACGACTTGCAGTTTCTCAAGTCACTCCTGACATGAATTTTTTTTTAAAAGCTCATATGTTTAAAAAGCTCATATGTTTTTTAAAAGCTCGTATGTTTGAACCCTGGCAGTTCAAACGGTATCAAACAGCATTAATTCTACCACGAAGATGCTTCCTAGGAGACCCCATAAATCACTTTTTACAGGACCCTAACATGAAATGGCAGGGCTCGCAGATCTCTCCTCCTTGCACATCATACTCACGAAGTAGGCCCAAAGTGCTTGGAGAAACAGAGACGGGAAGACCCCCTTCACCCCCACCTCGCCTTCCTTCCTTTCAACCCACTCCCAGCCTGCCTTCCCACCACCATAGAAGCTAAGAGGAAATATGACACTATCATTCTAAAGGAGTTCTTCCGCTGGGAAGATGGGTTTTGCGGAACAGATTTACTGTTTTCCAGATGCTGGGCTCGTAATGTTTTCGCGAGAGCACCACCGCCACGGCCTGGAGAGTGATTTAAGAGTTTTACATACAGGGCCTCCTCTCCCAGGAATGAATGGCGTGGACACAAAGGCCACCGTGATAGGGAGGGACTCCGCATGGGGAAGGGGCAATCTCCCCATCTTTTCTTTCCCTCCTCCCTTCCTATTTTCCCCTTCCTTAAAAAAAAAAGCAATGGAGAACTGCGCTCTCGTGAATCTCTCTGCTGGAAAATGTCTCTGCGCCCACCAGCTCAGAGTACAGCCTACGGGAAAGGAAGGCGAAAATCCTGCTGCAACTCTATGGGAGGGAGGGGTCCCTCCTGGCTTCCCACTGGGCTTGAGCGAGGAAAGCCACTTCCTGGATGTAAAGGTCAACTGCTGCTGCTGCTGAAATCTAAAGGTCAAAGGCAGGCCTAGAGTGCATCCATACCAGGCATGGACAAACTTTGACCTTCTCTCCAGGTGTTTTGGACTCCAACTCCCACAATTCCTGGCCTGAGGCCCCTTCCATTTCCCCCTCAGCCGCTTAAGCGGCTGAGGGGGAAAAGGAAGGGGCCTCAGGCCAGGAATTGTGGGAGTTGGAGTCCAAAACACCTGGAGAGAGGGTCAAAGTTTGTCCATGCCTGGTCTATACTATAGAACTAATGCTGTTTGGCATCACTTCACTGCCTTGGCTCAATGCTATGGAACCCTGGGAGTTGTACCTTGGCGAGGCCCCAGTATTCTTTGGCACTAGAAGCCTGGGAAAACCACAACTCCCATTACTCATTCCCCTTAGCACCGAGCCAATGCAGTTCAAGCAGGTCTCAAAGTGAATCAATGCTACAGTGCAGATGTGTTTGATCTTATCTCGTTGCAGATAATGGGCCCCAATCCTCTTCCCAATGCCCTTACGGTGGGGGGAGCTGGGACACAAGGCCAGAAGCAAGGATTGGCCCTTTCGGAGGCCTGTCTGGGAAGCCTGGATGGGTGGGGCGGCCAAGCCGGTTTTCGAGGCTTGTGCAACGAAGGCGCCGCCAGAGAGAAAGCAAGAGAGCCTGGCCTTGGCTAGGCGGGCAAGGCCAGACGTTCAGGGCCCTGCTTGTTTCTGTTTTTCTTTCTTTCCAACGGAGCGCATACATACGTTATTTATAATCGCCGCCGCCCTGATGAACTTTTTGTGAACTGTTTAAAAGTGGAGGTCTGTTGAACAAACAGCGGCGCCACTGCCAGCCCTAATTTCATTGCAACCAGCAACAGGCTTTTAACCCTTGAGGGAAGGGATCCACCAAAGGAGCATGAGTGCACTTTGACATCACTTGAACTACCACCGTAGAATACTATGGGATTCTGGCCCTTGTCGCTATTTACAACGTTTTTAGCCTCCTCTGCCTGAGTGCTGGTGCCTCATAGATCTACAAGGCCAGGGGCTCCATAGCAATGGGCCAGGACTGTTAGTAGTGTCAAATAGCATTCATTCTAGAGCAGGAACGGGCAAAATTGGGCCCTCCAGGTGTTTTGGACTTCAGCTCGCACCATCCCTAACAGCCTCAGGCCTGAGGCTGTTAGGAATGGTGGGAGTTGAAGTCCAAAACACTTGGAAGGCCCAAGTTTGCCCGTGCCTCTTCTAGAAGATGCACTATCCTCCACTAAAGAGGTGTGTATTGGATCTGTCCAAACTATCTTTGAGCAACCCTCTCACCTCTGCAGGAGTCTATCCTATACAATGCAGCTCTGGACAAGTCTACGTAGGGAGCACCAAAAACAGCATTGCCCAAACACAAATCAAGGAACATGAAAGGCACTGCGGACTAACTCAACCTGAGAAGTCAGCCATAGCAGAGCACCTGATGAACCAACCTGGGCACAGCATATTATTTGAGAAGACAGAAATGCCGGACCACTCTAACAACCACCATGTCAGACTACACAGAGATGCCACTGAAATCCTCAAGCATGTGGGCAATTTCACCAGAAAGGAGGAACCCATGAAAATGAACAAAATCTGGCTACCGGTATTTTAAAAATTCTAAAACCAGGATACTAAATAAAGAGGAACACTCAGAAAACAGGAATTCCAGACTAAAATCAATCAGGAACAGCTAACACCTCCCAACAAAGGATTCCCTGGGAAGGAATCACCCAGTCTTTGAAGCTGTAAGACCAGGGGTCCTCAAACTACGGCCCGTGGGCCAAACCCGCCCTCTGGGGGCATTTATCCGGCCTGCCGGATGCACTGGACTGCTGCGCCCCTCCCAAGGGCAGGAAGAAAGGATTCCAAAAAGGCCCTGAGAGCCCTAGGCCTTCTCCCGGTGCAGGGAGTGCATACCTAGGGGACAGTGGAGGGTGCACACTCCCCTCCACCAGCCCCCTTCCTCTATTTAGGGGTCCCGACATTAGAAAGGTTGAGAACCACTGACTTAGAGTCACCCTAAGTCTGCAACAACTTTAGGTCTCACACAACAACAACAACAACAACAACAACAACCCAAATTAACCTGACTATCTGATCAGCCAAAAGCAGGCCCAACATTCCTATTGAGTTTATGTTGGTTAAAATTGTTCATCATTTTAAATACTGTATTGTTCTTGCAAATATATATATATATATATATATATATATATATATATATATATATATGCAGTATGCATAGGAATTTGTCCATGTTTTTCTCAAATCCTAGTCCGGCCCCACAACAGTCTGAGGGACAGTGAACCGGCCCTCTGCTTTAAAAGTTTGAGGACCCCTGTGCTAGACCATTCAATGCTAATCAAGGTGGCCAATGGCGACAGTCACACTTGTCTCAAGCAGACAAGCGTTCTATCTCTCACCCTGGACATTCCAGATATATAAACCCCGTTTGTGTAATTTCCAACAGACCTCACAACCTCTGAGAATGCCTGCCATAGATGTGCCAAAACATCAGGAGATAATTTTTCTGGAATATGGCCATACAACCCAGAAAACTTACAATCACCCGCATTGTCTTTGAGGTATTGATCGGCCATGTTGAAAGGCACAAGGGGTTGCTTTGCAATTAAAACTTTAAAATATTATTGGGCAAGAGGTCCAAACCCCCATTGCCAGTTTCAGGGCCTGGCCCTTTCGTTTTGAACTATTTCCCAAAGATCCACTGGGCCTCTAAAAAAAACTGGATGTTTTGATGGCATATACGAGTACCACAGTCTGTTGGATTTGGGCCTGCAATCTAAATGTCCCCTGAAATCACCACCACTATATATACAAGTTTCCTCCTTCCATGAAGGTAGGGTCCCTCCTAGATCTATATTTATTTATTTACTATATTTATATCCCACTCTCTCTCTCACCCCAAAGGGAACTTAGAACGGCTTACAATATGGCAACATTCAATGCTACATATACAATCAGATAAAATACAATACATCATATACAAAAATACATATAGGCCTAAAACATATAAAAATGCTAAAACCATGGTACCTAATCCAGAAGTCGTCGTTTGTGTTGCTAGTTATGCCAGTTCTATATTGCACTATCCAAACACCTGATCCTATAACCACGTCTTCACTCTTTTCCTGAAAACTAGGAGGGAGGGGGGCAGGCTAATATCACTGGGGAAGAAGTTCCATAGCTGAGGGGCCACCACTGAGAAGGCCCTGTCTCTCATCCCCATCAATCACGCTTGCAGAGGAGGTGGGAGCAAATGTAGGGCCTCCCCCGCAGATCATTGCTGACATAACAAGGAGTTGTATGCTCCTTGTATTTCGTTCTGGTGACCAACCTGGCTGCTGCCTGTTGGACTACTTGGAGCTTCCAAACAGTCTTCAAAGGCAGCCCCAAGTAGAGCACATTGCAGTAGTCTATTGAAGATGTAACGAAAGCATGGACCATCGTTGCCAAGTCTAACTTCCCAACCTACGGGTGCAACTGATTCAAAAGTTTTAATTGTGCAAAAACTCCACTAGCTACCATCAAAACGTGGGGTTCCAGGCTCAGTGATGAGTCCAGGATGACTCCCAAGCTGAAAACCTGTGACATCTGCATTTACATATGCGGACATTATTTTAAAAAAACACCTTGGGAAATTCATTCCTGTGTCAAAAACACCTGAGGTCAGAGCTCTCCAAACATTTCAGGTTCGTGACACATTTAGACACAAATCATTTTGCAACACTGCAGATTCGGTTTTACTAGTGAACCAGAGGTAAAAGTGACCCCTTATAACAGATATATACATTGGAATAACAAAATGTCTAAGAAACACAACCTATCTCATGAAAATCTTTCATTTATATTTTTTTAAAAGACGACTGTTTATATCATGCAGACTCGGGGATTACAGTCACATGACACACCTACACAATGCAGACAACAAACTAAAATGTGTCGCAACAGAGTTTGGAAAGCTCTGCCTTACGATTGCCTGAAGGTCATTTTATACAAAATCTTAGATATGAAATAAAAAGTTTCTACACATCATACCATCCAAAAGTAAAGGTGACACTGTCTCGGGCATTCATGTGAATGTGTTGTCGAAGGCTTCATGGCCGGAATCACTGGGTTGCTGAGTTTTCCGGGCTGCCTGGCTGTGTTCCAGAAGCATTCTCTCCTGACGTTCCACCCATATCTATGACAAGCATCCTCAGAAGTTGTGAGGTTTGTTAGAAACTAGGCAAGTGAGGTTTATATATCTGTGGCATATGCAGGGTAGGAGAAAGAACTCTTGTCTGTTTGAGGCAGGTGTGAATGTGCAATTGGCCAGCTTGATTAGCATTGAATGCCCTTCAGCTTCAAAGCCTGGCTGTTTCCTGCCTGGGGGAATCTTTTGGAAGGTGTTAAGTGGCCCTGGGAGCCCCCCCCCCCCTGTAGTGCTGGCAGGACCGATAACCGAGATGTCATCAGTTTGAATCTGGGGAGAGTGGGTTGAGCTCCCTCTGTCAGCTCCAGCTCCCCATGCAGGGACATAAGAGAATCCTCCCACAAGAATGATAAAACATCAAACATCTGGGTGTCCCCTGGGCAACATCCATGTGCAAATAATCAATTCTATCACCATTTCTCAAATCACTCCTGACCACAAAACAAACCTAGACTAGCCCTGATTCACACTTGCCTCGGGCAGACAATACTTCTTTCTCCCACTCTGGACTTTCCACAGATATATATATATACCATTTGCCTAGTTTCCACAGACCTCATAACCTCTGAGGATGCCTGCCATAGATATGGGCTAAACGTCAGGAGATAATGCTTCTGGAACATGGCCATACAGCTCAGAATACTCGGTCTATAACAGGTCTCCGCCATGATTCTGGGAATGCTTCATTCCATAGCCAGGATTTCACTAGCCTCCTGAAGGACAGGAAGGAGGGGGCAGATCTGATCTCACTCGGAAGAGAGTTCCATAGCCAAGGGGCCACCAGAGAAGGCCCTGTCTCTCATCCCCACCAGACGCACTTGCGAAGGTGGTGGGACCAAGAGCAGGGCCTCTCCAGAAGATCTCTGATATTTTGTGATTTGTGGTTTGGGCACGGCCCCATGTAAGCCGCTCCGAGACCCCTTTGGGGAGAGGGAAGCAACTTATATAAAGTTTATTATTATTATTATCTTAACGCCCTTGATGGTTCATTGGGGATAATACTTCGGACAGGTAAACTGGGCCGGAACCGTATAGGGTCTTATTGTGCTCGGATAGTTTGCAAGTACCCTCAGGTTGTGAGGTCTGTGAAAACTAGGCAAGTGAAGTTTATATATCCGGGGTGGGAGAAAGAAGTCTTGTCTGCCTGAAACAGGTGTGAATCAGGGCCAGTTAACACTTTCCCCCAGGCAGGAAGCAGCCAGGCTTTGAAGCTGCAAAGCCATTCAATGCTAATCAAAAGTATGGCATGCTCGACCTGTACAATTTGGGTTGGAGGTTAAGAGGTGGGGGGAAAGACAGCGGAGGGGAGGGCTGAGCCTAGAGATGAAAAAGTATGCATCTTCGATCTGGGCGTCAGGAAGGAAATGCTTTCGCACGCAGCCTCTCTCGCCTCAAAACCCTTCTTGCAGGGAGTCGCTTGAATTTCCGCCTCGATACAAAGAGACACGGAGAAGGAGTGGGAGGCATTGAAGTATTGAAGCCCTCTCTCTCTCTCTCTCTCTCTCTCTCTCTCTCTCTCTCTCTCTCTCTCTCTCTCTCTCTCTCTCAACACCCCCACCCCCCTTTTCCGAGCCCCTTGGGTCGGGCTGCGCGAGGAGGGGTGGCCCCGGGCTGCAAAAGCCAGGGCTCGGATCGCAAAGAGGCCACGGGATCTCCTTTCCCGGAGGTGCCTTGACTGGCAAAGCTGTCATGCTCAGGCTCCTCTCTCAGGAAGGGGGGGGGGGAGAGAGAGAGAGAAACACGGCAGGGTTTCGCTGCGAAAGGAGAGAGGAAAGCGGGGAGGGAGGGAGGCGGCTGCGTGCAAAAATAAAGAAAAGCAAGGCGCTTGCAAGCGGCAACCTGCTCCGCCGCGTCTGCTGCCGAGCGCCTCCCTCCCTCCTCCTCCTCTCTCCTTTCTTTCCCCTTCCCTCCCTCCCTCCGCAGCCAGGCGTCTCGGGTTTCAGGGCAGACTGCAAGGAAGCCTCCCCGGCTCTATGCCTGTCTGGCTGAACACCCAGTTCCGGGCCCCGCTTCTTGAGCCGGGCAACACAAGTGAGGCCATTGGAGCCTCTCCTCCTCCTCCTTTCCCCCTTTCCGAGGGTCTCCCGACTTTTGGCACAAAAGTTTCTGCTCGCGCTCTCCCTTACGAACGAGACCAACCTGGTCCCCGCGGCAGCCAAAGGAAGGAAGGGAAGGGGAACGGAGAAAGAAGCCTCGCTTTGTTCTCGCCTCCAAGGGGGAGGAGGAGGAAGAAGGGGGTTCAGGGGGTGCCATCCGCCGCCTCGGCGCGTCGTCTTTGGACCTCAACATACAGGAGAATGAACCCACTTTACATGCCTCATCAAAGAGGGAAAAAATCCACTTAAAATCCGGTTTCTGCCTCCTGCAGAATTTTGAGGTTTGTAGTTTAAGGAGAGGCCTTTAACAGCCTCACAAAAACTACAAACCCCAGAATTCCGCAGGAGGCAGAAATCGGATTTTGAGTGGATTTTTTTTCCTATAGTGTGATGAAGTGGTTAAATCCGGTTTCTGCCTCCTGCAGAGTTCTGGGGTTTGTAGTTCAGGGAGGGGCGTTTAACAGCCTCCCTAAACTACAGACCCCAGAATTCCGCCTTTAACTGCCTCCCTAAACTACAAACCCCAGAATTCCGCCTTTAACGGCCTCCCTAAACTACAAATCCCAGAACTCCGCCTTTAACGGCCTCCCTAAACTACAAATCCCAGAATTCCACCTTTAACGGCCTCCCTAAACTAGACCCCAGAATTCCGCCTTTAACGACCTCCCTAAACTACAAACCCCAGAATTCCGCCTTTAACGGCTTCCCTAAACTACAAACCCAAGAATTTCACCTTTAACTGCCTCCCTAAACTACAAAACCCAGAATTCCGCCTTTAACGGCTTCCCTAAACTACAAAACCCAGAATTCCGCCTTTAACGGCTTCCCTAAACTACAAACCCCAGAATTCCGCCTTTAACGGCCTCCCTAAACTACAAATCCCAGAACTCCGCCTTTAACGGCCTCCCTAAACTACAAATCCCAGAATTCCGCCTTTAACGGCTTCCCTAAACTACAAACCCCAGAATTCCGCCTTTAACGGCTTCCCTAAACTACAAACCCCAGAATTCCGCCTTTAACGGCTTCCCTAAACTACAAATCCCAGAATTCTGCCTTTAACGGCCTCCCTAAACTACAAACCCCAGAATTCCGCCTTTAACAGCCTCCCTAAACTACAAATCCCAGAATTCCACCTTTAACGGCCTCCCTAAACTACAAACCCCAGAATTCCACCTTTAACGGCCTCCCTAAACTACAAATCCCAGAATTCCGCCTTTAACGGCCTCCCTAAACTACAAATCCCAGAACTCCGCCTTTAACGGCCTCCCTAAACTACAAATCCCAGAATTCCGCCCTTAACGGCCTCCCTAAACGACACACCCCAGAATTCCGCCTTTAACGACCTCCCTAAACTACAAACCCCAGAATTCCGCCTTTAACGGCTTCCCTAAACTACAAACCCAAGAATTTCACCTTTAACTGCCTCCCTAAACTACAAACCCCAGAATTCCGCCTTTAACGGCTTCCCTAAACTACAAACCCCAGAATTCCGCCTTTAACGGCCTCCCTAAACTACAAACCCCAGAATTCCGCCTTTAACGGCCTCCCTAAACTACAAACCCCAGAATTCCACCTTTAACAGCCTTCCTAAACTACAAACCCCATAATTCCACAGGAGGCAAATATCAGATTTTAAGTGGATTTTTTTTCTTTAGTGTGATGAAGCGGTTAAATCCAGTTCCTGCCTCCTGCAGAGTTCTGGGGTTTGTAGTTTAGGGAGGGGCCTTTAACAGCCTCCCTAAACTACAAACCCCAGAATTCCACAGGAGGCAGAAATCGGATTTTATGTGGATTTTTTTTCTTTAGTGTGATGAAGTGGTTTAATCCAGTTTCTGCCTCCTGCAGAATTCTGGGTTTTGTGAGGCTGTTAAAGGCTCCTCCCTAAACTACAAACCCCAGAATTCTGCAGGAAGCAGAAACCGAATTTTGAGTGGATTAATTCTCTGATGAAATAGTTTTTTTCTTTCTCTTTCTCTCTCTTTCTCGTGAGGACGCCCTTGGATGAGGCTCCGGAGCGCAGAGAAAAGGTGGAAGGAAAAGGAGAGGCGGGGGAAGGAAGGAAGCGGCGGCAGCAGCCAGAAAAGAGAGAGCGATGGAGAGCAACGGGTTGCGAGCGAGCGCACACGAGTTCCCTTTTGGCGCCTTTCCTCTTTCCACCTCCGGCTCCTTTCGGGCGCCTCGCCAGTTTCCACTGCATCAACCACAGAGCCGCCGTGTCAAGCTACAAAGGACGGGAGCAAGTGGCGCGGAGCGAAGCAGGCCGCCAAGAAACCACCAAAGGATGGGCCGGGAGGGAGGGAAGGAAGGAAGGAGGGAGGGCGGCTTGCCCTTTTCCTCCTCTCTCTCCCGGCCTCGGCCACCTTCCCCTGTTCCAGAACATGCCAAGAAAGGTGGGGAGCGAGGCCTCTCTTCTGCGAACGCGCTTTGACGAAGGTGCGCGGAGATCAGGCCGCCCACTCGTGACTCACGAGTCGTGAGGAGCCTGGCAGGCGCTCCCTCCGTCTGCCCCCCTCCCTCCCGGGCGCGAGACGCTTCCTTCCCTGCTCCAAACTCTTGCAAAAGTGTCTCCATTTGCACCGAGCCTCGCTTTCTTTCCAGCCCTGTCGCATCACAACACACCCGAGGAGGCTGGACGCAGGCGGAGGCAAATCTAGGCCAAACACGATTGGGACACTCTGTCCTTTGCGGCAACTCGCTTGGCGTCTCCAGGCTCTTCCACCACACCGCTAGAGATCACGCGAGGCCCTTCCACAGTCATACAACCCAGAATATCAAGGCAGGAAACCCCACATTATCTGAGTGTGGACTCGGATAACCCAGTTCAAAGCAGATCATGTGGGATTTTTCTGCCTTGATATTCTGAGATATAGGGCTGTGTGAAATTGTCCCCAGAATATCAAGGCAGAGAATCCTCAACTGGGTTCTCGGAGTCTACACTGCCATATAATCCAGTTCAGTGTGGATTTTGTACAGCTAGGGACCACATAAAATCGGGATACAAGCGAATAATTAAAGCCCCTGCTGAGGCCCTGCTAACACGCCTTCCCATCCAAGCCCACACTTGTCCCATTGCCTTCCTCTGACGCCTCTTCCACGCAGTTGAAAATAATAATAATAATAATAAACTTTATTTATACCCCGCCATCAACTCCCCAAGGGGACTGGGCTTACATGAGGCCAAGCCCAATGACACACAATAATAACACAACAGCAAATAATAATACAATCAATAGAACTTACATATAAGCAATAACAGGCATAAAATCCCACATTTTCTGCTTTGACCCGGAATATAAAATCACCAGGCCCCTTGCACGCAGCCCTAAATCCCACAATATCTGCTTTGAACTGGGTTATCTGACCTAGGGCCCTTCCACACAGCCCTATATCTCAGAATATCAAGGCAGAAAAGCCTTGAGTATGGACTCAACCCAGTTCAAGGCAGATATTGCGGCATTTTCTGCCTTGATATTCTGTGTTAAATGGCTGTGCGGAAGGGCCCTGAGGCTGAGAGAATGTCACTAGGTGAGCTTCCTCAGCTGAGGGAGGGTAAGAGCCTTGCCAAGGGCACATCTACACCGTGAAGACACCACTTAAACTACCATGGTTTCATGGGGATTGTGGCTTTACCAGGCCTTCCGCAGTCTCTGCCAAAAGAGCTCTGGTGCCTCAGCAAACTACAAGTCCCAGGGTCCCATAACCATTGAGCCATGACAGTTGTGTTTCAAGGCCTCGTTGCAATTCCTGCAAAGCCTTCCCAAAACCAACTAGAGCAGGCATCCTCAAACTGCGGCCCTCCAGCTGTTTGGGCCTCCAACTCCCAGAAACCCTAACGAGCTTCTTCAATTGTCAGGCATTCTGGGAGCTGAAGGCCCAAACATCTGGGGAACCACTGCACGAGAGCATGGATCCACTTCAAATCCTCTTTCTTTCTCCTGCTGAATTCTGGGGCATGTAGTTTAGGGAGGGGCCTTTAAACCGCTTTGCCAGGCAGGTTCCAGGCCTCACTAAACTACAAACCCCAACATTCAGCATAAACCGGGTTTAAAGTGGAGTGATGAGGCTGAGAGCGGCGCATAAACCCAAAGCACCCGAGCATGGCGTGTGGGAGGAGGGGAGGGCGAAGGGTGCTTGCGAGGCGGCGCCCGGGGAAGGGAGAGGAAAGCCCCTTCCCCGCCTCTCCCGCGTGGGTTGGGACAAATGGGAGGAGGGGCACGGAGTCACTGACCTTTCGCCGAGGCGGGTGGCCTTTCGCCGTGACCATACCACGAACTATAAAGCCCGCCCGGAGAGAAGATTTGAGACGCAGCTCGGGCTCACGCCTTAGGAGCGCAGCGTAGCGCCGCTGAAACTTGGCCGAGCCACGCAGGGAAAGAGTCCGGGAAGGGAAGCGGAGGGGGCTCTTCTTTCCCCTTCCTCTCTCCGCCTTTACCGGCACACATTGTCCGTTGCCTTCCCCGGGAGGGAGGCTTCCGGCGCCAGCACCGCCGTCACGCGCAACGGGAGGCCCGGAGTTTCCTTCCCAAGTCGAGAAAGGAAACAACAACAGCACCAAAAAAAACCCCTATATAACGCAAGCTGCAGCCTGGGATTTAAAGGGAAGGGAGGCAAAGAGTGGAGAAAGGGAGCTGCTTCCTCCCCAAAGACCGCGAGGATTTATCCTCAGCCCTTGCGAGCGCGGGAGGCGAACAGTTAAAGGGGAAGGACGCCAAAACGCCCGGCCGCTCCAGCCTTTGCAAAGAATCCCCCGCAGGACCGAAGGGTTTCCCTGGCTCCTCCTGGGAACTCGAGGGAGCCTCCCCGCTGCTGCTCCTGTGACCTTTGGGCCTTTTCTCCCCTCCTCCTTCGAGGATCAAATCTAGTTTCTCCTTTTTCTCCCACCTCCCTCCCCGGCGCCTCTCCCACCCCATGTGTGTTTCTTTCGTCCGTATGCACTATATATGTTCAGATGCATTCTATGGCACTGCAGATCCACGCTTTACTGGGGAGTAAATTACACGGACTTTGGGAGTTCACCGGGCTGTGAGGCCATGCTCCGGAAGAACTCTCTCCTGACATTTAACCCACATCTATGGAAGGCATCCTCAGAGGTTGTGAGCTCTGTTGGAAACTAGGAAAATTCGGATTATATATCTGTGGAAAGTCCAGGGTGGGTGAAAGAACTCTTGTCTGTTTGAGGTTGGTGTCAATGTTGCAATTGGCCTGGCAGCTTCAAAGCCTGGCTGCTTCTTCTCTGGGGGAAATCTGTAGGGAAGTATTAACTGGCCTTGATTGTTTCTTGTCTGGAATTCCCCTGCTTTTGAGTGTTCTTTGTTTACTGTTATGATTTTAGAGTTTTTTAACACTGGTAGCCAGATTTTTCCCATTCAATGGCCTTGCAGCTTCAAAGCCTGGCTGCTTCCTGCCTGGACGAAATCTGCTGAGGTATTAACTAGCCCTGATTGTTTCTTGTCTGGAATTCCCCTGCTTTTGAGAATTGTTATTTACTGTTATGATTTTAGACACTGGTAGCCAGGTTTTGTTCATTTAATGGCCTTTCTTGTCTGCCTGAAGAGGTATTAACTGGCCCTGATTGTTTCCCCTGAATTCCCCTGCTTTTGAGAATTGTTATTTACTGTTATGATTTTAGACACTGGTAGCCAGGTTTTGTTCATTTAATGGCCTTGCAGCTTCAAAGCCTGGCTGCTTCCTGCCTGGAGGAAATGTGTTGAGAGGTATTAACTGGCCCTGATTGTTTCTTGTCTGGAATTCCCCTGCTTTTGAGTTGTTATTTATTTACTGTTACGATTTTAGAGTCACCCTATTTTGTTCATTTTGATGGTTTCTTCCTTTCTGTTGAAATTGCCCACATGCTTGTGGATTTCAGTGGCTAATCTGTGTACGTAGTCTGACATAGTGGTTGTGAGAGTGGTCCAGCATTTTTGTGTTCTCATACTTGAGGAATATGCCCACACAGCCCGGAAAACACACAACAACCCAGAGACATCTAGCCTCCTCTCCCAGGAATGAATGGCGTGGACACATAGGGAGGGACGCCGCATGGGGGGCAATCTCCCCATCTTTTCTTTCCCTCCTTCCTTCCTTTTTTCCCCCCTCCCTCTTTTAAAAAGCCATGGAGAACTGGGCTCTCGTGGATCTCTCTGCTGGAAAATGCCTGTGCCCCCACCAGCTCAGAGTACAGCCTACCGGAAAGGAAGGCTAAAATCCTGCTGCAACTCCATGGGAGGGAGGGGTCCCTCTTGGCCTCCCACTGGGCTTGGGCGAGGGAAGCCACTTCCTGGATTTAAAGGTCAGCTACTGCTGAAACCTAAAGGTCAAAGGCAGGCCTAGAGTGCGTCTATACCAAGCAGTCTTCCCTCCAGGTATTTTGGACTCCAACTCCCACAATTCCTGGCCTCAGGCCCCTTCCTTTTCCCCCTCAGCCGCTTAGGCGGGTGAGGGGGAAAAGGAAGGGGCCTGAGGCCTGGAATTGTGGGAGTTGGAGTCCAAAACACCCAGAGGCCCCAAGTTTCCCCGTGCCTGTTCCAAACAAACCCAGGGATATATCTCAAGCGTAAACTAGGTTACATTAGAATATATGTATATTTCTGGCCAAACCCACTCGAGAACACGTCAAGAAAGCCATAAGTTCGGGTTACAATAGGTAGAACGTTTAAATGAAAGCTCGTGTAGACTGTAGCAGGTCCTGGGAAACACTCCGTTTGGGGTGCAACAACGATAACAGGAGGGGAAGCGCTGCTTTGGCTCGCTTTCCGCCTCCCTCCCTGCTGCCTTTCCTCCGGATCAAAGGCGCCCTCCCTCCCCGCTCCCTCCGCCTTTGATCTCCGGGGCCAGGCGCGCCATTTTAGGCGAACGGCGGCTCGGCAAGCGAGCCTTCCTCCTCCTCTTCCTCCTCCTCTTCCTCCTGTGCCGGCGCTCGGCTGCTTTGAGAGACAAGAGACAGCGAGGAGGTGGAGAGAGGAGAGAGATTCGCCCCGCAGACACAGCTCCGCTGGCTTCCTAGCGATCAAGACGCGGCGCGGTTCCTTTTCCCGAGTCGGAGGAAGCAGGGCAAACCCACCACCTCGAGGACTCAATCCCCGCCGCAGCTCCTTGTAGGCCTCTTCACCGCCTGCCTGCCTCTCTTTTCCCATCTGCACTGGCTGTTTTATGCCGTTCAAACTGCGTGGCCACACACAACAAGAAACTCCCACCAAAAGCAAGCACAAGAAGGAGGGGAGGGGAGGGAAGGGAGAAAGGAAGGAAGGAAAGAAAGAAACCCACTTCGTGTCGTTCACCCTTCCAGGCCTCAATACTGTATTGTCGAAGGTTTTCGTGGCCGGAATCGCTGGGTTGTTGTGTTTTTTTCCGGGCTGCGTGGCCATGAACCAGAAGAAGCATTCTCTCCTGACGTTTCGCCTGCATCTATGGCAACCACACAGTGAAGCCACTGAAACCCACAAGCATGTGGACAATGTCAATCAAAAGGAAGAAACCATGAAAACCGGGAATGTGGCGCAGCTGGCTGGGTGTCAGCTGCATAAGATCTCTACTGACCAGAAAGTCATGAGTTCGAGGCCTGCCCGGGTCGAGGTGTGCTCTTGACCTATTGTGAAGCCTGTTGTCGACCTTTGCAACCCAAAGACAGTTGCATCTGTCAAGTAGGAAATTGAGCTACCACTTAGTGGGGAGGCTTAATTTAACTGATTTACGAGGCAATAAAAAAGACTTCCAGAAAACACGCTGAGGGATGAAGGAGTGCGACAGCTCACCCTGGTGGCCAGATGTTAAATTGCCTCTGTCTGTTTTGTGTGTTTAATTGTTGAAGTGTTTTGGGGTTTAAATTATGTAATGTAAGCCGCTCATTGTGAGAAGAGCGGTAAAATAGAAATAAATAAATAAATAAATTTGTGTGTCTAAATGTAATGTGTACATTGTGAGAAGGGTGAAATAGAAGTGAAATAAATAAATAAATAAAATGAACAAGTACCAGTATTAATCAGGAGAGTAAATAAAGAGCAACACTCTAATAATAATAATATCCTACAGTCCTAGACACTAGGGAAGTGTTCGACTTGTGATACGAAATCCAGCATATAGATCTTGTTTGCTGTAAAATACTGTGTTTTTGTGTCGTAAGATAATAATAATAATAATAATAATAATACACTGTATTTATATTCCGCTCTATCTCCTTGAAGGGAATCATGGGAAATTCCATACAGGAAACAATCAGGGCCAGCTAACACCTCCCAACAAAGGGTTTCCTCCAGGCAGCAATCAGCCAAGCTTTGAAGCTGCAAGGCTATTCAGTGCTAATCAAGCTAGCCAATTGTAACATTTACACTTGCCTCTCAAGCAGAGTTCTTTCTCCCTCCTTGGACATTCCACAGATATATAAACCCCATTTGCCTAGTTTTCAACAAACTTTACAACCTCAGGATGCCTGCCATAGAGGTGGGTGAAACGTCAGGAGAGAATGCTTCTGGAACATGGCCATATAGCCTGAAAATTGCACAACAAACCACTGGTTTTTTAATGTCCTATAGGGGGAAAATAGTTTATTTGGGCATAGGGTTCTTCTACCTGTATTTTAAGCAACTACTGCACAATGAAAGACTCTTACTTGATTACTCTTAGGGTTATTCACTTGAGGGGCTCTGTGTGTGACCTAGTGTTTGTTGAAATACTGTTGTCAGGAGATTTTTGGGAGAGAGACTGTGTGGCGTAGTGGTCTGAACACTGGACATTGACTCTGGAGAACCTTGTCTGCCTGAGGCAGGTGTGAATCAGGACCAGTTAATACCTCCCAACAGATTTCCCCCAGGCAGGAAGCAGCCAGGGTTTGAAGCTGCAAGACTATTCAATGCTAATCAAGATGGCCAATTGCAACATTCACACCTGCCTCAAACAGACAATACTTCTTTCTCTCATCCTGGACATTCCACAGATATATAAACCTCACTTGCCTAGTTTCCAACAGACCCCACAACTTCTGAGTATGTCTGCCATAGATGCAGGCGAAAGGTCAGGAGAGAATGCTTCTGGTACATGGCCATACAGCCCAGAAAACACACAACAACCGTGCACATACTGAAACCCCTGCTTTTGAAACTGCATCCAATAGTCAGTGTACAATAGATGAAGCCCCCAGAGAGCCGTACAGCTTGGGCTGGATCTACACTGCCATGTAATACAGTTTGGGACTGCTCAAAATGGTCAGAACCATATAAGGCAGTACAATGCATTCCATGGCAGCCTTTGATCCAGGGAGGGAGGGATGTGAATGTGTACCCTCACCCACCCAACTTTCCCAGACTCGAATAGGCTCCATCCACACAACCATATAAAATCCAGATTATCTGCTTTGAACTGGATTAAATGAGTTTTCACAGCCATATAATCCAAGTTCAGATCAGATAATCAGGATTTGACATGGCAGTCTAAATAGGGCCTAAGGTCCCTTTCAGACAGGCCCTATATCCCAGGATCTGATCCCAGGTTTTCTGTTTATCCCAGATTATCCGGCAGTGGGGACTCATATAATCCGGGTTAAATCAGAAAACCTGGGATCAGATCATGGAATATTGGGCCGGTCTGGAAGAGCCCCCAGTTGCAGTCTGTTGAGTCCCTGGCACTCTTGACTGGCTCAGAGGCTGGATCTACACTGCCATTTAATGCAATTTCAGAATGCAGATAGAGGGCCTCCTCACTGGGAAAAAATCCATTTACAACCTGGTTTCTGCCTCCTGCAGAATTCTGGGGTTTGTAGTTTAGTGAGGCTGTTAAAATCTCCTCCCAAAACTACAATCCCCAGAATTCTACAGGAGGCAGAAACCGGATTTTAAGTGGATTTTTTTCTTGTGTGTGATGATCCAGACCTTGCAAAATTACAGCTCCCACGAGTCCATAGCATTATTATTATTATTGACTTTATTTCTATCCCACCTTTCTTTCTCCCCATAGGGACTCCTTGAGCTGCTGCTGCTGCGGTGTGGATCTGCATTCATGCCACACAGTGTAGATGCAGCCAAGGACTTGAGTGATGGATTCTGCCCTCCTCCTCTCCTCCCCCCCCCCCCCAAGCCCTAATTAAAGCGACGGGTGTTCCAGCATTTAGGACGCGACGCAGTACTTAGATTGAGAGAAAAGGAAGAACCCACGCAGGAAATGTGCACCCAAGTTGTACAGAGATGCGACACGTAGGTAGAGATGTGTATAAATAGGCCCCAAAGGGAGAGATGAATGAAAGGGGTGAGCACAACGCCGTCAGCACCGAAGGGCCGAGGCAGGCACAGGCAGCTGGGGTGTGTGATTGTGTATGTGATTGTGTGGGCCTTGAGGTGCTTCTCCATCCGCGCGCGTGTCCGTGCCTCTCTCTCCCGCCGCCCTGTCCCCACCCGCCCTCGCTCCTCTGCCTCTCCAAGGATCCACCGGGGAAAACGAGGGGGATATTGATCACGGGCGAGTTGATTTGGCTTAATTGCGGCTGACAGGGCCTGTGGTTTCCTCATTTACGGCGCAACGGCATCGGAGGGGCTGATGGATGGGCCTCCCGCTCCCTCTCCTTCCCCGCGCTCACCAAACAGCCCACGCACGCAGCCACCTCCGCGAGGAGAGTCCCTCGGGAGGAGGAGAGGAGAGAGGGGAGGAGGAGGGGAAAGGGAAAGGAAAAAGCAGCAGCAGCAGCTTCTCATTATTCAGCAAATGGCCGGCGCGCCGACAGCGAGCTCCGTTCAGCTGGGTTGGGAGCGCTCCGCCGAGCTTAACTAGCCTTAAATCCTCTCGCTCCCCCCGCAGGACCGTCTGCCTGGCTTCTGTCGCTGACGGCAAACGTCGGCCCCTCCGCCTCCCCCTTCCTTTCTGCCTTCTTTCCTCCTCCTTGCTTGTTTTCTTTCCTTCCTTCCTTCCTTCCCCCGCCAGCCAGCCAGCCACCAGATTGGTCCGGGAGTTAAGCATTCGCAAATGGAGACGATCTTAAACAAGGAAGGAAGGGGGGGGGAGCGTTGGGGGCTCTTCTTGGATGGCGTTTGAAGCCCCGCAAAGAGACGCCGCTCGCGGGGATTTACTCGGGAGGAGCAAAGGAAGGACGCGACGGGGAAAGCAGCTTAAAGGCGCAATCCGGCGCAGCGGAGCCGGGGATTAAGCGCCAGCGGGTCGTCCTCCTGCCCTGGGAGGGAGAGAGGGAGGGAGAGAGGGAGGGAAGGAGAGAAGGGCGGGCAGGAAACCCCCGTTACCTTCTCGTTACTTTCCCGTTACCTTCCCGTTACTCTCCCCGTTACAACCTCGAGGCGGATATGCCTTATTGGAAGCACCCTGTGCTTCCAATAAGGCATTTCAACACTGCTTTTTGGAAACACAGGCTTTAAGACGTATCTCAACACTCTCCACCTGGGAACGTGGCGTTGGAGGTGAACTATAAACACACACAAAGGCGTCCTGCCGACCTCGCAAACGCGGGAGGTCTCTTTCATGAGAACTAAACACGCACGCGCACACACACACACAAACCCTTTTCCTTTCCTCCACGTTTGGCGGAGCTCGTATTTCCAGGCTTCTCACTCCTTTAGCTGTTTCCATCCGCAGGCGTGTAACGCATCGGTGGCGTTCCTGGGTGCCTTCCAAGTCATTTCTGACTTATGAGAAACCCTATCACCGCTGGGGTTTGTTCAGTGAGACTTCGCCCTTGCCTTCCTCCGAGGCTGAGAGAGCGTGACTTGCCCAAGGTGACTTGCCCAATGGGGATTTGAACCCTAGCTCAGCATGGCGGCCACTAACCCACGCTGGCCCCCAATTCCTTCTCTCTAAAATAAACTCCACTGAGATCTATCACCTATCCCTAGATGATTATAGCACACCACACATGTCTAAACTGGGACCCTCCAGGAGTTTTGGACTTCCAACTCCTCACAACTCCTCAGGAAAGTCTCTCTCTGTGTGCGTGTGTGTGTGATGGGCATTCCCAGTGTTAGTTTTGTTTGGAAGGTCATATTGTGGAGAATAAACCTTATTTCTTGGGGTTTTACTTCACAAAGTCTTTAAAAAAACGAGGCCTCTCGCCTTAAGACACTGGTTCTCACCTGTGGGTCCCCAGATGTTTTGGCTTTCAACTCCCAAAAATCCTAACAGCTGGTAAACTGGCTGGCATCTCTGGGAGTTGTAGGCCAAAACACCTGGGGACCCATAGGTTTGTCTGGCGGGGGGGGGGGGGCTTGAAATGACTTCTCAGGCAGCTTCAGGTCAACTATTTACTGAGCCACAAAAAAAATCTAAGTTTGCTTCAGTTCCATCAAATTCTGCCTACACCATTGTATTGGTCGTTTACCCCTATCACTTCCACATATAATCCCACGGTCTCTAGCCCTCCTTCATCAGCAATTGTTGCAGGTCCATCTAGTAGTCACCCAGTACAGGTTCCATTTGTCACTTAAGCAGACTGGAGGAACTGATAACTAGCGGTTGAAGGGGGGAAAGGAAAGGGCCTGCGGCTGTGAGAAATGTTGTTGTTGCTCGTGACCTCAGGGACCAGCCCACGCCAGAGCTCCCAGGCTCCTTGTCGGCCGCCGTCACCACCCCCAGCTCTTTCAGAGTCAAGCCATTTGCAAGCTCTTGGTTGGCCCCTCTTCCTTTTTCTTTCCCTTTTCCCTAGAGTCATTGTCTGTGAGGAATGGTGGGAGTTGAAGTCCAAAGCACCTGGAGAGAAGGCCGAAGTTCGCTCATGCCTGATCTAACCCGAGAGAGGGAAACTTAGGCCCCGCCAGGATGAATTCCCAAACAGTCTTGGTGGACTTCCCAACCTTACTGAAAACAACAAACCCTATTCATCTGCGAGGCCCCACGCGAGCCACAAAAGCGTGCGAGCCTTGAAACCACGCTTCCCTCGCTCCGGTGCGGTTAAGCGTTTAAGGAGGCCAAACCTGACTCAAAGGCCGCTTTAAACTGCGAGCGAGAGGCAGGGAAGGGGGAGGGGAATCCCGGTCACGGGTGGAGATGGAAGAAACAAGGCAGTAGTAAGCCAGAGGCTCCGTACCCTCGGGGGCCTCGCCACCCACGACGCTTCGTGGCTCGTGGAGAGCGTTGCCAAATCCTTGGGGAGCATGCTGGAGCAGACAGACAAGACAACCTTGCCATCTTGGGGGAGAAAGAGAGGAGAGAGGGAAGGAAGGAAGGAAGGAGAGGAGGGGGCTGTGAGCAGGGAAGCCGCTGCGCTGCAGATGGGCGGCGATGGGTTTTTGCTGCTGCTGCTGCTCCTGCTCCTGCTGCTGGGAGCCTTAATTACTGGCTCTTGATCCGTGGGACTCCGACACGACACCGCCAAGGTTAAAATGCCCGGAACAGCTCGGAGCAGATGTGAGCGAGTTGGCAGACGCGCAAATGAGGTCTGCCTCCAAGCACGATAACAAGTGACTAATACATTGCATATCGCTGAAAGAAAATGATTTCCCCCTCTCATTTGCATGAGCTCTTTCTCCCCTTTGGAGAGAGATGGGGGGGGGGGAGAGGAAGCACCCAAGGACGGTGCCTTCCCTTCCCTCCTTTCCCCTTTCCCCCTTTCTCCCTCCTTTGCCAAGCTACCTTCTTGGAGGCAATTTTTTTTTTGATAATAACCCAACGCCGGGTGACTTGAAGAGATTTGCGGAAGCAGGAAAAAGATTTGCCCAGGGTTTTTGGCGAGGCTGCCCTGTTTGTTTATCTTTCCGCCTCTGCTCCGAGGCAAAAGGGAGTTTCGCAAGCCAGGGGGGGAAAATGGCAGGCGTCACGTTAAAGCCCGATTTATAGCCCTGGCGCTTCATGAATGACTGCTGGGGTGGGGAGGGGGTGGGGAGGGGGTGCCTTTCCACCACCAGGAGGGACCGGAGAGTGACAGATCCGCCTCCCGAGAGTGACAAGGAATAACATGTCGATGTACATATGCCAGTTGCCCTTAAACAAATCCGCCTCGCCCAAGAAGAAATTAAATTCACGCGCCGGGAGAAATATATTGCTGGAATTTTAACGAGACCCGCTCCGCCGGCCAAAAACGCACGCAAGGTATATTAGGACGACGGATTCCTTCTTCTTACCACTACTATTTCCATCCCGTGTGCAACAAGCACTGAAATGACTGAGGCCCATTAAGAAAGTTCAACGGAGGCGATTCTTTGAAACGGTTCTCACAACCTAAGCCCAGGAGTGCACTTCAATTGGTCAATGGGACCAATTCTCCCACACACATCTATTGACAAACTCTTCCCCTGCTTCAAACTGGATTGCTGTTCCTTTGGAAATGAACCAGGGCATCCTGGCACGTGACGATCTCCATCCCTTTTCCATTTTCCCAGACCTCTGGTGCAGTTTCCACACTGGAAATCAAGTTGAGTGTGATAGATCAGTGTTTCCCAACCAGTGTGCCATGGCACACTAGTGTGCCGTGAGCGATCATCAGGTGTGCCGTGGGAAATTGGCACTCTTCCCCCTCCTAGCAGCCCCCTCACAGGTTTCCAAGAAACAAATTGAGCCTCTCCACTTGGAAATGTTTTTTTTTACTATTTCCCTAACCCCCCGGAAGTGTTTATAACAGCTTAATGACATCCATAGTTAACTGGAAGCAAGTTTCACTCAGGGTGAAATTTCACAAAGGTCTGGAGAACAAGCTCTATGAGGAGCGGCTTGAAGAGCTGGGCATGTTTAGCTTGAAGAAGAGAAGGCTGAGAGAAGACATGATAGCCATGTATGTGAGAGGAAGTCATATATATGTTGTGTTCATCGAAACAGGCCCAGGTTTCACACTGAGTGTATAAATACATTTAAAAACATATTGACTATATGTATTACTGTGTTAGAGTGTAATTTTGTGTCATTTTGGTTGGTGGTGTGCCCCAAGATTTTGTAAATGTAAAAAATGTGCCGCGGCTCAAAAAAGGTTGAAAAACACTGTGACCTACAACACCCAAGGAGAATAGGTTCAGACATGACAGAGAAACAGGGTAAGGGAGTGCATGAGTCACATTTCCGGAGGAATGTCCAAAGCAGGAAACTGCACACATACCACAAGATGCACCAGAGACAGATGTGGGGACAGTTCTTGCATTTTTGTGCAGGAAGAGGTACAGACTTTCTCTCCAAATATGACACCAGAAAATTGAAAGGCCCTGGGTTGTTGTAGGTTTCTCGGACTGTATGTCTATGTTCTAGAAGCATTCTCTCCTGACGTTTCGCCTGCATCTATGGCAGGCATCCTCAGAGGTCATACAGCCTTACAACCATAAAAGCCTTGGACAATACAATGAAAGGCGCTGCTTGGCTGAAATGCCTGAAGGGAGGGAGGGGTGAGGATCAAACTGGCATCTTAGTGTCCTTGGATCTGCAAATCCCCACAGCCCTGACCAGCATAGCCAGTGATTAAGATGATTGGGTGTTGCAGTCCAGTGTCCTCTAAAGGCCTAAATGATTGCCACCATTGCTTTGAATCCACCATGAATCATTTGGAGGAATGCCCTGGTTCTCTCTCTCTCTCCCCGACTGGAAAATGTGCAGATGCTACAGTTTGGCCTGAAGAATCTTTTTTTTTCCTCCTCAGCCTTAGAAGAGCCATTCTGTAGAGAGCTAATCTGTAACATTCAGGACGTCTATGTATTTATGTATTTATTTACCACAATTATCTCCCACCCTTCTCACCCCAGGGGGACTTAGGGCGGCTTACATAATTGGCATTATTCCATGCCCAAACAACAGCAATTAAAAGCAATTAAACAACCATTTAAAACAACTTTAAACAACATAAGTAAACATTATATGACTATTGTGCATAGATTCAAAGCCAGACAATCAAATAACCATATTCTTCAATCCAGCATCAATTCCAATTGCCTGCAACTATGGATGCCTGCCATTGATGCAGATGAAACATCAGAAGAGAATGCTTCTGGAACATGGCCATACAGCCAGAAAACCTTACGGCAACCCAATTCCAACTGTTTTACACAGCTAATTATGCTGGGCCAAATGATTGCTCCCAAAGCCAAGTTTTCCTTTGTTTGCAAGATGACAGGAGGGAATAGGCCGAGCAAATCCCACTGGGGAGGGAGCTCCACAGCCGAGAGGCCACCACTGAGAAGGCCCTGTCTCTTGTCCACACCAAGGTCTGCATTATACCTTTGGAGCTGTGGCACAACAGAGTGCATCTTGAAGAGTGCGGTCTCAAGATGTTTTACTGCCTAAACAACATCTCACCACCCAACCCCCAAATTCCAGTTATGAAACCAGCAATGGCTGTAGGCTTAGTGGGAGAGGGAGCATTAGGAAGCTGTCATCTAACAAACAAGAATGGAAGTGGTGGTGGGGTGGGGAGACACTTTCCCTCTGCCAAGTGGTGGGTTAAGATCTGTTAGTGACCTGGATATGTAATCAAAATATCATTCCAGGCAACACATTCTAATTCTAGGGAAAGATGTAATCCCATGCAATATGAAGCAAATGAAATAGCATTCCAGAAAGATCCCTCAAAGCAGGCATGGGCAAACTTCAGCCCTCCAGAAGTTTTGGACTTCAACTCCCCAAAATCTCAGCCACCTTACCGGCTGTTAGGAATTGTGGAAGTTTAAGTCCAAAACACCTAAAGGGCTGAAGTTTGCCCATGCCTGCCTTAAAGTAAACACCTTTATATAATTAGATATTGCATTTCCAGTGCCTATGTGTAGGTGTCAAAGCTGAAGAGAGAAGATGTAGTGCTGGAGGAGCTGCTGAGGACCAGTGGTTCCCAACCTGTGGTCCGTGGATCACCAGTGGTCCACAAAAAACAAAATATGGTCCACAGCCTCCCTGTTACTACACAGTTGCAATGAGAGTGACTGGACTTGTGAAACTGAGGCTTACTAAATATGGTTTTCTGTGGGTGAGCAGGCGACAACTACTGGATAGCATATGTTCTGTATCAGAAACTAGAGCTGATGTGGTCTATCAAATGCAGTTTTCTGAATCAGCACCCCAAATATCTGAAATGACTCTAAAGTTGACCAAAAACTGATTTGTAACCCTTCTGGTAATGTTGGAGAGTGGTCAAGTAGTTCTGGATCAAAAAAAGGGTTGGGAACCACTGTTGTGGACCCATCCACATAATGGGTCCTAGAACTAATCAAGCCTGAACTCTCCCTAGAAGTCAAGTTGACTAAACTGAGACTGTCACATTTTGGACATATTGTAAGACATAACTCACTAGAAAAGTCAATTACACCTCCCAAAGTAGAAGACAATAGGGGGGAAAGGAAGACCACATTAGATAGACTCAAGGAAGCCATTGAATCAGCAAGACCTGAGCTTATCAGTTGATGATAGGATGACTTGGAGGTCTCTCATTTACGGCAACGAGTCAAGTCAACTTGACAGCAGCTAACAACATAGCAAAAACATGTAAACACATGAGTCACACAATCTTTCCTAAAATTTAAAGTTTAGCAATCCTCCAAGACTTTTACGACCTAATCTTGGACTCAATGTACAGTTATTTAACCACATGCACTGTACGGAGTTTTCACTAAGGTATATACATGTAAGTGTGAATCAATCCTATTTGACTAGTGTATACACCCATAAATGTCAATAGGATATTAGGATTGCAGTAAGGAAAAAAACATAAATGGAAACTACAATATCAGGAAGAAGTCCCATTGAACTTAATGAGACCTCTTACTAGCCATACATAGATGGCACCAAGTTGTATTATAAATCAAACTCATTTCTAGATTTAAGATTATATTTAAAAAATTCTCACATTTCTGTGGCCAGTTAAGAAGTCTAGCTTGTTAGGCCAAAATAAAAAGGAATATTATTTCTAAATAAACTGACTTATGTCTAGACTAAATTAACTTTTATCTAAAATGAATATATAGGAATAAATAGATTTGATTTTTTGTGTGTCTTGAGCGATTTGAGAAACTGCAAGTCACTTCTGGTGCGAGAGAATTGGCCGTCTGCAAAGACGTTGCCCAGGGGACACCCAGATGTTACCATCCCGTGGGAGGCTTCTCTCATGTCTCCGAATGAGAAGCTGGAACTGACAGATGGGAGCTCAACAGATTCAAACCACCAACCTTTCAGTCTGCAGTCCTACCAGCACAAGGGTTTAACCCATTGTGCCACCTTGCTGAAAACAAATAAGAATTATACTTACAAAAATCTCTTCTGTTTATTTAGTCAATTAGGAGCCTCAGGTTGCTCAATGCATTAAACCCTTGTGCTGGTAGGACTGCTGAGGCTGAGAGGGTGTGACTTGCCCAGGGTTACCCAATGGGTTTCCCTTTCTTTTACCAGAGTCCTAGTACAACCTCAAAGCACAATACAACAATGTCTCTCTTTGAGGTCGTACTAGGACTCTGGTAAACTAAGGGAAACCCATTGGGTAACCCTGGGCAAGTCACACCCTCTCAGCCTCAGAGAAAAGTGAGGGCAAACCTCCTCTGAACAAAGCTTGCCAAGAAAACTATCATCATCAGTTCATATAAGTTGACCATAAAACAGAAAGGCATTCATTGTGAACAAGCATGATGTGTATTTTTAATAAACAAGCCAAAATGATTATAAAGCATTTCAGAAAAATAGAGCACTGAAAGTTTTGTTTGTGTTCATGCCAACTGTGGTATCTTGATAGTGGATATCCAAAAGCTAAAGCAGAATACAAGCCATGGCCACATGCTTTTTTGGGGGGGGGGGGGGGCTCACTCTTGTGCTGAAAGCAAGAACTCGTCCAGAAATAAAACCAACACGGGAAGATGCACGCAAAGGTTCATTCTAATGTCAAAGTGGATCTGCTCCATCTGCTCCAACAGATTTATCAGGACTTATTACAATTAGTTCCAAAATTTCTCATACAATAATTCAAACAATATAAAATGAATAAGTTGTTCATTTCCCATGCAAATTACATACACCCTTTACAAAGGTCTTTAGCCTTCTCTACCAAATCATACAAATCCTAGGATTCCATCGCATTAAGGCATTCAAGTAAAAGTAGTGTCAAACCACATTATTCCTATAGTGTATTGTGATGATATACTGGAGCAAGTTAACAAAGGACTCTTGTGCTAGGTGGTGCACAAAAACTCCTAAATCCAAAAAGAGTGTAAAAATGCATTATCTAACATCAAATAATTCTCCCCTTAATAAACCTGTTTCATGAAACCATTGTTTGCCTGAAATCATGCAATTTATACTGCCTTTATGCCATGCAGGCATGCAGGCCACATGACCTTGGAGGTGTCTACAGACAATGCCAGCTCTTTGGCTTAGAAATGGAGATAAGCACCAACCCTCAGAGTTGGACACAACTGGATTTAATGTCAGGGGAAAACCTTTACCTTACTTGAGAATATCCTAAAAGCACCTGATCCAGGCATGTAGCGGGGGGGGGGGCTAAGGGGGCCTCAGCCCCCCCCCCAAATTCTCAGGGTGGTCCGCGAAAAGGCCTTACTGGTACATTATTTAAACTGTTATGTTTATTCATATCATGATCTGATCACCATGCTCATTATATCCCACATTAATTGGGTTATTGGGATAACAATACAAAAGGTTTGCTAGGGTAGACCCTCTTCCACCCAGTCTCAGCCCCCCCCCCAACCAAACTCAGCCCCCCCCCCCCCCGAACCAAAATCCTGGCTACGGCCCTGACCTGATCCTATATTGTCTTGGAAGCAAAGCAGGGCCAGCCTTGGCTAGTACTTGGATGAGAGATTGCCAACTCATCCCAGATGCTATGAGCTACAGTTCAGAAAGCAGTGGCAAAACTACTTCTGAGCATTTTTCACCTAAGAACACACTCAGGAAATTTAAGTCTAGAGGCTACTTGAAATCAAATGCACACTCCCTGAGGAAAACTTGATTTGAATTGGGAATCTGATCTTGATGCTCCCATGCATAAATTCTGTCAACACATCTATCTGTGCCCTGGTATCTCCAGATAATAGGGGACAGTGACTGTGGTCTACCAGCTTTCATTCCAGAAGGACATATTCTGGGTTTGGTGGGGGAGGCAGGGGTAGGGAAAACAAGATCTCTTCCTGGGAAGGACCCAATGGCATCAACTTCAGAAATGACTTCTGAATCATGGAACCAGTTTGTCTTTAACTGTTTTGTGCCTGAATCCCGGCCAGAGTGGACAGTCAGCACGGGTAGAGTGCATTTGGAAGGAGAGCAATGTGCTTTCAGGTATGAAGTTGCTAACAACATTTTCTGGCACTTCAAACAAGTCAAGATCCTCCAGGAAGGCCCTTCTCTTGGCTCAAGCACCCTTGGAGGCACAGTTGGTGGAGATACTAAGCAGGGACTTCTCAGTGGCTGGCTACATGGCTGCATAGAGTCATAACATCATGAAGTTAAAAGAGACCACAAGGTCCATCCAGTCACACAAGAAAATACAATCAAAGCACTCTTGACTGATGGCCATCCAGCCTCTGCTTCAAAGTCTTCTAAGCAGCCAGGGGCGGTCTCACCTCTCCCAGGGGGGGGGGGGGGGTAGGCGAGCCTTATTATTGCGGCCCCCCCATGGCTGCGGGATGCCGCGGCCCGTGCCGGCGACGCGGCGCAGCGCTGCACGGCGCGTGTGGCTGCGCATGCGTGGTGACATCACATGCACCTGCGCAAGTGCGTCACGCGTGGCTGCGCATGCGCAGTGACATCACGCGCAGCTGCGCGAGTGCGTCCTGCGCGGCTGCACCACCGTCTGCGCCACCGGCGACGGAGGCGCGGGCAGCACTGGCTCCCGGTAGGAGGCACGGCGGAGGGCGGGCCAGGGTGGCCAGCATGGTGGCGCCCCTCCCAGGTGGCAACGCCCCTCCCAGGACCCGCCGCCCTACGCGGCCCCTTACTCAGCGGAATGGCAAAGGCCGGCATTGTAAGCAGCATACCTTTCAAATATTTAAGCGGGTCCCCTTGCAGCCAAGGTAAACACAACCCAGTCCCCTCTATGCTGTTCCTCACATGACTCTAGAGCAGGCACGAGCAAACTTCCCGGCTGTTAGGAACTGTGGGAGTATATTTATTTCGTATCAAAAGCATTTCATAAATTAGTATAAAGCTGATTTAATAGGATAGAAGGAGGGCAGGCGGCTAAATATCTTTTGACCAAAAACGGGCAACAGCAACCGCATTGTCTGTAGCCTCCAACAATTCATCCTCCGTACATGAGGCAAGGCCCAGCGGACAAGCATACAGATGCGGAGTTGTCTGTCCTGCTGCACGGTCACACAAGGTGTGGGGTTCTTTGGTGGGAGTTGAAGTCCAAAACACCCGGAGGGCCAAAGTTTGCCCATGCCTGCCCTAGACTTTTGGAAACAGTTTTGGTTTTGGGAGAGGGAAAAGGACCCTCCCATGCCCAGTTAAAGGTGCCAGGCCTAAGCATGTTCAATTCCCCCTACGCCACCCCAAACAAATAAAATAAAATCCATGGCGGGAAGTCTTTGAAGTCACCTCTGGGAAGGCCCTACGCGCTGCTGAGGAGAGGAAGCGGCCTTTGTCGGTAAGCTCCGAAGCTTTCTTTGCAAGAGCCGGAGCGAAGCCGCCATCCCCCTGCTAACCCCTCCCTCTCCACACACACACACACACAGCCCCCTTCCCTCCCTCCCCCGCTCGCCATAGTGAGAGCTTTGTGTAAAAGCCGGAGAGGCGCGGGCTGCTCGCGCTCCAACAGCTGTCACATTATTTGCACTCGCCGTAAACAGCCTTCAACCAACGCTCCCCCTCCTTTCCCAACCCCTCCGCTCCCCGCGGGCGCTGCCTCCCCCCCCCCCCATCGTTAAATCCAGACTAACAATCCCCAGTTAGAGATCAAACCAACAACAGCAGCATTGTGTCTGCCTTCGTCGCTGGAGCATCGCTCCTGCAGCTGGTTGACTCGGAACAAGGCTCTCCCTCTCTCTCTCCGGACGCCGCCCGCCTCCCCCCAGGAGCCATTTGTATCAGCCGGCCCTGCCCTGCCCTGCCTCCCCCGGATTCTCCCTCGCTAAGGAAGGGCCTTTTTGAACACTACTCCCTCCGCCCACGGTCCCTGGCCTAAGCCTGGCTTGACTTTGGGGTTGCCGCCGCTTTCATTTCCTCTCCGAAAAGCCAGAGGCCTGTTTCACCATTGCTCCGGCTATGCACTGAATGCAGGGTGGATTCAAATTACCACAAAAGCCCTTCTCTATTGACATCAGACTTCTGCGTAATCACCCCACCCCCCCCCCCCCCCCGACCTCCAACTAGTTCCCGAATTTCCTATGTAATCCTCTACACCAGGCATCCTCAAACTGCGGCCCTCCAACTGTTTGGGCCTCCAACTCCCAGAAGTCCTAACGAGCTTGTTCAATTGTCAGGAATTCTGGGAGTTGAAGGCCCAAACAGCTGTAGGGCCGTAGTTTGACGATGCCTGCTCTACACAGAGGAACCACTTTCTTCAATACCGGTTTAAAACTCAATGGTCAGTGTAAAGTGGGATCGCCATCCAGGCCTCCAGCTAGATTCAGGGGTTACACACCAATTTCTCCATTACTGGTTTTAATGGTCAGTGCAGATATGGTTTCCTCCCTAAGAGAGGAAGGCTAAAGACTTTGTGGAGCTGAAGGGTTTCATGGCCGGAATCACTGGGTTGCTGTGAGTTTTCCGGGCTGTAAGGCCACGTCCCAGAGGCATTCTCTCTTGACATTTTGCCCACATCCAGGCATCCTCAGAAGTGTGAGGTCCGTTGAAAACTAGGCAAGTGGAGTTTATATATCTGTCCAGGTTGGGCAAGTGTGAATGTTGCAATTGATCGCCTTGATTAGCATTTAATCCTCACACCTCTGAGGATGCCTGCCATAGATACAGGTGAAACGTCAGGAGAGAATGCTTCTGGAACAGGGCAGAAAACTCACAGCAACCCACTTCTCGGGCTTTTGTTGCTGGGCCTCCGCACACTCAGCCTGCCTTCATAGCATGACTACATAAGTTACAGTTAAAGGTCTACAAGCATTTCCAATCACCTGGACCATCACCTTGCCTTGAGCGACCTCAAGTAAGTGTTGGGGTGGGGAAGGAAAGACCGCCCTGCCAGTATAACAACTACTTGGGAGCCCAGCTAGTTGCCAATCATCTGGAAGCTTCAAATACTTTCTCCATCCTGTGTTCAGAAAGGTACATTCATTTTGCACTGAGGCTTGGGAGTTTTCCCTTCCCTTCCGTTCCTCCTTGACCTGCTGGCTTTTATTCTAGAACAGCGACAAGAGTCCTTAATCCAGATTAAACGAGACAGGGGCTCAATCAGCTTCTCGCTCCCCTCCCACCCGGCCGGGCCTGCAGCAGCCTCCTGGGCAGCCCATCCAAATTTCCTCGGAAATAAATCCCTTTGTGCGCAAGCAAGCGCGCTTTGATCTGAATCCAAGAGGACTGGCTTGGCTCGCCAGATTCCTCCCCAGGAGGTTTGCCCAGGAGGGAAAACCAGCGCCCATCCTGTTCTAGGATGCCTGTGGGTGGGCTGCATCAAACCCCAAGTGTTTAGGATGCCGCGAATAAGCGGGTCTGGAACAATGTAGCCCTCCTACCATGGAAACGGCCTACTTTCCTCCTCCTTTTGGCTGAAGAGCAAGGCAATAGTTCCAATTCTAGGGTTACTCTTGACTAGAGGAGGTCTTTTTCCTCAATGGGGTTTACCTACCTATTGAGTCACCACTCAACAATTCCTTCCCTGGGTCTACTCTCGCAGCCAACAAGATTCCAGCCCACATAAAGCAGGATTAGACTCGGAAGAAGGAGGCGTGAAAATTGGGAGGACGGAAGATCAACCATTTCAGATATGCAGAGGCACCACACTGCCAGCAGAAGAAAATAGCAAAGGCTTGGAACAGTTACTGGAGGAAGCGCAAAGGCTGTTTGGCAGCTGGTCATGAAAAAAAAAACAAAAATAGTGACCACAGGCGATTTACTTAACTTTAAAATAGGCAATGACGACTTTGAAAGAGTCAGACATTAGCTACACCTTGACTCACTACTCATCAATCAAAACGCAGACTTCAACCAAGAAGTCAGAAAAGGACTGGGACTTAGAAGGGCAGGTATAAAGGAAGGAGACAAGATCCTGAAGTGTAAAGGTGTAGCATTAGGTAGGTACTAATGTCAGTCTTGCCCATGCCATTGTGATTCTGATTCCTGAGTATGGATGTAGAAGCTGGACTTGAAATAAAGACCAGAGTTGGAGTAGCTGCCAAAAAGACAAATAAATAGGCCCTAAAGCAGTGGTTCTCAACCTGTGGATCCCCAGGTGTTTTGGCCTACAACTCCCATAAATCCCAGTCAGTTTACCAGCTGTTAGGAACTGGAGGAGCACTATTTGAGAAGCTCTGAACTAAATAAAAACGCTGCCAGAGCTTTCAACTTGAGGTGGGTAGGACATGGATAGAGTCGATATCTTCCAACATTGATGTTCCAAATAAAATAATGGCCAAATAAAATAATGGGTACAAGGCAGTGGTTCTCAACCTGTGAGCCCCCAGGTGTTTTGGCCAACAACCCCCAGAAATCCCAGCCAGTTTAGGATTTCTGGGAGTTGAAGGCCAAAACATCTGGGGACCCACGGGTTGAGAACCACTGCCCTAGAGCAAAACAATTCTGAACTCCCTCTAGAAGTAATGTGACTAACCTGAGGCTGTCCTACTTTGGTCATCTCTCCATTCCAGATGGATGGACCCAACCAATGACTTGTATGCAGCTCCAAGCAGGTCTTGCAAGGATAACAGAATTGTTTGCTGAGGAGAGGGCAAATTGGAGGCCTCCCAATCATGGGGTCACCATACATTGAAGTTGACTTGCGCCAAAGGAATAGCAACAGCTGGACTGGTGGTTTGCTCTTTTGAACCAAACAGCTGGCCAAGTTTGGACTTTGCAGCTTTAAAAAATGCTGGGCTGGGATTTGACACAAACTGCTGCCATAGACTCAGCACATAAATAACTATTCACATACCCAGGACTCTGGTTTTGCACTGGGGTCTTTTCATTGTCTTTGGGTGAGCTATATCTGGGGAGGGGAGATCTAACAAGTCACCTCTCTCCACAGCCTTATTTTTATTTTCTTATGCCCTCTTGTCACTATTTTACTGAAATATTGAAAAGATAGACTATAAAAGGCAATCCCAGCCAGAAACATTTCAAAGAAAGGGATGTTTTATTTGACACTAGGCAGCTTTAGTGGTTACCTGCCTTCAAACCCACTCCAGCCCTTGGCAGCCCTATCCTTGGCAAGATCTATTAGTAGGGATTTGCCATTGCTTTCCTCTGAAGCCTGAGGGGGTGTGATTTGCCAAGGGCAGCAGTGACTGAGCAAGGATTTGAACCTTGGTCCCTGGGAATCCTAGGATTGCATTCTCTTTCCACCATAAATACCCATTAGGTGGCCATGGGCAAGTTAAACCCACTCCGTCCCTCCTCCCTCTTTCTTTCTTTCTTTCTTTCTTTTCTTTCTTTCTTTCTTTCTTCTCTCCTTTCCTTCTTTCTTTCTCAACCTAAAACAGCCTTTCAACTGCCTAGGAAAACAAAGCCCTCCAAACCCTACTGAGAGCCCTTCCACACAGCCATATAACCCAGAACATCAAGGCAGAAAACCCCCAGTATCTGCTTTGTACTCAGTTATATGAGTCCACACTGCCATACATCCCAGGTCAACACACAAAACGTGGATTTTCTTCAGCTGTGCGGAAAAGGGCCTGAACAAATCTTACCCAAACAAACCCCCACTGACAAACTAAGTTGCCATTAGTTGAAAAGGGCTTGAAGACCCACAAAAACAGTACACTTGCAGAAGAGCACCCTTGAACTGAGCAGAACTCAATCTCCTATATACTAATATATGGGATGATAAATGAAGATAGCAATTCTATATTATATACTCTCCTTCGAAGGAAGTCCAATTGCAGGAAGGAAGCCTAGGATCTGGCTGGTGCTGTGGCTTCTGTGGGCGACCACCGTCTCCATTGCCAAGGAAACACTGGCCCACACACATTTTGGTGCCTCAAATGTTAGCCCTGTTTGGGGGTATTTTTGACCTGCTGGTCCCAAAAATGGCACCAGTTTTCCTCTATCCTTTTTGAGATACAGAACAAATGGCATCTACAGTCTGCCTATCCGTAGGAAATCATCATCACCATATCTAGAAACTGATGAGGCCTATCCAATGCCATTTTCTGAATCAGTGCCCCAAACAGACTCAGGAAGAGGCCTAAAAACCAAAAAACTCAGGGGCCCTTCCACACAGATCTATATCTCAGAATATCAAGGCAGAAAATCCCCCAATATTTCCCTTGAACTGGGTTATCTGGGTCCACACTCAGATGACCTAGTTCAAGGGAAATATTGGGGGATTTTCTGCCTTGATATTCTGGGATATAGGTCTGGGTGGAAGGGCCCTGAGTGATTTGGTTTTTAGGCCTGAGTGTTTTGATTTGGAAGGTCCCCAAGATGTCTTATATTTGGGGGTGTTTGGGGGGGTTGTTTTTGTTTTGTGTTTTGTTTGTTTGTTTTGGTTATGCTGTGAAATCGGCGTGGGTTTTCTCTCTATGGAAGCTACAGCATTCTTTGTTGCGTGACTCCAAGTCATTTCTGACGGAGGGATTTTCTTGGCGAGCTTGATTTATTCCGAAGGGGTTTGCCATTGTCTTCTGCGGTTTCGAGCGTGACTCGCCCAAGGGGCTTCTTCCGTGGCACTGCAGAAGGGGATTCAAAACTCGGGTTTCGGGAGTTCTCATCATCGCAACCCCCCTCCCCGCGAGAGGACCATGCTGGCTGGCTGTGACACAAGATTCCTACCAGCCCACCACTCCCCCTAAACGGCCCCAGCCGGTAGGTTTCCGGCCACGTCCTGCCGAGCAAACAGCTGCCTTCGGGGTCTTTGAGGGAGCGAGAGCAGCCAAAGAGGGAAAGGTTTCTGCCGCGCTGCTCGGAGACTGCCACTTCCGAGCCAAATTCCCCGATAAGCCATTGCAAAGGGAATTGGGGGAGGGGGAACACACAAACACTGCCTCGTCTGCCTGCTTGCTGGGGGAGGGAGGGAGGAAGGAAGGAAGGGGGGGACCATTGATAACCCAATAACGCGAAGCGGCGCATTCTTGCAAAGGAGACGCTGCGATTGCTGCCTCCTGAAAAGCACAAAGGCTTTTAGAGGAAGAGGGGGAGGGGAGGGGGAGGGGGAGGGGGTGAAGGAGCCCGCTCGTGTTTCAGGGCGGCTGTCCTCCAGGGAGCCCAGAACCGAGCGCAGCTTCAATCAAACGCTGACTTCTCCTTCGGGAGCTCAGCAGGAAACCTGATCTCACAAGTCGATGCCTGCCTCCATTTAGACGGGCGGGGGACGCCTCCCCCCACCACCACTTCGCTTTCTCTCTTTCTCTCTTTCTCCCCACCCCCCAACCAAGCCCTTCACAACAGCGATTTGGGTATGAAAGAGCAGCTCTCATCTCGCCTCAACCAGAGTGAAACGCGCGATCCAGTCAAGATCGGAGCTCCTTCTCTCAAGCTCCTTTCAAGAGCCACGCGGGGCAAGAAAGCCACGCATCGGAAGGCTCCACCTGCACTCGCTATTTAATGCAGTTCCGAGCTAGCTTCAAACTACAGTGGCCCAGGCTAGGCAACACATTTCCACAAAGCATTTTAAGTCCTTTTAAGCGCTGGGAAGAACCTCTCATCTGATGTGGCAAGAGATAAAGGCTGTATCTACACTGCCAAATCAGACAGGGCTACATGGGCGCATTTATTATCTTCTCGCTGAAGCGGTATCTATTGATCTACTCACATTTGCATGTTTTCGAACTGCTAGGTTGGCAGGAGCTAGGGGCTAACAGCGGGAGCTCATCCGGCCCACGGCTTTGAACTGCCAACCTTTAGGTCAGCAGCTTCAAGACATGGCTGCATGGGCGCCTTTATTATCTTCCCGCTGAAGCGGTACCTATTGATCTACTCACATTTGCATGTTTTCGAACTGCTAGGTTGGCAGGAGCTAGGGGCTAACAGCGGGAGCTTATCCGGCCCCCGGCTTTGAACTGCCAACCTTTAGGTCAGCAGCTTCAAGACATGGCTGCATGGGCGCCTTTATTATCTTCCCACTGAAGCGGTATCTATTGATCTACTCACATTTGCATGTTTTTGAACTGCTAGGTTGGCAGGAGCTAGGGGGCTAACAGCGGGAGCTTATCCGGCCCACGGCTTTGAACTGCCAACCTTTAGGTCAGCAGCTTCAAGACATGGCTGCATGGGCGCCTTTATTATCTTCCCGCTGAAGCGGTACCTATTGATCTACTCACATTTGCATGTTTTCGAACTGCTAGGTTGTCAGGAGCTAGGGCTCCGCACTCACCAGACCCGTGGCTTCGAACTGCCAACCTTTAGGTCAGCAGATTCAACAGTTCAACTGCTTAACCCATTGCCCCAGCGCGGGTTAAAGACTATGGTTGAGAAGCTTGGGTTTTCGGGGGGGGGGGTCTTTGAAGCCCTCCAAAGCAGACAAAACCCCATGGCCTTTCCGTAGAAGGCGAAGGTTTTCTCCTGGTACAGGGGGAGAAAGAAGTCCGAAGGAGTTGGGGGGTTGGGGGGGGCTGGGGACCCTCTTGTGAAGACCTGCGTGGGGCTGCATACAAGCCTCCCGGAAAAGAAACTGCCGGCAAGGACAGGAAGCGAGAGTGGCGGGGAGAAGGGGGAAGTCAGCAACTTCCTGCTGGGAGGGTCTCTCCCCTCGAAGGAGAAGGAGGCTTTACAACCCGCCGGGGCTGGGGGTTTTTTTTTTGTTTTGTGTGTGTGTGTGTGTGTGTGTGTCTTGGGCAACCCAGCTCGCTCTTTCGGGTGTCTTTTTGCAAACAAAGCACCGAGGGAAAACACGATCCCACGACTGCCTTCAAAGCAATGCGGAGGAGGAGAGGCGGGGTGGGGGACTTCCTCATCTGGCCTCAGACAATCGCCAGGCCACAAGGAAAGAAAGCAGCAGGCCTGGAGGTGCCACGGGACTCTTTTGCAGCTGCATTTCTGCAACAGACCCATACTTCTGCTTTGGCGTGGAAAGACATTTCTGGGGCACGCATGCCTCCCAACCCACTTCCCTCTATTCTACCCTCAAAGTGCCTTCTCCATGGGCGCAGGCATGGGCCCTCCAGATGTTTTGGACTTCAACTCCCACCATTCCTCACAGCCTCAGGCCCTTTCCTTATCCCCCTCAGCCTGGCCTAGCACCACCTTCATTCGCACAAACCAAGAACTCACTTAACTGGTTTCCTTTGGCCTCCACCCGTCTGACCCTGTCTGACCCTGTGTGTTCATCTTGCCTAACCCCATGCATTTCACAAGGTTTCCTCGCATAAGGATTCTTCAGAGGAACTTCATCATTTCCTTATAGGCTTGTTGTGTGTCTTCAAGTCTTTTCCAAAGTACTGAGACCCTAACACAGGGTTTTCTGGGGCTCGCCCAAGGTGGGTTTCTGAATCTAATCTTCCTCTCCAGAGTCAAATTCCAGTGTTCAACCCACTACACCACACTGTCTCTCTCCCAAAAATCTGCTGACATAGTATTTCACCAAACATTAGGTCATACACCCCCTCAAGTGAATACCTCTAAGAGTAATCAGATAAGAGTCTTTTCATGGTTCAGTAGTTACTTAAAATACAGGTGGAAGAACCATACTCCCAAATAAACTATAGGAGATTTTTAAAAACACTGAGTTTTCCAGGCTGTATGACCATGTTTCAGAAGCATTATCTCCTGACATTTTGCCCACAGCTATGGCAGGCATCCTCAGAGGTTTTGTGAGGTTGTTGGAAACTAGGCAAGTGAGGTTCATATATCTGTGGAATGTCTAGGGCAGTGTTTTTCAACCTTTTTTGAGCCAGGGCACACTTTTTACATTTACAAAATCCTGGGGCACACCACCAACCAAAATGACACAAAATGACACTCTAATACGTATAGTTGATATGTTTTTAAATGTATTTATACACTCAGTGTGAAACCTGGGCCTGTTTCGATGAACACAACACAGATATCCTGGCAGGAATGGCAGAAAGACACACAAGAAGGTCTTGCTCAACAGCTGTCAGTCTCTCTCTCTGTGTTTAGAAAAAACGTGTCCATATAGCTTCAAAGCAGTCCACTAGTACTGTTCTTATGCATCAATACACCTCATGGAACAATAATGAGGCTTCCACCTTCAATATACTGTATATGCTCCTGTATTATTCCAAGTGGGCATTAGACGAGTCCCTCATGTATAACTGGTGAACAGGAGAGTTGTTACACAGTCACTAGAAAGGCTATCACGTCCAGCCAATGCCAAATGTAGTAATAGTTGGTACACATAAACATGAAAACGCCTAAAGGAGGCGGCACCCCAGCCCCTTCTTCGCCGCCGCCTGGCCCTTCCTCCTCCTCCCCCTGCAAGCAGCAGCAGCAGGAGTTTGGCAGGAGGGGGAAGAAAGGGGGGAAGAGAGGTTTTTTTCCTCGGTACACCAGGTGATCGCTCATGGCACACTAGTGTGCCGTGGTACAGTGGTTGGGAAACACTGGTCTAGGGTGGGAGAAAGAACTCTTGTCTGCTTGAGGCAAGTGTGAATGTTGCAATTGGCCACCTTGATTAGCATGGAATGGTCTTGCAACTTCAAAACAACAGTGCTATCCTGCAAGGATCTGTGTTATATAACTTATTCAGAAAACTATTACGAATCCCAAAAGGATCACTCCACGGGCTCTGGAATTCAATCTATTAATCTTACAGAAGAACAAAGTGTTTCACTTGCCATACAAAACCCTACTCAGGCTTTGCCTGATCAAGGCTGAACCAGTAACAATTGATCAGGAAAGATATATTTGGGATCCTGAAAACAAATCATTTGGGGGGGGGGAGTAATCCTGATCAGTGAGGGGTAAAGATCAATTTGCCCTACCAGGCCTTCCCTCTTGAAACACTGACTTCAGACCTTAATGTAACACACACACACACACATTTAGAGTATCACAATACAATTCTGATCATCTCATTTCAGTAAGGATATCATCAATATAATTCAATGATCAATAGATTAACATAAATTATTTACTAACGAAGTCTGAAGTGTATTTTCTTTTCATTTTGAGAGATAGGTAACTCAAATGAGGATGAACAGAGGTTTATAAACTTACAACTGGTATGGAAAGATATAATTCAGAAATAACTATCAGTATTTTCTACTGCAACTCCCATAATCCCCTATCACTGAGTGGGATTTCTGGGAAAGGAAAGGAAATGTGGCAGCACTTCTAAGATGACCTGGTTTTTATTTGCGCAAGAGGTTGTGTGGATATAAACCAGGCATGGGCAAACTCCCCCCCGTTTTGGACTTCAAATCCCACAATTCCTCACAGCCTCAGGCCCCTTCCTTTCCCCCCTTAGCTCCTTAAGCTTAAGTGGCTGAGGGGGAAAGGAAAGGGCCCCCGGGGCTGTGAGGAATTGTGGGAGTTGAAGTCCAAAACACCCAAAGGGCTGAAGTTTGCCCATACCTGCTGCAAACCCACTTTTTAGATGTGGCACAGAGTGAAAATAAATATAAAGCATATTCAAGGTTGACCAAAGATATTGATTGGTGATTGATTCAGACCTGACAAAAAGAAGCACTCTTCCCCCAAACACCCAGTTAATGTATGGAATCCAGAATGTACCAGTGGCTGCTGGATTGATGGCTTTTGAAAAGGATTCAGCAAATGTGTGGAAGCTAGAATGGGTTTTTGCCATGACAGCTAAATGAATTAAGGTAGTCTATCTCTGAATACATTGCTGGTATTCAGCATCCTTGCTTGTCTGTGTCTCAGTAACATCTGTCTGTCCCAGAACTTAGGAAAGTTCTTTAAAAAAAACAAAAAAAACCCAGAGGTCCTAGAATTCTCCTCTGGACAAACATGGACAATTCTGAGAGTTGTAATGTGAAAAATTTATTTATTTATTTATTATTTCAACTTGCTAAACTGCCCTCCCCGAGGCTCAGAAAGCAGGCCTCCATCGCCATGGCCTATCAAAGAGGACTACTACCATCACTTGGGAAATGCTCAGCCAGCCCTATCAATAATTTGAGTTTAAAATTTCAGTTTCTATGAAGCTGGGTTCCATGGCGCATCACCTGAGCTATCCCTTGCAGAACCTATTCAGGGAAATGTTATAAGGCATTCTTCCATAAATGCTTAGATGTCATTATAGTACAGTCAAAGGATGCAAGAGGCTGCAAGGCCATTACATGCTAATCAAGGTGTCCAATTGCAACATTGGTACTTTCCTCAAACAGACAAGAGTTCTTTCTCCCACACTGGACATTCCACAGATATGTAAACCCCACTTGCCTAGTTTTCAACAGACCCTTCAACCTCTAAGGATGCCTGCCATAGACGTGAGTAAAACATCAGGAGAGAATGCTTCTGGAACATACAGAAGCATTCAGCCAGGAAAACTCACAGCAACCCAGTGATTCCGGTCATGAAAGCCTTCAACAACAAAGGGTACTTAGTGGGAAACAATTTTCAAGGATTTCAATTGGACTTCTTTCCAAAGAAGTGTTCACTGGATTGCAGATATGACCTACTTCCAGAGAAACAAGATTTCCCCCTCCAAAGTGCACCCTTTTCAGTCTATAGTGACATCACCAAAATCTTCTAAAAGGCATAAGCAAGACTGTCTTCCTGTAAGGCTGCAATTCACCTCCTTGATGGAAATCAAAGTCTTAAGGCACCAAAATAGACAACATCTGCTTATTTCTGACCCCCTCCCCCTACCATAACAGGCACACAGTAAAAAATAGACAGAAGTTGGCCAATTTACTCTCTTATTCACTTACAAGGCCTTCATTCTTAAAACCAGCCACAATTCAATGTACATTTTATTCCTGTGTATTTGAGCTATACTTCTAGGCCGAACTGTTAAACAGAAACAAGCACCAAGTTTGAGAACACAGAAATACTGGACCACTATAACAACAGCCATGTTAGACTACACAGAGAAGCCATTGAAACACACAAGCATGTGGATACTTACAGCAGAAAAGGAAGAAACCATTAAAATGAACAAAATCTGGCTCCCAGTGTTTAAAAAACTATAAAATCAAGACAGTAAATAAAGAGCAACACTAAAAAAAACCCAGGAAAAATCCAGACAGGAAACAATCAGGGCCAGCTAATACCTCCCAACAAAGGATTCCTCCAAACATGAGCCAGTCAGTCTTTGAAGCTGCAGAGCTATTCAATGCTAATAAAGATGGATAATTTCAATGTTCATACTTGTCTCCAACAGACAAGAGTTCTTTCTCTCACCCTGGACATTCCACGGATATATAAACCTCCCTTGCCTAGTTTCTGACAGACCTCACAACCTCAGAGGATGCCTGCTTTAGATGTGGGTGAAACTTCTGGAGAGAATGCTTCTGGAACCTGGCCAAACAGCATGGTAAATTCACAGTAACCCAGACTCTGACAACACAAAAAACACCCAAGTTTTTTCTAAAATAGAAGCACCTCAGTATGTCTTTGCTGAAACTCCCAATCTTCCCATTTTTGCAGGTTTATTCAACTAAGGAGACCAATTCAGATAACTGGATAATAAATATTTCTGCACAGCTGTGACATGGTTTCCATCACAAATCATCCCTGTCCGGAAGTTTTACATTAGCTGTGCTTGTATTGTTGTGGTCACTTTCCCTGTCCTTTTTCTTGAGGAACCAAAACTCTCTTTAAATGCTGAATGGACATTTGAAGTTACTGCAACACTAAAATTGCAGTATTGAAGGAAAATTTCACTTGGCACAGGCAGAATTTGTATCAGGGGTCATGCCCTCAGCCCCCCCCCCCCCCAAAGCTAATCCTATGTAAATAATACTCTGGGGAGTCTAGACCAGGCAGGGGGAAACTTGGACCCTCCCTCCAGGTGCTTTGGACTTCAACTCCCACCATTTCTCACAGTCTCAGACCCGTTTCCTTTTCTTTCCCCCCTCAGCCACTGGTTATTAGTTCCTCCAATCTGTTTAAGTGACAAATGGAACCTGTACTGGGTGACTACTAGATGGACCTGCAACAATTGCTGATGAAGGAGGGCTAGAGACAGTGGGATTATATGTGGAAGTGATGTGGGTAAATGACCAATACAATGGTGTAGGCAGAATTTGATGGAACTGAAGGAAACTTAGATTTTTGTGGCTCAGTAAATGGTTGACCTGAAGCTGCCTGAGCAGTCACACTAAGGACTTTTTCGAGACAAAAAACCTTAAGCGGCTGAGGGGGAAAGGGCAAGGGCCTAAGGCTGTGAGGAATGGTGGGATTTGAAGTCCAAAACACCTAGATTCTTTGTCCATATTTGGTCTAGAACACTGATTCTCAAAGTGGGCGGTACCACCCCCTTGTGGATGGTGAGGCGATCCAAGGGGGCGGTGGGAGGCTCAGGGGAATTTGGGGAGCGGTGAACCCCTTTAAGGGGGGGTGAACGATTGGCCATTTAGGAGGGGTCACGCAGCCCTCTTCTTTGGCCCCACCCCTCCTCCGGTGGAGCCTCCCCACCACCACGGAAGAAAGTGCGGCCTTCCCCGGCAGAGGCAATTCATTCCAAACCCCTCCAGTATTTTCTGTTGGTCATGGGGGTTCTGTGTGCCAAGTTTGGCTCCTTTCCATTGTTGGTGGAATTCAATATGCTCTTTGATTGTAGGCAAACCATAAATCCCAGTAACTACAACTTCCAAAATGAGAAGGACTATTTTCTCACAATTCCACCAGTGTTCAAATTTGGGCATATTGAGTATTTGTGTGAAGTTTGGTCCAGATCCATAGTTGTCTGGGTTCTCAGTTCTCTCCTGATGTAGGTGAACTACATCTCCCCTAAATCACTGCCAATTCCTCCCAAACCCCTCCAGTATTTTCTGTTGGTCATGTGGGTTCTCTGTGCCAAGTTTGGTCCATTTCTGTAATTTTTTGGGGTCTCAGTGGTCTATGGAAGTCAGAGCTGAATGATTGAAGGTACTGCAAATCCCATCATCCATTGTCCAGACTCCCCCAAACATATTGTTTTTGTGGTTAATCACTATGCTTTGATTATGTTCAATTTGTAACAATGAAAATGCCTCCTGCATATTAAATATTTGCATTAGAATTCGTAAGATTAGCAAAATTATTTATGAAGTAGCAACGAAAATATGGTTGGGGGTCACCACAACATGAAGAACCTTATTTAGGGGTCACGGCATTAGAAAGGTTGAGAACCATTGCATTAATACATATATCTTTCTGTTTAATTGCTATTAAATTTTTTAAAAATTAATTTCTAGGGGGGCAGTGAGTAATTTTTTTTCAGGAAAGGGGGCGGTAGGCCAAAAAAGTTTGGAAACCACTGGTCTAGAAGAACCTAGGGCCACAAAGGCAGCCCTAGGACTTAGAAAGGCTACCCAAACTAAAGCTATGTTGCAATACATTGTGTACTTGGACACAATTGCAGATTGAGGGACCCTTTGCCAACAAAAGAGCTTCTGACACAAAGGTCCACAACATCCCTGTTGGTTCCTTTTCTACGTCCTTCCTTCAGAGAGCTAGGCAGCCCACAATCTGGAAGAAAGCGCGTTTCCTTCCTGAACCTTTCCCAGCTGAGACTAAATAAAGGCGAGGCCAAGTGCCAGGAATGCTTCCCTCTTGAAGGAGAGATGTGCCGCAGAGAGGAGCGTGCGGCACAAGCGCCCCCCACACACACACACACACACACACACGACCCCTTTCCCTGAATCGTCCTATACTATAGCCTGTACGACAGTCTCTACGCAGCAGCCAGTTTCCAGGGAAGCAGCTGCGGGATTCTGTGCCTTGCCTTCCCTTAATTGCTTCTTGCATGAAGACCTTGTCCTTGCTTCCCTCAGTTTCCTCGCTTCCCGCCTGCCCGCCCCACTTGGCATGGGGGACTGCGGCTCCTTGAAGGGTTGGCGCCCTTATAAGGAGGCCTAGAGTGGGTTTGACCCTACACTTTCCGGAGGTATAGGGTGACTGTTCAAAGCCAGCAAGAAGCCTTCCACTTCCTCCTCCAGGTTTCACAGGCCTAAAAATAGACCCCCGAGCAGCCCGGGAGTGAGTACAGCCGGTCTTTTCCGTTGGTACCTTACATTTCGCTCGTGTGAGCTTCCTGTGTGTAATTTAAGCCGGTCTCTCCCTCTCCCAATCTCTCCCTCACTCACTCAATCTCTCTCTCTCTTCCCCCCTCTCTCCTTCTCTTTTTTGGCATGCAAATCAATATGGCAATTACCATCTAAAAGCTCGCCCAGCCCCAGGTCAATGTAAATTGATCATTGTCCGCCTCCTTCCAAATCACACCGGGAGCCTGGGGTGCATAATTAGATTATGCCGGGACCTGTCTTGCAGATCACCCAAACCTATTTCACGCCGTCCCAAGGAGGGCCTCGTCGGGAAGGCGCCCCCAAACAATGGCCGCCTTCCACTCCTCGTCCTGGCTGGGCCTTTCAGCCCACGAGGTTGAGCTTCCCCTCCACAATGGGTTGCAGCAGGCATCATGGAAACAACAGGGATATCGAGCCGAGTGTGGACTCAGATATTCAAAGCAGATTTGATATCTGTTGCAAGGCCCATTCCCCAAGACAATCTTGTGTATGTATATATGTTGCTGTGAGTTTTCCGGGCTGTGTGGTCATGCTCCAGAAGCATTCTCTCCTGACGTTTCGCCTGCATTTACAACCTCTGAGGATGCCTGCCATAGATGACCCGGCCCTGAAAGGCGTCAGATCCGCCCCTGACAAAACTGTTTCTGGAACATGGCCATGCTCCAGAAGCATTCTCTCCTGAACAACCCAGAGGTTTATATATCTGTGCAAGGTCCAGGGTGGGAGAAAGAACTCTTGCCTGTTGGAGGTAAATGTGAATGTTGCAATTAATCACCTTGATTAGCATTGCAAAGCCTTGCAGCTTCAAAGCCTGGCTGATTCCTCCTGCCTGGGGGGAATGCTTTGTTGGGAGGCGTTAGCTGGCCCTGATTGTTTCATGTCTGGAATTCCCGTTTTCAGAGTGTTGTTCTTTATTTACTGTCCTAATTGTAGAGTTTTTTTTAAAAAAATACTGGTAGCAAGATTTTGTTCATTTCTTTGCCAATCACCTCATCACATTGCGCAGAAGCCTTATTAAAGGGTGGGTTTCTGTGAGTTTTCCGGGCTGTATAGCATTACCTCCTGACGTTTCGCCTGCATCTATAGCAGGCATTATCAGAGGTTGTGAGGTATATTGGAAACTAAGCAAGGAAGGATTATATATCTGTGGAAGGCCCAAGGTGGGAGAAAGAACTCTTTTCTGCTGTGAATGTTGGCAATTAATCACCTTTATTAGCATTGCAAATGTGAACGTTGATATTAATCACCTTTATTAGCATTGCAAAGCCTTGCAGCTTCGAGGCCTGGCTGATTCTTGCCTGGGGAATCCTTTGTTGGGAGGTGTTAACTGGCCCTGATTGTTTCATGTCTGGAATTCCCCCGTTTTCTTGTGTTGTTCTTTATTTCCTTTCTCTATGTTCTCTCCTGACCTTTCGCCTGAATCTATGGCAGGCCTCCTCGGAGATTGTGAGGCCATAGATGCAGGCGAAACGTCAGGAGAGAATGCTTCTGGAACATGGCCATACAGCCCCTAAAACTCACAAAAATCCAGTGATTCCGGCCATGAAAGCCTTCGACAATACCTTAACAAAGGTTTTTGTGAGAGAGAAAATGTATTTTCGAAAGGAGAGAAATCGGAGAGGGCTTTGCCTCGCTAGCGAGGAAGGAGAAGAAGAAGAAGAAAATGAAGATCCAGCCAAAGAAGATAGATGGAAGGGGGGGGGGGGGGGGCAAGGGAGCCTTGGTTCGGTGCCCGCAACTCCTCCGTTTAGAGACACATGCCGAAGGGACCCTGGCGAAACATTCATTAACTTCTGCCTGGAAAGATCGCCCCAGCGGCTCGCTAAAGGTTCAGGGCCTCGACAGCTGAGCGGGGGAGGGAAGGGAGGAAGGGGGTGAGGAAAAGCGAGGTCGATGCCGCGTAATTCTCGCTTATCAGCCTGGCTCGGGGAAAGGACACAAGGATTAAACGCGGGCGGCGCGGCTCAGCCAGAGAGCGAGCGAGCGAGCGAGAGGGGAACTCCCCCCCCCTTCTCTCCCCGCCTCGCCTGCAAAGGAGGCCTCGGCGCCCCGTTTCTCTCCTTCCTCCCTGTTTGCCCCCCTTTCCTTCCTTCTTTCTCTCCCTGCCTCCCATCCCCCGGCGAGAGGAAATCGAGGTTAGCTTGGCTCGCTTGCTCTCTCGCTCTCTGGGTTGCTGAAAGAGATGGCGCAGGGAAGCGTCCCCACCCCGCCCCGTTCTCCTGCCCTGCTTGTTGTTGTCCTTCGTGTGCGTGGCTCTCCGGCCAGGCCTGGCTGTGGGGCCTCGCAGCCCGGGGTCCCAGCTGTTGCCAAGCGGCAGGAGAAGAGAAATCCCTCTATGAAAGGGCAAACCACGGGGCTGGCAGGGGGGCGGACCCAATTTTCCCGCATCTCATAGGTTTCATAGATCCGTTAAGCCATGTGGACCAAACAAAACATATACATATTATACATACTTTGACATATATCTAGCTATCTAATCTGTAAAGTTGGAAGAGACTACAAGGGCCAATCCAGTCCAAGCCTCTGCCCTGAATGGGGGCACCTCCAAGCCTGGTTGGAAATGTTTCAGTAGGTCTTTTGCAACCCTTAGCTTGAGATTTGGATTTTTTAAAAATTTCTTATACCTCTATGGATGACAAATATAACCAGCAGGGTAATAAACTTTTAGAATTTATATACCATCACAGATTTTTATGTATATATAGAAGGCTTTCATGGCCGGAATCACTGGGTTGTTGTGAGTTTTCCGGGCTATATGGCCATGTTCCAGAAGCATTCTCTCCTGATGTTTCTCCTGCATCTATGGCAGGCACAGTTTATAAATATATGTGTGTGTATTATCGAAGACTTTCATAGCAGGAATCACTGGGTTATTGTGATTTTTCTGGGCTGTATGGCCATGCTCCAGAAGCATTCTCTCTTGACGTTTTGCCTAAATCTATGGCAGGCAACACACCACAGTTTATATACTTTGCACGGGAGTCCAAAGGACTTATGTCATATGGATGCCTGCCATAGATGCAAGCGAAACGTCAGGCGAGAATGCTTCTGCAACATGCCAAACAGCCTGGAAAATTCACAACAAACTACAAATTGTATACTTTGCATGGGAGCTTATTATTTCACCTATCTGAGGAAGCAAGTAGGCAATGCCATTGATCATGTCATATTATTACCAAGGCTGTAAATACCTTTGCTATACTGGAATGTACAGAAAGTGACCATTGTCCTTTAGAAGTGTCCTTAGGTCCAATTCTTGAACAGGCACAATTGACCAGAACAGAAAACTTAACTGGAGAATTGTTGGGAGAAAGGAGGGTGAAGTGGTCAATTGAACTAAGTAGTTCTAATTGATGAGCATACATCAACAACTCTGTGACAAGTCAACAAAACCATTGGAAGTTAGTGGGGTGCAGAAACAAGCCTCGAAATACAGGAACTGGAAAATCCCACATGAAAATCTCACCTCACTTAGGCACTATGGCCTTGGGCAAAACACTTTATGACCAAGTTGATTGCCAAACTCTAGTCCCCCAGGTGTTTTGGTGTACAACTCCCAGAAGCCTTAGCCGCCTTGGTCAATGATCAGGGATTCTGGGAGCTGAAACCTAAGAGGGCCTGGGAAACCAGAATTTGGGGTTCACTGGCCTACTAGAACAGGCATGGACAAACTTCGCCCCTCCGTTGGCTGTTAGGAATTGTGGCAGTTAAAGTCCAAAACACCTGGAGAGCTGAAGTTTGCCCATGCCTATACTACAAGCACTTTGATTTTTCAAAAGAATTGTACAGGTTATATCTCCCTTGCTGAAAAAAATTGGACTTTGTGGTACAAGACTTCTTTCTTCATATTGAAACAGAAAAAATATTTCAACTTCCCTGAAAACACACCCAGTCATTACAGCATGGTGTTGTAGTTGGACTGTTAGTTATGGAAACCCACTAGCTGACCTTGGGAAGTTACACTTTCAGCCTCCCCCTCCACAAACACATTCTTCCAAGGGTCAGAAAGCACACAGCTGCAGCAGCAACAACAACTCTATTGCTTCTGCTCTGAGGGGGAAAAGGAGGACATCTAGTCCTGAGAGCTTAGCACACCCACTAAAACAATGAGATAGCAAGTTAGGACTTTGGTCTTAACCATGCAAGGTCACACCTTCCCTCCAAGACTCTAGTGGTCCTGTCACTCAAATGTTATTGCAGTTATCACTATTTGAGTTGAGAGGTCCCTGTTCAAAATGATAGTCTGAACACTGCATATTAAAACAGCCAAGAGTTTAGTGAAACCTTAAAGTCAAACTAGCTGGCCAATTGCAATATTCACACATGCCTCAAACAAACAAGAGTTCTTTCCACCCACCCTAGACATTCCACAGATATATAAACCCCACTTGCCTAGTTTCCAACAGACCTCACAACCTCTGAGGATGCCTGCCATAGATGTGGGCAAAAAGTCAGGAGAGAATGCTTCTGGAACATGGCCATACAGCCTGGAAAACTCACAGCAACCCAAGCATTGGTCTACTGTGCGCCAAGAGATCATTTGTGATGAACTGAAGGAATCTACTAAGACACATCCAAAAACCACAAAAACCCGACAACAAAGACCCATGTTCCTCTTTAAGTTACTCCTACATTATTTGCTGTTATCCTTTGCTGAACCTAGGCAACAGAGCAAAACTACAATAACAACCAATTTTCAGTAGCTGATAGTTTCTTTCAATTAGACAGTAGAGCTTTTAAAAATGAGCCATATGCTGCATTTTACATTTCTATTGTTATGTCATCTGACTTATTTTATAAATTATTATAATTTAACAAGATAGTTAGTTAGTTTAATCGTGGTTCTTTAGCCTTTGTATTATTACATTTTGAATTATATTTGGTTCTGAATTTTGTGGTAAAGTGACTTGGGTTCCCTGTCAGGAGAAAGATGAAATGCAAAAAACTCAGTCAGGCCTAATTTCATTTTTCTAGTCTTCACTAGGAAAAAAACAACAACACACTAGTCATAGAATCACAGAGTTGGAAGAGACATCCATTCTAACCCCTTGCCAAGAAGCAGGAAAATCACAAATCACAAAAGGGGGGGGGGGTCCATGTCCTACTTGCTCCCCACTCCCTATGACTTCCCCTCACATATTTATATATGGCTATCATGTCTCCTCTCAGCCTTCTGCAGGCGAAACATGCCCAGCTCTTTAAGCTGCTCCTCATAGGGCTTGGTCTCCAGACCCTTATTTTAGTTGCCTTTTTCTGGATACAATCCAGCTTGCCAACATCTCTCTTCAATTGTGGTGCCCGGAACTGAACATAGTATTCCAGGTGTCCTCTGACCAAGGCAGAACAGAGGGGTAGCATGACTTTTCTGGATCTAGACCAGTGTTTTTCAACCTTTTTTGAGCCACGGCACATTTTTTTACATTTACACAATCCTGGGGCACACCACCAACCAAAATGACACAAAATGACACTCTAACACAGTAATACATATAGTTAATATGTTTTTAAATCTATTTATACACTCACTGTGAAACCTGGGCCTGTTTCAAAGAACACAACATAGATATCCTGGCAGGAATGGCAGAAAGATACACACAAAGGTCTTGCTCAACAGCTGGGAGTTATAGTTCACCCGCAATCACGTCTTCCTCCCTCCCCCCTCCTGTAGAAGCAGCAGCGTGAGCAAAGCAAGGCAAAGCAAGCACAGCGAGGCTGGGAAGAAGGGAGCCCAAGTAGAGAAGAAAAAGTGTTTGTCAGGAGGGGGAAGGAAGGGTATTGGAGGTTCCAATTTCCCACTGCACAACTGATGATCGCTCACGGCACACTGGTTGGGAAACACTGATCTAGACACTAGACTTCTATTTATGCAGGGCAAAAGCCCATTGGCTTTTTTTTTTGCCGCCACATGACTTTGTTGGCTCATGTTTAACTTGTTGTCCATGAGGACTCCAAGATGTTTTTCATAGTATTCCATGTGTTGACTCAACATTCAACATTATATTGAATAGTTCAGACTAACCACCAAGATCATTATAGTCAGCAGCATAAGAAAGCTATCTATCCACAGAACAGATCAGTTAGACTTGACTAGTTAGGGCCCCCCAGAAGCACACTTAATCTAGGGGGTATTTTCAGATCCCAATGAGAATTTGAGCAGATTTGAGAAGACCCAATGTCCACAGGCCCAAGGACATTCCACAATAAAATGCAACATTGCGCAGGTCCCACAAGACCAGAACACTGAGCCAGAAAGCTCAATGTTCACAGGAGATGGAATGTTTGTTCTGGATTGCTTTCAGATCTCCTTTGGGAAGGGTGTAAATAACATAAACCCCCCAAAAATTTGTTGGAGCAATGTTGTCTTACTTTTTTTAATTTAAAAAAAGTGCATGGCAAGTGATTGAAACTAAGGGATAATCTTTATTGTTGATTTCAGGTCACCTTTTAATAACATGCTTACCTTTTCAGGCAAACCTGGGCAGACTTGGGCCCTCCAGGTGTTTTGGACTCCAACTCCCACCATTCCTAACAGCCTCGGGCCCCTTCCTTTCCCCCCTCAGCCGCTTAAGCTGAGGGAGCTGAGGGGGGGAAAGAAAGGGGCCTGAGGCTGTTAGGAATGGTGGGAGTTGGAGTCCAAAACACCTGGAAGCAGGCCCGGATTAACCCCTTTTGGCGCCCTAGGACACACTTTGGAATTACACCCCCAAACCAACCTCTACCGCACCCCCTCCTCCTCCTTGCGGTGCCGCGCACCCTCCTTCCTTGAGTCCTGTATACTCAAGGAAGGAGGGTGCGCTGCAAGGAGGAGGAGGGAGAGGGAAGCCCCACTGCCGGGGCCACTGCCGGGCATGCGCAGCAGGAGGGCGCAAGTGCCTCTGCCTCCTCCGCCATGTTCCTGGGTGCCGCGCATGCCCAGCAGCAGCCCTGGGGGCTTCCCTCCTCCTCCTTCTCACGCCCTCCTTCCTTGACAAGGGGGCGATGGGCCCCCTCACAGAGCTCTCCCCTGTTCTCCCCGAGAGAAAGAGTCATCTCCATGCCCTGCGTTTTTTGGTCCGTGTGAACTCCCCCCCCCCCTGGCTTGCGCCCCTAGGCCATGGCCTAGTGTGGCCTTATGGGTAATCCGGGCCTGCCTGGAAGGCCCAAGTTTGCCCATTCCTGCTTTAAATGGAATTATGTGAGAATTCTGCAGTGAAACCCCATTCTCAGAGAGTAAAAATAAGGCCTATATTTCTGGATGAGGGTCAAAGGTGCCCCGGGACTCTTTGTAATGTGGTTTCCATCAGACTGAGATCGCCATCCCTTTGGAAATCCCCAATCAAGATATAATCCAGCCAGCCAAATGCTGCTCCGTCTGGAACTGGTGGGGCTGCATCTGTGCCTCGATGGCGTGTGTTTTGAACACAGACAAGGCCTCGGTTGACACCGGGAATTGGCCTTGCCTCTGGGGCTTCCTGAAACCAGAACACTCCTTGCATCATCATCATCCCAGCGTCCAAGTGCAGCTGCCTTTCTCAAACCCTCCATTCTGCTCAATGGGACAAAGGCAGACAGGGGCTTTTATATCAGAAAGGGGGAGAAAACCCTTCATTGAGGCTGAGACGAAGAAAGACTGCAAGCCCGACCTGCCTTCCTTTCTTTCCCCCGTTCGTTGCCATCTGACACCTACAACGGAGCCAATCCCAGGGCCCCATTACGCGATAATTACTACCACCTCTGCTCCATATAGTTAGAGCCGAGCGCCTGCCAAGCTCGGGATGCAATTCGCAGAAATGAAAAGCACCTATTAGAGCAGCGAGGGTTGGAAGAAGAGCGGGGGAAATGATCCCCACCTATTTCTTAGTGGCTGGCTGGGGCTGGCCGGAAAACACCTCGATTGTAAACACAGGTGGGAGAATAAGTCCTGCTGAGGAGGAAGCGGGGCCCTCCTGGAGAAGAACCACGTCTACAACCAAAGACTGGCGCTGAATTCCACCTCCGGGAGAGGAAACCAATTTGAGTCTTAACTACAAAAGACACGTTGCGATCCTCTGCGGAGGGAGAGGCTGCCTCGGAGCGTGGTGGAGTCTCCTCCTTTGGAGGTTTTTTTTAAATAGGCTGGGTGGCCATCTACCCAGGGTGTTTTGGTTGTGTGTTCCTGCGTGGCAGAATGGGGTTGGACTCGTCCAACTCAGTGATTATATTTCCATAAGTGATGCCTAGCAAGACCCCTGCATTCCCATGGGCCTGTCCTAGCTAGAAAAGCCACCTTGTGAGGGCTGCAACTAGGAGTATGGGAGGCCATAGAATCCTATTATTGTTGTTGTTGTTATTTGATACATAACAAGATTAGTACACAGTATAGATCACTATTCTGGCTGTTGTATTTGATCACAATGTCTTCCCAAGTGTCTAGGACTGTGTGATGTATTGGCAAATAATGCGTGCAGATCCGAGTAGGGTGGCCTTTTGCAGTTGACGGTCCTAATTTTGTCAACACGGATTGATTTTAAGTGCAGGCCAAGGTCTTTAGGCACTGCACCCAGTGTGCCGAATATTATTATTATTTAATACATAACTGTTGGGAATCAAGAGTACACATCAAACAAGATCACTAGGCTGGTTTTTATATTGGATCACACCTCAGACGGTTCCCAAGTATCTAGGACTGTGTGATGTATTGTCAAATAATGTGTGCAGATGCTAATAAGGCCTTTTGCAGCTGACAGATAGTAATGTTGGCAATACGGATTGTTTTTAAGTACAGGCCAAGGACTTTAGGCACTGTACCCAGTGTGCTGAATTGTTGTTGTTGTTACTGGATGCATAACAAGATTAACACACATCAAACAAGCCCACTATGCTAGGGAAGTGTCTGATTTGATTTGATTTCCCAAGTGTCTAGGACTGTGTTATGTATTGGCAAATAATGCGTGCAGATCCGAGTAGGGTCTTTTGCAGCTGACAGATGGTAATTTTGTCAGCGCAGATTGCTCTTAAGTGCAGGCCAAGGTCTTTAGGCACTGCACCCAGTGTGCCAAATTATTATTATTATTAATATTAATAGATACATAACAAGATTAGTACACAGCAAACAATATCACTATGCTGGCTACTAATCTTGTTATGTATCAAATAATAATAATGTATATGTATATCCCGCTTTTTCTCTACACAAGGAGACTGAATGAGTTGGAAGAAACCATAAGAGCCATCCAGGCCAACCTGCGGTCATGGAGTAGCACACAATCAAAGCACTCCCCGACAGATGACCGCTCAACCTCTGTTTAAAAACCTCCAGAGAGGCGGCTTTGAGGATTCAAGGCTACCCCTCTGGAGGTTTTTAAACCTTCGCTGGGCCACAGAAATCTGCTGAGTGACCTTGAGCAAGTCACACTCTCGCAGCTGTGGAAATTACAAACGTCGCCTTGATAAATCTTGCCAAGAGACCCCCAGTGATGGGCTCGTCGTTGTGTCGCCATGAGACGCATACAACAAGGAGGGCAACTCCAGTCGCAACCTGCGATAGCTTTCAGCGTGTAGGTCGGAGGTATGCCCTCTTTTACCCCTTCCCAGGGCTGGGCTTCGTCTCCCGCCCCCCAACGAAGCCTCTGGGGCTCGCCGAAGGCGCTACTCCGGCTTCAGAGCCAAGTTTTTGGCAAACGCCGCCGCAAGGAAGCGAAGCTTGATTAGATCCCCAGGTCCCCCTCCACCACTTCTCTTCCTTTCCTCTCCTCGACGCCCCCTCCTTCCTTCCCTCCCTCCCTCCTTCCTTCCCTCCCGCCCGCTTTTCTCCTCGCTCTTTTCCTAGGTGTATATATTTAGCCAGCAGACACCCAGAGGGTTTTAAAAAGGGCTCCGCGTTCCCTCCTCCCACAATCATGCAGCAAACACGTTCGAGAGCGGCTTGCAGCAGGGAAGCCGCGGAGCCTCTCTCTCTCTCCCTCTCCCTCTGCGCGGCTGATTACAGCCCCGAAACGGACGGCGACGTGTAATTTCAGCCCGGGCTTGATTTTCCAGGGGGCCCACTTAGCCGAGGGGAAGAGGAGGGAGGGGAGGAGAGGAGGGGGAGAGAGAGGAGACCGAGAGCAGAGCCTCTCTCTCTCTCTCTCTCTCTCTCTCTCTCTCTCTCTCTCTCTCTCCGTCCCTATTAGCTATGCAGCCAATCTATCATTTCCGGCGGTGCTTCCATCTAATTACCGATGTATTTAGATGTGACGTGCGAGAGAGAGAGAGAGAGAGGAGAGGAAGAAGCCCAAGTGCCGAGAGCCGCCTGCTTGGCCGCCTTCTCCTCTCGTCGGGAAGCTTTCCAGAAAGCGATGGCTGGGGCGCTCGCAGCCTAAGCTCTCCAGACAAAGAGGCAGGGGCTGAGCGAGCGAGTCAGCGGCGCTGCTGCGGGCAAATCCGACGCAAATTATCTTTCCTGGGAGGGATAGAGGGAGGGAAGGAGGGGCGGCCTCCCGGGTCTGGAATAAGTCAGGGAAGCAGGGCAGTCCCGAAAGCCAGGGCTCCCCGGTCTCCCCGTTTCAGAGCCCTGTGGGGGGCATCTGTCAAGGCGAAAGACATCGCTGGGAGGGCAAACCAGTCCTGTTTGGACCCCCGCTAAGCCCAACTATCGTTGAAGGAAGGAGGAAATGAAGGAAGAGGCTCAGCCCCGTTTCCCAAAGGCCGTGTCCTGGCCCAATTCTCGCCAATTCTTCGCTCCGGCGGTTTTGTCCTTGGGCGCCGTCTCTCCCTCCTTTCCTTCCCCTCCCGCTCCCACCCGCGGGACGGAGAGAGTGACCCACGCCTCTCCAACTCCAACGTCCCTCTTCCCTTCCTTCCTGGCTGCTCGCCCGGTGCTCCTTCCTGCTTCGCTGCGCTCGGTTGGCGCGGCCCCAACAGGACACGGGGTTCAGCGCGCTCGCTCCGCGGAAGGAGGAGTTCCCAAACAAGAGGGAAACTTCTGGGAACGGAGGGCTCTGGCACGGGGCGAGGAGGGGCGCGGTGGAGAGCCCCCCACCCCGCCTACCGCCTTTTCCTGGGGGGGAGGGGGAGCAAAAAGATTCAACATCCAAGAAATCGAGTCCCTTTCCCGCAAATATATATAAACATACATCAATATATATACAGTGGGTTGTTGTGAGATATCCGGGCTGTATGGTCATCTTCCAGAAGCATTCCCTCCTGACGTTTCGCCTACACCCATGGCAGGCATCCTCAGAGGTTGTGAAGTCATAGATGCAGGCGAAACGTTAGGAGAGAATGCTTCTGGAAGATGGCCATACAGCCCAAAAACTCACAACAACGCTTTCGACAATACAAGATACAGAACATCTGTGTCTCCGACCTGCGAAGGGTTAACCAAAACCCCATTGGGGGGGGGGGACCTCATCTCTGGGTGACCTTTTCCTCCGCAATTCTCCTTGTCCCCCCTCCCTCCCTTCCCTCCCTTTCAGGCTCCGGTTCTTTCGCTCGCAGGGAGTCTGAACGGCTGTCTAGACCGATCTATCACAGGCGGGCGAAACAAAACCAAGGAAAAGAGAACCCCCCCCCCCAAATCTCTCTCCGCTTCCCTCGCTGCTGCTCACCTCCGAGGCCAAGAGGGGAAGGGGGAAGGAGCCCACGGTCCGCAAGCAGAACAGCCACCAGGAAGGCAAAGCAGACCTCTCTTCTTCTCCCCTCCCCCCTCTCTCCCCGCAACCAGGCCACCTTCATGGCTGACAAATGGGATTTGGTCTGCCCTTTTGAGCGCACGCCAAAGGCGCCCCACACGTTTCGTGTGCCACTCACTGCTGCACTGGGAGAAAGCCTGGAAACCCAAAAAGGGGAGGGGGGTGAATGAGAAAAGTAGGAAGGGGGGAGGGAAAGAGGGGGTTAGGAGCTCAAATGGTAGCCCCCTGGATCTCCTCTCTGCTCCTCCCCGGGCTTTCTGGCTCTGACCTGACCCCACTCCGCACCAAAGTCGCTTCCGGTCCCTGCGTGGGAGAGCCAATTCCGGCTAAGAATTAATGGAGCATCTCTCCGAATGACCATCCCGAGAGCAACGCTCTTGAGTGGCCCAAATGGGAAGCCAACGTCGAGGCAAGACGGGGATTTGTGGGGGGAAGGGGGGAGAGAGATTAAATCCTTGCTTTATAATCCCACAAAAAGCAATTAAGATTGTCTGGATCGGAGGAGAGAGAGAGAGAGAGAGAGAGAGAGAGAGAGAGAGAGAGAGAGAGAGAGAAGGACAAAACCCACCCGCTTCCACGGAACAACCCCCTTCCCCTCCCGCAGGAGGCAACTCACAAAGGCAAAACAACCGGCCAAAGATTAAAGGGAGGAGACCATCCTCTCCGTCTGCTTTACTCCGGAGTTAAGCAGCAACAAGCTGCTCCAAGCCTGGAGTTGTATAAACATCGCTTTCCATCCCGAGGCGTCTGCCGCAGCCCACGGGCGACCGACCAGCAGCCAAGAGATAGAAAGGCGACGCCAAGAGCCACGCGTGCCAATGTGGGGCAAAGGGGGAAACTAGAGGGGAAGGAGGGAGGCGTTTAACCTCTTTTAGCGGCCCCAAAGCAAGTCAGCCCACTCTTAAAGGGCACTCCATGTCATCCCCTCCCGCAGAAATGGGGGAAGGGGGGGAGAAGGCCCGCCGCTTATCTTTGCCAACCCAGAGTTTTCGTGGGGCTCCGTCTAAGGCGGCCCTTTGGCCTCTTTCCCGGAAAAAAAAAGTTCAGAAAAGCCTGACATCCTGCCTGTGGAAGCAGCCCACCCTTTGGTCGCAGGTCCCTCCTGGGAGAAGACTGACACTTGGGGGGCAGCCCACGGATTCGGTGGGGAGTTCTGTTTTGTTTTTGTTTGTTGTTTTGCTTGAGAGACTCACAGTCAGAGGAACCCATTTCGTCAAGGTTTTACTTAGGAGGAGGGATTGCTTTCCTCTCCATAGTCTCCCCCCCCCCACCTACTTCCACCCCACCCGTGCCAAGCCTTTTGTGATTCTAAATCGCAACTCCTCGAAACCTGAAGGCGAAGAATGGAAGTACGGTTTCCCCCGGACTCTCTCCCCCCAAGGAAGGAAGGAACATGCGGCGAGCCTCAAAGGTTGCGCTCCAGCGACCCCCAAAAGGGCGAGCTGTTTAGCAAACAGACTCGGCCATCCGGTCCCGGGAGGAGGCAAGCGGCCAGCCTGCCCTCCCCCCCCCCCCTGTCCCCAACTAAGCCAGATCCAAGGTGCAAAGGAGGCGTTAAATCCCACTGCCGGACACCCTCCGGCACCAACTCTTTGGGCTGGAACCAGCAGCTCTTAGGACGGAGGGAGCCTTTCTCTCCCCTCTCCTCAGCCGCCCACCCGGGACCGTTTCCACGAGGCAAACACACACGCAGCAGCCCGCTTCCTGCCGCCCACTCCGATCTGCCGTGGCCTCGAAAACAACCCCGGAGACAAAACCTCCCTCCCGCCGCCTCCGCAGTCCTTTCCACACGCCCCCGACACGCGTGGATCCCCACCGAAGCCTTTTTTCCCCTCCCCCGTCATCCGCTTTACCTCAAAGGCTTCGCCGGTCCCTTCCCGGCCCTCATCTCTTTGACCTCTGCTGCCCAAAGGTGAGCCCAAAGGGCGAGGCGTTGCCAAGGGGGCCGCCCAAGATCACGCCACGCGCGGACACTTCACCTTTCCCTCTCTCTTCCCGATCCCCCTGGGAGCCAGGAGGGGAGGGCGTTCGTTCGGAGAGAGAAAAGGGAGAAGAGAATCGCCAGAGACCTCTTCTTCCTCCTCCTCCGCGCCCGGCACCTTTCTCTTTCCGCGTCTTCCCCTCAGTCCAACTCGACCCCGGCTTCGCGACGCAACCGCCTCCAAACTTCCAGCCGCCCGACGACACACCCGCCCCTCATCCACCAACACAAGTCAATCCTGACCTCGGTCTCGCCTCCCTTCCGCCTTCCTCCTCCTCCTCAATTCGGGTCGCAATCCTGGCTCCCCCGATAGAGAGAAAGACAGGCAAACCCGGACCAAGGCTGCCGCTTTGGCTTCCTCGCGGTGGGTGTCCTTTGCACACACGCGTGCGCGCGCACACACACACACGCACACAGAGGCGTATTCTCTCTCTCTCCCCCCTCCCCCACCCGCCAGATCCGAAGAGAAGGGGGGGGGAGATCGCCTCGTTTAGTGATCCCCACCAAAAGGCGTCCAACAAGGAAGGGTTGGGCTCCCTTTCGTTCCCAGTTTCGGGAGTTCGGCGCTTCAGAGAGTTCAACGAGAAGGGCACTGACCTGGATCCCGTGGCTCTCGGGCAGAGGGGGGGGGGGGAGTCCGAGGCTGCCTGTATGTTGCGCGTCCCCTTCTTCCTCTTCTTCTTCCCCTCCTCCTCGGTTTGCGGTGGGCGAGAAAAAGTTTGCTGATCTCCCGAGGCGAGACGCCGAGTCTGCCTCCGTCGTCCGTTTGAGGCTGGGCGCCGCTTTGGGCCGGTGGGGTGGCAAAGGGAAAGAGGGCCCCTAGGTGGGGCGGGAAGGGGCGAAAGGGGCGGTGGGGGCAGGGGTCAGCGCCCCAGCGGGCTCCGCTTCGGCAGCAGCGCCATGTTCCTGCGAGACTCCGGGCTCGACGGCTCTCTCTCGGCTGCGGAGGCGCCTACATGCTCCTGCCTCTCTCTCGTCCTTTCGGAGAGCCCTCCTCTGAGTAAAGGGTTGCCTGTTTGTGGGGGAAGTGGGGGGAGGGCTGGCTGGGCTCTAGGGATTGAATCCGCCGGGGAAGCCGCTCTTCCTCACCTTGCCGCTTGGGAGACCGGGCTCCGTCTGCTGCACGTTGCCCCCCCTCCGCCCCTGGCTCGTCTCTTCCTCCTCCTCTTCCCCGCCCCCTTTGCTTTCCCCTCCCCCTCGGGCTCCGCGGAGAGAGGGAGGAGGGAGACGTCGCCAGCAGAGAGGCAGCAGCAGAAGCGACGCCGAAACAGCCAGCCTCTCTTTCCTCCTCACTCGCTTCTCTCCCTTTTAAAAAGGCTCTCCTCTTTCTAGCCTTGATTCCCCCTTCCCCCTCCTCTTGCTCTGCTTCTTCTTCTCTCTCTTTCTCGTCCCAAAAGAGAGACAAGCACACACCCGCCGCCGACGTCCTTCCCCCTCGCCTCGCCCTGCCTGAGGGCGTCCTGAGGAGACTCCGCTCTCCTTTTGACCAGGGGGTGAGAGCAGGGGAGGGAGAGAGGGTTGAAAGGGAAAGTCTCCTCCCGCCTGACCGCCCCCCCCCCCCACTTCACTTCAGACTCGGCTCCGCTCTCTCGCTACCCAGAAGGCCAGTGGAGAGCCGCAATTACCATAAAGCTCCTCTCCCATCGCTTCACCAAGCTGTCAAAGCCCGGCAGCCGACGAAGAGGAGGAGGAGGCAGTGGCAGGAGCAGCGGGCAGACCTCCTTGACATGAGAGGCGCCCACCTAGCTTTCCCCCTCCTCCCACTTTGCGGAAGGGCTGCGCTTCGCTCCCTCGCTCTCCTCCGGACTTGTTTACCTCTCTTTTCCTGCTCAACCCCTTACCTTAAAGTCCTCACCTTTTCTAGGGCAGGAAGGCGAAAGGAAGGACTTCTCTGCTCATTGTGTGTAGTCGCCTTCTCTGACTTATGGAAGAACTCAGAGTTTTTGCTGGGTCTGAGAGAGTGTGAGTCGCCCAAAATGGGTTGCCAAAGCGCAGCAGGGAATCGAAACTTCGGCCCCTTCCACACAGCCAGGCATGTAGGCCCTTCCACACAGGGGCATGTAATGGTCCACCCCCGAAAGGCCTTACTGGTACATTATTTAAACTGTTATGTTTATTCATATCATGATCTGATCACCATGCTCATTATATCCCACATTAATGGGGTTATTGGGATAACAATACAAAAGGTTTGCTAGGGTAGACCCTCTTCCACCCAGTCTCAGCCCCCCGAAACAAACTCAGCCCCCCCCAAAACAAAATCCTGGCTACATCCCTGCACACAGCTGAATAAAATCACACATTTTCTGTTTTGAACTGGAATATATGGCAGTGTGGACTCATATCACACAAGGCCCTTCCACACAGCCCTATATCCCAGAATATCAAGGCAGAAAATCCCACAATATTTGCTTTGAACTGGGTTATCTGAGTCCACACTCAGATAATGTGGGATTTCCTGTCTTGATATTCTGGGATATAGGGCTGTGTGGAAGGGCCCTGGGGCCTTTCCAGAATGTCAGAATGTCAAGGCAGAAAATCCCACAATATCTGCTTTGAACTGAGTTATCTGAGTCCACACTGCAATATATTCCAGTTCAAAGCCGATATTGTGGGATATAGGGCTGTGTGGAAGAGCCCTATGTCTGCAAAGCCCACAAGCCACTAGGGTTGGCTGCCCATGGACATTTCCATTCGGTTCCCCTCGTGGGCTCCAGACAGGAAATTATTCAGATTCTATGTGTTGTCAAAGGCTTTCATGGCTGGAATCTCTGGGTTGTTGTGTTGTGAGTTTTCTGGTCTGTATGGCCATATTCCAGAAGCATTCTCTCTTGACTTTTCACCTACATCTATGGCAGGCATCCTCAGAGGTTGTAACCTCCCAACCCCTGAGGATGCCTGTCATAGATGCAGGCGTAAGGTCAGGAGAGAATGTTTCTGGAACATGGCCATACAGCCTAGAAAACTCACAGCAACCTATTCAGGATCTGCCTCCATCTTTCCACCCCCTTTGGCCCTGTTCTCCCCCACCCTCGGGCTTCTCCTTAGGTTCCTTCCACACAGCTGAATAAAATCCCACATTATCCGCTTTGAACTGGAATATATGGCAATGTGGATTCAGATAACCCGGTTCAAACCGGATATTGTGGGATTTTCTGCCTTGATATTCTGGGTTAATTGGTTGTGTGGAAGGGCCCTGAGAAGCCCCAGTTTCGGGAATTCGGAGACGCTGAACTCCCGAAACTGGGAAAGAAAGGGAGGAATTTCTTTGCTCCTTTCCGCCTTTCTTTCACCCTCCCCCCTTAATGGGAGCCCTACAGCTCGCCAGAGTAGGTGCCCTATTTTCTCTTCCCGTGGGAGAAATGCCCTTTAACCCTCTTTTTTTTGGCGGGGAGGGTTGAGATAACCCTGCGGCGGGCCTCCCCCCCTCCCAACCTGTATTTTAAGCCTCCCTCCGAAGCATCCGCTTCCCCTTTATCTCCTCTTTCCAGAAACGCACAAACCGCCGCTTTCCTCCAACGTTCCCGGTTTTTATTTTGGGTTTATCGCCCCCCTGCACCCTCCGCTCCGCCTGCCTCCCCCCCCCCGTTCCGTTTTGCGTTCTTGTTGTTGTTGTTGTTTCAATCCCCGAGGGGTTTTCTCCTTCCTCCCCACCACCCCCACCTTTCATCCCGCCCCTCGGGTGTCATGGAAAACATGCGTTTCTCAACAGCAGCCAGCCACTTTCCGGAGAAGAAGAGCGGCTTCCCTTTTTCTGGGTGCCTGAAAGGCAGGCATCGCGTGGCGTGCTGCCTCGGCTCTACAAGTCCCGGCTGTCTCCGCATTGCTATTGACTCTGCCTGCCTGCCTCTGGATTTCCTCATCGCTGGCGCAGCCCTCGTCTCCCTTATCTGCTGCTTAACTGGGCAAGGCAGCTGGGCCAGCCGCGTTCCAGGCGCCTAGATCTCATCGGGCGCATCTATCCTGTTGACTCAAGGGCTGCAGTTGACTGCCGTGCCTTAATGGCTATGGGCTCCTTGGGAGTTGTAGTTTGGCACACAGGACTAAGGACCTTACCAAACCACAACTCCACTAACCCCATAGCGTTGAGCCACGGAGTTGTAGTTTAGTAGAAAGGATTAAGAGCTTTACAAAAGCACAACTGCAATGACCCCATCGAGTTGAGCCATGGAGTTGTAGTTTGGCAGGAAGGACTAAGGACATTACAAAAGCACAACTCCAATGACCCCGTAGTTCGGCAGGAAGGACTAAGGACCTTACAAAAGCAGAACTGCAATGACCTCATAGCGTTAAGCCATGGAGTTGTAGTTTGGCAGAAAGGACTAAGAACCTTACAAAACAACAACTCCAGTGGCCTTACAAAAACACAACTCCAATTACCCCATTGAGTTGAGCCATGGAGTTGTAGTTTGGCAGAAATGATTAAGAGCCTTACAAAACCACAACTCCAAATGACCCATAGCGTTGAGGTTTGGCAGAAAGGAATAAGAGCCTTATAAAAGCACAACTCCAATGACCCTCAAGCCATGGAGTTGTAGTTTGGCAGAAAGGACTAAGGACCTTACAAAACAACAACTCCAATGACCGCATAGTCTTCAGCCATGGAGTTGTAGTTTGGCAGAAAGGACTAAGGATCTTACAAAAACACAACTCCAATTACCCCATTGAGTTGAGCCATGGAGTTGTAGTTTGGCAGAAATGATTAAGAGCCTTACAAAACCACAACTCCAATGACCCCATAGCGTTGAGCCATGGAGTTGCAGTTTGGCAGAAAGGAATAAGGACTAAGGACCTTACAAAAGCAGAACTGCAATGACCTCATAGCGTTAAGCCATGGACTAAGCACAACTCCAATGACCCCCAAGCCATGGAGTTATAGTTTGGCAGAAAGGACTAAGGACCTTACAAAAGCACAACTCCAATGACCCCATAGCGTTAAGCCATGGAGTTGTAGTTTGGCAGAAAGGACTAAGGGCCTTACAGATGCACAACTCCACTGACCTCATAGCGTTGAGTCATGGAGTTGTAGTTTGGCAGGAAGGACTAAGGACATTACAAAAGCACAACTCCAATGACCCCAAAGCCATGGAGTTGTAGTTTGGCAGAAAGGACTAAGGTCCTTACAGATGCACAACTCCACTGACCTCATAGCGTTGAGTCATGGAGTTGTAGTTTGACAGGAAGGACTAAGAGCCTTACAAAAGCACAACTCCACTGACCTCATAGCGTTGAGACATGGAGTTGTCGTTTGGCAGAAAGGACTAAGGATCTTGCAAAAGCACAACTCCAATGACCACATAGCGTTGAGCCACGGAGTTGTTTGGCAGAAAGGACTATGAACCATGTAAAACTACCACTCTAGTGACCCCATAGCAGTTCAAGGGGTGTCAAGATTGCATTGGTTCTGAGCAACAGGAACCAGAAAGGCTATAAACATGCCTTCATAACTAACAGTTCATTACCTATACGAGGTTGCAATTAATCTCCTGACACTGGGTTGCTGTGCGTTTTCCAGGCTGTAGGGCCTTGTTTCAGAAGCATTCTCTCCTGACGTTTCGCCTGCATCTATGGCAGGCATCCTTAGAGGGTGTGAGGTCTGTTGGAAACTAGGCAATGTGGAATGTGCAGGGTGGGAGAAAGAACTATTGACTGAGGCAAGTGTGAATGGTGCAATTGGCCAGCTTGATTAGCATTGAGTAGCCTTGCATCTTCAAATGCTGGCTGCTTACTGCATGGGGGAATCCTTTGTTGGGAGGTGTTACACTGTAGAACAAATGCAGTTCGACACCACTTGAACTGCCATGGCTCTAATGCAGGCATGGGCAAACTTTGGCCTTCCAGGTGCTTTGGACTTAGGAATTGTGGGAGTTGAAGTCCAAAACACCTGGAGGGCCGAAGTTTGCCCATGCCTAAGACTACAACGCCATAGCAATTTTTTTAGAGTCAGGAGGGACTTGAGAACGCTTCGGGTGTCAAAGAATTGGACGTTGCTCCGGGAGTTTGATGATTTACTATCCTGTGGGAGGCTTCTCTCATGTCCCCTATGGAAAGCTGGAGCTGACAGACGGGAGCTCACCCCGCTCCCTGGATTCGAACCGCTGACCTTTAGGACAATAGTCCTGGCGGCACAAGAGCTTAATTCATTGTGCCACCAGGAGCTTCTCCATAGTATTGAACCATGCCCCATTCAAGTGGTGTCAAACTGCATTCATCCTACAGTGTTTTGAGCAACGTGAACAGGATGAACCCCGGCTTCGTGCAGCCAAGACCGCAGGCCTTAAGAAGCCCTGTTCAGTTCAGAAAAACCCTGCTCCCGATGCATGGCCTGGAGGTTGTGGGGGAAGGGAGCCCAGGCTCAGCCCTGTTGAAATGAATGGGATCTCCTTCTCGTGGACTGCGGCGGAGTTTGCCTCCAGCTCGCCTCGCCTTCCCTTCTCTCCCCCTCTGCCCTGGGCGTGACGTGGGGAAGCTGTTTACACCCAAACGAGCGCGCAAAGGGCAAGAGGGCCGAGCCATTCACTCGTCCAAGGCGCCTCCTTTGCGCCGCGAAGTCCAGAAATCAGTGGGAGGGGAAAGGGGGGAGGGAAGGGTTCAGCCTCGTAATATTTTCCCTCGTTAACGTGCGGCTTATTCAATAGGCAGGAATCACGCCGGCTGCATTGATGCGAAACTCAGATGCTGCGCGCACAGCCAGGGGAAGAGAGGAAGACAAACTCACAGGACATAACAATCTATGGCTCTCTGTGAGACAGATCTGCCACTGCTTCAACATATCTGTTCGATATTCTCTTCGATTTCTATCCTATAGGAAGAAGGCATTTTATTTCAGGCAGACAATGAGGGACTACCTGGAAAGCTCTTGGGCACATTTCTTCACAGGGGGGTTGCCATTGCCTCCCTCTTTAGGATGAGAGAGTGTGACTTGCCCAAGGTCACTCAGCATATTGCCTTGTCGAGGGCTTTCATGGCCGGAATTACTGGGTTCTTGTGAGTTTTCCTGGCTGTATGGCTATGTTCCAGAAGCATTCTCTCCTGACGTTCCTCCCATATCTATGGCAGGCATCCATTCTCAGAGGTGGTGAGGTCTGTTGGAAACTAGGTAAGTGGGATTTATATATCTGTGGAATGATCAGAATGGGAGAAAGAACTCTTGTCTGCTTGAGGCAAGTGTGAATGTTGCAACTGGCCAGCTTGATTAGCACTAAATGGCCTTGCAGCTTCAAAGCCTGGCTGCTTCCTGCCTGGGGGAATCTGTTGGGAGGTATTAACTGGCTCTAATTTACACCTGTCTCAGGTAGGCAAGACTTCTTTCTCCCACCTTGAACATTCCACATTCCATATATATATAAACCCCTGTGGCCTAGTTTTCACAGACTTCACAACTTCTAAGGATGCCTGCCACTGATGTTGGTGAAACGTCAGGAGATAATGCTTCTGGAACATGGCAATGCAGCCCAGAAAACTCACAGCAACCCATTCATGTGGTGGAGGCTCCTTCTTTGGAGACCCTTAAACTATCTGTTGGGGGTGCTTTGAATGTGTTTTCCTGTATCTATGGCAGACTTCATCAGAGGTTGTGAGGTCTGTTGGAAACCAGGAAAATGGGGTTTATATAGCTGTGGAATGTCCAGGGTGGGGGAAAGAACTCTTGTCTGCTTGAGGCAGGTGTACATATTGCAATTGGCCACCTTGATTAGCATTTAATGGCTTTGCAGCTTCAAGTTCTGGCTGCTTGCTGACTGGGGAAATCCTTTGGTGGGAGGTTATTAGCTGGCCCCCGATTTGTTTCCTATGTGAAATTCCCTTGTTTTCTGAGTGTTGCTCTTTATTTACTGTCCTGAATTTAAAGGGTTTAAAAAATATACTGGTAGCCAGATTTTGTTCAATTTCATGGTTTCCTCCTTTCTGTTGAAATTGTCCACATGCTTGTGGATTTCAGTGGCTTCTCCTGTAGTACATGGTGGTAGTTAGAGGGGTCCAGCATTTCTGTGTTCTCAGATCATACTATGCTATGTCCAGGTTGGTTCATCAAGTGCTCTGCTATGGCTGACTTCTCACCCAGCATGGCAGAGCATAGATTGACTCCTCTGCTCTCCTTGTAAAATTAATGCAGTTTGATACCACCATTACCCAGTACTATGGAATGCTGGGAGTTTTGGTTTTACAAAGCCTTTAGCCTTCTCTACCAAAGAGTGCTAGTGCCTCAGGGAACAACAAATCCCAGCACTGCATAGCATTGAGCCATGGCAATTAAGGTGGCCTTCGTTTTACTGTGTAGATCAGGCATCCTCCATGTATGTTGGAAAATGACCTGAGGCTGTGGTGGGAGTTGCACTCCAAAACACCTGGAGGGCCGAAGTTTGCTCATGCCAGGTGTAAATGCACTACTGTTCTTCTCCAGAGTCATAGTCCAACACACCAACCCCTCAACCCCACTAAGTCCTGTACTAAGTGGGAAGAATGGGGGAGAGGAAAGCAGAAGTGAGCCATTTCTCCTATTTGTAACCCGAAACCCTCTGCACACACAAGCTTTTCAGCTTCTTAAACAGCTGATACCAATGACAAAAGCCATCGATTTCCCAGGCAGTAGCTTACAATGCTCTTAAGAGGAAGGGAGGGCCGGCTGCAAATGAAGGGGGTGCCTTGGAAAGGCTTTGGGAAAGGCTTTTCCTCAAAGGTGCCTGGGAGGGAGGGAGGTGGCCACTTGGAATCCAATACAAGGCAATATATTGTTGCCATTTTATGAGATTTGCATGTGAAGGGGGAGAAACCCAAACCCACCGGATCCCACATGTTTTTTCAATCTCTGGTAACTAGCACGAGGACACCTGGCCTATTATAAACTCTAAAGCGATTTTTTATAAAGACGTTTTAGGGCTAGACATTAAAAGTTATTAGACGAAGCACACTCTGGAATATATTTTCTTCTGGCCAAAAGGAGAGGAAGTGGGCAAAGGAGGGAACCCATGGTGTGTAAATGCTCCTCCGCTTCACATGGGTGCTTTCTGTGGTAAGCAAGGTTGCCCTTTAAATGCAAAATATACTCATTTTACTAGCAAAACAATTCCCTGGCCTTGCCTGAATCATATTGTGAAGTTCCAACTTAATCAGTTGCATTGACTTACATGTTCACTCCACATTGAATGCAGATTCAGTGGGTTGACTTTGAGTCTAACCACCATTTTGAATGGAAAGCCCCTTGGTTTATTGGAGCAAAACCAATAACAAGTATCTACAGGCATCTCAAAGAGGAATACATCCTATGTGGCACCTTACTTTCTCTTGGAGTCCACCACAGGAATGATCATCACCTATGAAAAGGAGAATTGGGCCTGATTGGGCCTCCCTCCCTCCAGGGTGCTTCTACATGTAGAAGGAATGCAGTTTGACACCACTTGAAAGCCATGGCCCTGCAGATTATAGGTCAAATGAGGCCTTATGCTAGTTAAGTTATGAGGCCACATCCTTGGGCCCTGAAGGACGTATCCTTGGTAGGCCTGCTTTGTGGCACACTCCCATAGACTATCAACTCTATAATTATGTCTGGAATCATTTCAATATATTACAAAAATGAGCAGGAATACGAGCCCCTTTGGCAAATGGGGCCTTGTGCTTAAGACCTGATAGATCAGGCATGGGCCAACTTGGGCCTTCCAGATGTTTTGGACTTCAACTTCCACAACTCCTAACAGTCTCAGGCCCTCCCCCCAGCCTCTGTTAGGAATTGTGGGAGTTGGAGTCCAAAACACCTGGAGAGCCCAAGTTTACCCATGCCTGATCTATCAGGTCTCCATTGGCCAAAAAAGCTCATCTTCTTGCCCATGCCTGTGATAGATGGCATTCCAGCCTCTGCTTACCCCCCCCCCCCAAGGCCTTCCGTGAAAAGGGGGAAGGGAGCAATGGTTTGTTTTTGGTCTTGTCTTTTGTTGTTGTTGTTGTTCTCCTGGGCGCCCAGGTTTCGGTGGTGGGTGCCCCTCCCTTGCCGTCGCTCGCTCTCTCTCCAGCAAACTCAAGGGAGGCCCCACCCCCAGCCCCTCTCTCCTCTGCTTTCCTCTCCGGAGAGCTGACCCCGAGGTCAGGCCCTTGTGCGCTGCATTTAGGGAAGAGAAGATTTGAAAGACAACCAGTCCTCGAAGAAGAAGAAGAAAACGGCCCATGCGCTCCAGAGGGTGGGTAGCCTATCAGAAGACGGAGAAGGGGCGGAAAAGGGGGCGACTTACTCACCACGGGGGAGGTCGAGCGTTTGACACACCCCTTCTTTGGGAACAGTCCAAAAAAAGAAGAGAGAGAGAGAGAGAGAGAGAGAGGAGAATTGATTCCAGACAAGAATCAATCAAGGCCAGCTAACACCTCCCAACAAAAGATTCCCCTGACAGGAATCAGCCAGGCTTTGAAGCTGCAAGGCTATTCAATGCTAATCAAGGTGACCAATTGCAACAGTCACACTGGCCTCAAGCAGACAAGAGTTCTTTCTTCCACCCTGGACTTTCCATAGATATATAAGCCCCACTTGCCTAGTTTCCAATAGACCTCACAACCTCTGGGAATGCCTGCCATAGATGCAGGCGAAACGTCAAGAGAGAATGCTTCTGGAACATGTCCATATATCCTGGAAAACTCACAGGAACCCTATACTCATCTTCATCAGTCTCTCACGGAGGAAATACACTGATCTTCATCTCTTGCCCATGGAAAACTATATCCAAGCTGTATGGCCATGTCCCGGAAGCATTCTCTACCTTATCAGAAGAGTTCTTTCTCCCACCCTGGACACTCCACAGATATATAAACCTCACTTGCCTCGTTTTCAACAGACCTCACCACATCTGAAGGTGCCTGCTATAGATGTGGGCGAAACGTCAGGAGAGAATGCTTCTGAAACATGGCAATACAGCCCGGGAAACCCACAGCAACCGAGAGGAGAATCCTTTCTCCGCTGACTTCCTTTGGCCTGACGCCTCCTCCTAGCTGGAGAGAATCCGCGTGCCCACTCCCACCCACTACCACGCGCGTTCTCTTCTCTTCTTCGCCAGGTGCACGTGGTTCCTCCCCGACCCCCTTTTCCAAGCCAACCAAAGCGGCCTCCTGCCTGGTTGTTCTGGTGCCAAGGCGCGTAATCCGCCACGGGCGCTTGGCCACGCGGGAGGCCTGGCCCTGACCCCCCTCCTCTTCCCTCCCCGCGTGACTCAGGCCTTGGGAGGATGTCGCCAGGACGACATTCAGGAGCGCAGCAGAGACGAGGAGAGGGAGGGAGGGGGAGGCTGGGAGCAGAACCTATAAATAACCCGGCGCGATCCGGAGCTCTGAATAGCCCGGCTGGAGTGGGTGCCTTAAATCAAGCCGGGCCGACGCTTCCCGGGAGCCTGGCCTTAATGGCGGGCGGGTGGGGGAAGAAGAGAGGCGGCTGTGGCGGTGGCTGTGGCGGCGTTCAGGAGCCGGAATCACAACACGGGGCAACCTTGGCTTGGCCTTAGACAGAGGGCCGGGCCACTTTACGCGCCCGAGGCCTCCCTGGGGAAATTACAAGGCGACGGAATTAAAGATTTATTTATGTCTTTGTTTGCACACACACAGAGACACCAGGACAGTCGAGCCACGTATCTCCTTCGTCCTTGTACATTGCTTGCTGCTGCTCCCGTGAGCTGCATCTTCCACACTGTTGAATGAATGCGGTTTGACCCCACTTCTGAAGAGCCATGGCTCAAGGCAGTGGACTCGTGGGAGCTCAAGTTTGGTGAGGCACCCGCGGCAGAGAAGGCTCAAGACCTTGTCGAAACGACATGGGAGTGGGGTCAAACTGCGTAGACGCAGCCCTACGAGGAGACTGCACAAAGCGATCAAACGCGGTGCTCTGCTCAGTCCGCGATCTCCTTTGTGGCGCAGCGAAGGCGGAAGGGAGGCCTCCCAGCCACAGGCAGTCGGGTCTGAACAGGGATCGCGTTCCCGTTTGGAAAGCTTCCCCCTTTGAGCAAAGCGGCGTGGAGCCAGTTCAGCGGGAATCCGTGTCCTTCCCCTTCCGCGTGAACTGGCCCCGAGTGGGAGGCTTCCCGAGCCCCGGCACAGCCTTCAGACAGGAAGGAACACGCTGCGGGTTTTGTCGGCCACGTGACACGGCGCAACGAGCGCGGAGAGAAAGCCCACGAGGCCTCTCTTTCCGTCCCCAAAACATCCGCGCTTTGAAAGGAATCTAGGACGGGGCCAGCGCCTCAAAGAGAAAGGTGTCCTTTGTTCCGCGCCAGCCGCCTTTGTGCGGGTGTGTTTTCAGTTATGTTTTTCTAGCGCGGCTCAAAATCACATTGAACAGGGCCTTAACAAACTCCAGGTTCATTCATTCACTCATTCCATTTGGCTACCTGTCCCCCATGCTTGTTCCTAAAGGTACAAGAGCCTGCCTGATCTTGGAAGTTAAGCAGCATCAAATCTGACTACTAGCAGGCCCGGATTACCCATAAAACCAGACTAGGCCATGGCCTCGGGCGGCAGGTTTTGGGGGGCAGTGGATTCGGTCCCCCGAAAACATTTTTTAAATACCGCCCCCTCGCAGTGCTTTCCCCCCTCCCGAGAGAGCTGGGGGAGCGCTGAGGGGGCGGAAGGGAGAATGGCGCCCTCCTCGCCTGGGCCGCCCCTTGCAAAGGAAGGAGGCGGCGAGGAGGAGGAGGAAGCTCCACCGGCAGGCATGCATGCATGTGCACGCATGCACGCCAGCGGGCTTCCCTTCCTCCTCCTCCTCGCCGCCTTTTTCCTTTGCAAGGGGGCGGCCCAGGCGGCGAGGAGGAGGGAGGGACTTCCCTCCTCCTCCTCGCGCCTTCCTTTCGGTTGCGGGAGGAGGAGGAGGTGGACGGAAGCTGCGCGGCACTGCTCGTGGGGCTTCTGTCCGCCTCCTCCTCCCGCGACCGAAAGGAAGGCATGAGGAGAATGAAGGGAAGTCCCGCCCTCCTCTTCGCACCCTCCTTTTGGTCGCGGGAGGTGGAGGAGGTGGACGGAAGCCCCACAAGCAGTGCCGCGCGGCTTCCGTCCACCTCCTCCTCCTCCCGCGACCGAAAGGAAGGCGCGAGGTGGACGGAAGCCATGGGGCCGGGGCTGCTGCCGCACATGCGCAACAGCGCCCTGGGGGCGTGGATTTCCGTGCCCTGGGGGCGTGGCTTTCCGCACCCTGGGGGAGCGGCGCGGGGCGTCTTGGCCTCGGCCGGCCGAAGAGCCTAATCCGGGCCTGACTACTAGGTAGCACTGTTGGGCGAGTGGGCTTATTAACAAAAGTCCCTCCGGGTGAATATATGGCAGAGTAACTTATTAGCAGCAGTAGCCACAAGTGATACAAAAAACAAAACAAAACCCCACAAGGCTCAATGTTATCTCTTTCATAGGAGGCTTGTCTTTGTGGTAAAATAATATAGTTGTACTATTTTCAAAAACAAGCTTTCCATAACACAAAGTTATTTACACTTCCTTATTTGCTTCCATGCTGGGCTTCTTTCTCATACAGATAAACAGTGTTGCTCTCACAGAGCTTCTTCTTACACTCAACTTACACAGGGGCTTCACATAGTAGGTTTACACAGAGCAGCCTTCACCCTGGAGCTTCAACCTGAGGCTTTTCTCACCAAAGCTTCTCACACCAGGCCTACCCACACAGAGGCCTACTAACACACGGAGGTCTTCAACACATTGGAACCTCCCTCACACTGAGGGCTACCTCAGACTGATGCCTCCCTCACACTGAGGCCTAATACTGAGGCCTACCTCACACAGGCCCGGATTAACACCTTTTTGCACCCTAGGCCACACTTTGGAATTAAACCCCCTTTAAGCCAACCTCTACCGCATCCCCCCACACACCCACACATCACTCAGACCCACACTTGGCTGGCTTTCGCCATAGTGCCTCTGGAGCAGAAGAGAAAGACAAGCAGGCACCGTCCCGCCACTTCCAAGGTCCCCAGTTTTTTTTTTATTATTTTTGGAATTACACCCCCTTTAAGCCAACCTCTACCACACTCCCACAACCCCCCAACATCACTCAGACCCACACTTGGCTGGCTTTTGCCATGGTGCCACCGGAGCAGAAGAGAAAGGCGAGCAGGCACCATCCCACCACTTCCAAGGTCCCCAGTTTTTTTTTTATCTGATCTGCGCCCCCCCCCAGCTTGCGCCCTTAGGCCATGGCCTAGGTTGGCCTTATGGGTAATCCGGGCATGACCTCACACTGAGGCCTTGCTCCCACAGAGACCTCTCACAGACTAAGATCCACTAAGCTACAGGCACACCTGCTTATATTGAAATGCAGCTTTTGTTGAGTCATTGTATCCATTTAACCCTTTCAGTGCTGGCAAAGCTCTCTCTATGTATTTCTTGCCAAGTTCTAGCCTAGTATTGTGGTATGAGGGTTGAATTGGGGCTTGGGAGGACTGGGGTTCAAACCTACTCTCAGCCCTGGAGATCCATTGAGTGGCCTTGGGCAAGTGAGATTCACACAGCTTTAGGGGAAGGTAATGGCAAAATTCTGGAAAAATATATATTTCCAAGAAAACCCTAGGATAAGGTTGTCCTCAGTGAGATCTACTGCAAGACACAGAAGAACAAGGGATTGGTGAGAACCAGATCTTGAGCTGTAAGCCATGTTGGGCGAGTGGGCTTATTAATAAAAGACCCTCCTGATAAATGCACAGCACAGAAACTTATTAGCATCATCGTGACCCAGCACCAGTAGCCCAAAGTGATAAAAAGAACAAAAAGACATGGGCCAGTGTTATCCGTTCCATAGGAGACTTTTCTTTATAGCAAAATAATATGGTTGTACTATTTACAAGAACAAGGTTTTCATAACACAAAGTTCTTTATACTTCCTTCTTTGCTTCCATGCTGGGCTTCCTTCCCATGTAGGTAAACAGCTTCACTCTCACAGAGCCTCTTTTCACAATGAAATTACACAAGAGCTTCACACAGTAGCTTTTTACACATAGCAGTCTTCACACTGGCGCTTCACACATGATGACCTTCAACCTGGGGCTTCTCTCACCAAAGCTTCTCACACCAGGCCAACTCACACTGAGGCCTTTTCATACTGAGGGCTCTCTCAAACTGAGGTGAACTAACACTGAAGCCTTCTCACACCGAGGCCTCTCACAGACTAAAGGCTACTAAGCTACAGGCACACTTGGTTATATTGAACTGCAGCTTTTGCCGATTCATTGCATCAATTTAACCCCTCCAGTGCTTGACTCACATTTTTTTGCAATTAAAAATACCTAGTTATTTTTTTTTAATATTTCTGAAAAGCCAATATAGAGGTCTGCTAGTATATTGGCTGTATAATGTATGTTTTTATTCCACTCCTTTCCTTCTAGAGAAAGTGGTCATTCTCTGTGGTGGAGATAGAAACCAGGACTGAAAAACAAAGGAGTTCCAGTGTGCCTAGGCAGGGGCCCTGGCTTTCATCACAGTCCCCTCTCTCAGCAACTGAGATGGAGATCCTTTGGCTTGATTGTGGCACTTCAGATATTTATTTATTTATTATTTGCAGTATTTGTATACTGCCCTTCTCAACTCCAAAGGGGATTCGGTGTTGGCAATAATTCAATGCCATTGATTAAAAAAAAGCAGTATAAAACATCAAAATTGACCCTCCCCTGGTAAAACATTAAACATTAATGAATAAGCCAATGCAATAGAAAGAACTCCTTCCCACACAAAACCCCCCCACAGATCCCTAAGAGTAGATAATACCCATTCTGTAGGGCACTGTTTCTCAACCAGTGTGCCGTGGCACACTAGTGTGCAGTGAACTATCATCAGGTGTGCCGCGAGAAAAAGCTCTCTGCCCCCCTTCCTTCCCCTCCTCCTGCCGCTTGGGGGGGGGGGAGGAGGAAGGGCTGGGCGGCGGCGAAGAAAAAGAAGGCCGGGGCGCCGCCTCCTTCGGCCGTTTCCCCAGCCAGCCTCCAATCCGCCATGACTCCCGCCATGACTCTTGCCCCTCGCTTGCTGAAGCCGCACGGAGGAGCCCCGCCCACTGAAGCCCGTCCACCGCTCATGCTCCTCTGTGGGAGAGCTGAAGCCGGGGGAGGGGGCAGGGCATGGCGCCCCGCCCCGGCTTCAGCGCTCACACAGCTTTGTCAGCCTTGAGGGGGCAGTGCCAAGCCAGCAGTGGCAGAGCCAGCACAATGCTGGCTTGGCACTGCCCCCTCAAGGCTGGCGAAGCTGTGGGAGAGCTGAAACCGGGGGGAGGGGGCGGGGCATGGCACAGCCTGGCTCCTCCCCCTCCCCCGGCACTCCCAGCAGCTGATCCCAGCAGGCCACCATCCCCCAGCCGTTCTTTACTATGTTAGAGTGTCATTTTGCATCATTTTGGTTGGTGGTGTACCCCTGGGGTTTTTTTTAATGTTAAAAGTGTGCCGCAGCTCAAAAAAGGTTGGGAAACACTGCTGTAGGGTATGGAAATGCAACATCCCCAAGCCCTTCTTCTTTTGAAGTGAACAGCTCTGAAGTGATTGAAACATCCAGAGGTAGCAGGTTGACTATAAAACAAATTCTAAAGTCCATATTGTTGATGATACCTTTATTAGGGCACCCAAAAGGTGTTGGAAAGAGCAACCTTGTGTGAGGTTGTGGGCGGGACTGCAGACCATGTGATCAGATCTGTGACTATGCAGACTGATACTCCATTTTAGAAAACAGTGTTGTATTGTGTATTGTATTGCATAGTCAGTGTTCGTTATGCATTATACACAAGACAGAGAAGGTACTGCAACAGAATGCCTTAGAGCAGTATTTCTCAACCTTTTTCGAGCCGCGGCACACTTTTTACACTTACATAATCCTGGGGCACACCACCAACAAAATGACGCAAAATGACACTCTAACACAATAATAATATAGTTAATAGGAATCTACCTTGAGTTTTGGAGTTGTAGTTCGCCTACATCCAGACAGCACTCTGGACTCGGGGCCAGCAAAGCAGGCAGGAAGGAAGGTGGCGGCGGTGGGCAGGAAGCCAGAGGGAGGCCGAGAGGGGGAGGAGGGAGGGGTGGGGCCCTGCAGGAAGCCATTCTCCCGGTTTGCACCTCCACCGGCTTGGCGGCCGCGACCTGGGAGAAAGGCTCCCCGAAGGGACAGGCCCTGCCTGGGAGCCGTTCTCCTGGTTTGCGCCTCCGCCAGGCTTGGTAAAGCCACGACCTGGGAGAAAGGCTCCCCCGAAGGGACAGGCCCTGCCTGGGAGCCGGGTTTGGCCGGCTTGCGTCTCCTGCCGGGCTTGGCGGAAGACACGAGCCGGCCAAACTCTGCTCCCAGGCAGGGGCCCAGGAGGAGGCCTCAGTTGGTGTCACAGCCCGGGCTCCGGAGGCCTCCACGACACCAACCGAGGCCCCGGCTTCGGCGATGACAACGGGCCTCCCTCCTCCTTTTAGGTCTTCGGGAGCCAGCGCTGCCACCAGCCAGAGCCAGGGCTTTGATTGCTGCTGCGGAGGCTTCCGGAGGCCGGGCAGCGACACCAACCGAGGCCCCGGCTTTGGTGAAGACAGCGGGCCTCCCTCCTCCTTTTAGGTCTTGATGATGCCGCGCTGGAGTGACGTCACCCTTCTAGAGTGACAGCAGGAGATTGCACATGGCACACTAGTGTGCCAGGGCACAGCGGTTGAGAAACACTACCTTAGAGAACTTACTGTTTAAACTTGTATGCTGAATACATGAAGTTTGTAAGTAAACCAACTATGTTATTTTTAATGAATACGACTTTATTTTTGTCTCTGGAGAACATGATTAAGAACCAAATATATTTTATGGGAGAATAGATTTTTGGGCAACTGAAATAACACTTCTGAAGATCTGTTATATATTTTGTGCATTGGCATAATCTTTGTTCCTAACAGTTCAAAGAGATAACCTGGTATATCAGTCTAACAGCTGAGAAACCTAACTTGCCTTGCATGAATACATGTATATACCACTAAAGAGAAGATTCACTCAAATGAGTTTTACCTCTTCTCAGGAATATAATACTTTACAAAAGGGATATGATTTTCCAAATGATTATTGTTGTTTATTTGTTCAGTTGCTTCTGACTCTTCGTGACCTCATGGACCAATTCATGCCAGAGCTCCAGTGAATGCCATTTAATCTCCAAAAGGTCATGCTTCCAAAAGGCTATGGAGCAGCATTTCTCAACCTGTGGATTGGGACCCCTGGGGGGGTCACAAGGGGGTGTCAGAGGGGTTGCTGAAGACCATAGGAAAACACAGTATTTTCTGTTGATCATGGGGGTTCTGTGTGGGAAGTTTGGCCCAATTCTATCGTTGGTGTGGTTCAGAATGCTCTTTGATTGTAGGTGAACTATAAATCCCAGCAACTACAACTCCAAAATATCAAGGTCTGTTTTCCACAAACTCTTCCAGTGTTTCCATTTGGGCATATTGAGTATCCATGCCAAGTTTGGTCCAGATCCATCATTGTTTGAGTCCACAGTGATCTCTGGTTAATACCCACCAAACTCTTCCAGTATTTTCTGATGGTCATGGGACTTCTGTGTGCCAAGATTGGTTCAATTCCATTGTTAGTGGAGTTCAGAATGTGCTTTGATTGTAGGTGAACTATAAATCCCAGCAACTACAACTCCCAAATGACAAAATCAATCCCCCCCAAATCCCACCAGTATTCAAATTTGGGTGTATTAAGTATTTGTGCCAAATTTGGTCCAGTGAATACATCCTGCATATCAGATATTTACATTATGATTCATAACAGTACCAAAATTACAGTTTTGAAGTAGCAATTAAAATAATTTTATGGTTGGAGGTCATCACAACATGAGAAACCGTATTAAGGGGTCACGGCATTAGGAAAGTTGAGAACCACTGCTTTGTAGATTCTGGTTTTGCAAAAGGTTATGATCTCAAAGGTCAATCTTTTCCCAAAAAAAGGTACAATATGTATTGTGCCAATTGCGCTGTTCTTTAACAGATGCAGTCACACTCCAAATGCACTATGGTGAAGGCCAAAGAACTGTCGAAGGACACCAGAAACAAAATGGTCATCCTGCACCAGACTGGGAAGACTGAATCTGCAATAGGCAAGCAGCTTGGTGTGAAGAAATCAACTGTGGGAGCAATACTTAGAAAATGGAAGAGATACAAGACCACTGATAATCTCCCTCGATCTGGGGCTCCACACAAGATTTTACACCATGGGGTCAAAATTATTTATTTATTTATTTATTGTTTGGTCTTGTATTCCGCTCCTCCCTGCAGGCTCGGGGCAGGTAACAGCAAATAAAATAGGCGGCATGTATCGATCATGCAGCCATACAATTTAAAAACATAAACATACATCACATCACGAGGTACGAAATAAAGTACAGAAGCATTTCCTTGAACCCGGAGATTCCTTAGAACCCGCAGTTATATCAGGTGATTACACTAGGTCAGTATGCCTAGTTAAAGGCTAGTCCAAAGAGGGCGGTCTTACAAGCCCTTCGAAAAGGGATGAGCTCCGTAATAGCTCGAGTGTCATCCGGGAGGGAGTTCCATAACACCGGAGCTGCCGCGGAGAAGGCTCTTTGCCTGGTTGCAGACAGATGGCAGGAGCGGATTGATGGTACTAACAACAAATTCTGTTCCTCTGAACGTAGTGATCTCGGTGGAATATATGGGGCAAGGCGGTCCCTCAGGTACGTAGGCCCTAGGCCGTGTAAGGCCTTAAAGGTCAAAACCAACACCTTGAAAGCAATTCGGTACTCGATGGGGAGCCAGTGCAGTTGCCGAAGAATGGGCGTGATGTGCTCCCTCACTGGCGCTTCCACCAGCAAGCGAGCAGCGGCATTCTGCACTAGCTTGAGTTTCCGAATTGTCGACAAGGGAAGGCCAACGTAGAGGGCGTTACAGTAGTCCAGCCTCGAGATGACCGTCGCTTGGATCACCGTGGCCAGGTCGTTACTGGACAGGTAGGGTGCCAGTCGCCGAGCCTGTCGTAGGTGGAAAAACGCCATCCTGCTGACCACGGAGACCTGGGTCTCCATGGTCAGCGAGGAGTTCAGTTGAACACCTAAGCTCTTAACAAGGGATGACGGGTTAAGTTGCTCGCCATCCAGGTTAGGCAACCGGCACTCATCCAGCCCAGGGCGACCGGGCCACAAGATCTCCATCTTCGACGGATTCACCTTCAGCCGGCTGGCGCGCAGCCAACCAGTCACGGCTTCAAGGCATACTGTAGATGGAAACAACCGGGTACGGTGTTCGGCCTGCCATCCATTCTCAGCAGAAGCTGGGTGTCATCTGCGTACTGATAACACTCCAGACCAAAATCGCGAGCCAGCTGGGCCAGGGGGCGCATGTAAATGTTGAATAATAAGGGGGAGAGAATGGCCCCCTGGGGGACCCCACAGTTAATTGGGAGCCTCCCAGAGACACCCCCGCCCCCCTCCACACGCTGTCCCCGGTCCTGGAAGAAGGAGGCCACCCATTTAAGGGCAGTCCCCCCGACCCCAGACACAGCTAAACGGTGGGTCAACAATACGTGGTCTACAGTATCAAACGCTGCTGTTAGGTCTAACAAAACAAGCAGGGCTGATCCACCCTGGTCCAGCTGGCAGAGAAGTTGGTCTGTAATGGCGACAAGCACGGTCTCTGTCCCATGTCCAATACGGAAGCCGGACTGGAAGGGATCAAGTCCAGCTGTGTCGTCTAAGAACCGCTGCAGCTGATCCGCTGCTGCCCTCTCAATTACCTTGCCTAAGAAAGGCAAGTTGGAAACAGGCCTGTAATTGGAGGGAGCTGAAGGGTCTAAATTTGGCTTCTTCAGCAGCGGTCTTACCATAGCCTCTTTCAATCCCCCTGGGAAGACTCCTTGCTCAAGGGAGCTATTTATTATCTTTCCCAGGGGGCCTCGTAGCCCCTCCCGGCAGGATCTAACAAGCCAGGAGGGGCACGGGTCGAGGTAGCAGGTGGTTGGTTTAGCTGCAGCGAGTAACTTATCGACAGCTGCTGCGTCCAGCAGTTGGAAACGGGTGAAGGTGGGCCCGCCGAGTGGCGGCGGGGTCTCGAGTTCGCTAACTGTATCAAGAGTGGCTGGAATATCCCGGCGGAGGATCGAAATCTTGTCGGCGAAATAGTTCTGAAAAACCTCAGGTGTTGGAGCCAAACCCCTATCATTTGGGACAGTTGGGATTGTTGTCAGAGACCGAATTATCTTAAAAAGTTGAGCTGGGCGTGAACTAGCCGACTCTATCAAGGAAGAATAATAAACTTTTTTCGCTTCCTTGATAAACCTCTTTAAACTGTTCATAAACCTCTTTAAACTGTTTATAAGCTGATTTCGATGCTCCGTCACGGAGGCTCCGCCACACGTCCTCTAGCTGTCTCTTCCTCCGTTTCATTGCCCGCAACTCCTCGGTGTACCACGGCGAGCGATTTCTACGGGGGATGAGAGAGCGCCTGGAGGCGATCTCGTCTAAGGCAGCAGAAAGACTGGCGTTCCAGTATTCCACTTGTCCATCGACTGAGTCGCTAGGGAGTTCCCAATCCCTTAGAGCATTCAGGAACCTAGTGGGTTCCATAAGTCTCTTCTGGCGAACCCGAATAGGTTCGGCACCCTTACCAGGAGGGGAAGCCAATTCCAGACGGACTTCCAGGACACTGTGATCCGACCATGGAACCTCTGTAGTAGAGGTTGGGATCATGTGAATTCCGGCAGCGAAGATCAGATCCAAGGTGTGTCCAGCCTGGTGCAAGGGACCGGTCTTACAGAGTGAGAGTCCTAGTGCCTCCATGGTAGACACTAGGTCCACGGCTGCTGTTGAAGGGGAGGTGGTGTCGGCGTGGACATTGAAGTCCCCCAGAACAATGAGTCTAGGGAATCTCAATGCCCACTCCGCAACCACCTCCAGCAGCTTAGGTAGACTCCCCGTTGGCGCGTTGAGTGCACGGTACACCAACAAGAAGGCTACACTCTCACTAAGGTCCCACATTCACTAAGGTTACACAAGAACTGTGAGCAAAAATCCCAGAGCCACACAGAGGAACCTAGTGAATGACCTGCAAAGAGCTGGAACCAACGTACCATCAGTAACACTCTACGCCGCCAGGGACTCAGATCCTGCAGTGCCAGACGTGTCCCCCTGCTTAAACCAGTACATGCCTGTGGCTGACAATTAGCGAAATCATCAATTATTAACACATTCTTTAAAATCAGTCCAGGTCAGTCCATTGTCGGTTACATAGAATTAATCTCATTCTTGATTGCTGCATCTACTGTTCAAAGGCTTGGTCCCACAACCATGTTTTAAGATTTTTTTCCCCCTAAAGGACAGGAGGGACGTAGTTAATCTGATGTTACTGGGGAGGAAGTTCTACAGACGAGGGGCCAACACTGAGAAGGCCCTGTCTCCCGTCCCCACCAGTCACATTTGCGAGAATGTTGGGACTGAGAGCAAGGCCTCCCTGATGATCTTAACCTTCGCAATGGTTCATAGTGGGAGATATGTTCGGACAGGGAAGTTGGGCTGGAACTGTTCAGGTCTTTATAGGCCAAAGCCAGCACTCTGAATTGTGCTCAGTAGTAGACTGGTAGCCAGTGGAGCTGGCATGATAGAGGGGTTGTATGCTCCCTGTATGCTGCTCCGGTGAACAACCTGGGTCCGTTGGACTAGTTGAAGCTTCAAAACAGTCTTCAAAGGCAACCCTGTGTAGAGTACATTGCAGTAATCTATTGGGGATGTAACAAGCGCATGGATTACCATAGCCAAGTCAGACTTCCCAAGGTATCAGCACAAGTGGCGCACAAGTTTTAATGTATTTCTCCTGATTGAAAATAGATGGAGGCTGTGGGGGAGGGGAGCAGCTAGATCCTCTAAATAACTGGCTCCTCTCCTTACAAAAATGCTGCTAGTCACTTGAAGGAAATGTTCTTTTTATACATGAATTATCATTGAATAATAAACAGGAAATTAAAGTCAGCTTGCATCCCTAAGGGTAGACACTTGGGATTCCTTTCCAACAAAGTCAACAGGGTTTACTTCAGAAAACAAATATGCTTAGGATGGGGACTTGAACACAACATTCAGAGTAATATTTGGGGCTACAAATGCAAGGCCTCAAGAGCACTTATGTTTCGAAGTAACTGAAACTATGCACGTTAGCATCTTAGGGTAAGAGCATGATGTGATGATTTATTTTTCAAGAGGCTAACACTTCAAACAAAGCCACTCCCCTGAAATCTAATTGGTAACTGCAATTACAGTAAATCAATTGCATTTGCATTTACCAATGAGTGATTGATTCAATAGACTGATTTATCAATGAATGATTGATTCAATAGGTCTCCTCTAGTTGAGATTAGCAATTGTATCTAGGCCTGCACTTCTACTGCACACCCAGAAATTAACTAACCTTCTGTGTTCCTCTCACTAGTAGTTCTTGTTATGTTAAAGTGAGAAGAAACAGTTTAAGCAAATAAAGAACATACCCATCCCCTTGAAATTACTGGGACTAGAAAAAGTCACTCAAAACATTACCTGCCCCCTCCCCAACATAAGCTTACCCTATAGTACTATAGATATAGCAGTGACAACCTACTTTGTATTTTAGTGTATTTTTCCTTATTGGGTGGAAACATTCATAAGAGGGGTGTGCCGTATATATTAATGTATAGGTTGAGGGCAGGTTTTAAGGCCAAAATTAAGGATTTTGATATGACTTGCAGATAATTTTAGTGTTGGTGGGTTGCTGTGAGTTTTCCAGGCTGTAGAGTCATATTCCAGAAGCATTCTCTCCTGACATTTCACCCACATCTAAAGCAGGCATCCTCAGAGTTTGTGAGGTCTGTTGGAAACTAGGCAAGTGAGGTTTATGTATCTGTGTAATGTCCTGGGTGGGAGAAAAAAGAGTTAAAAGCTCATTTGAGTGAATCTTCTCCTTAGTGGTAAATATCCACTAGCACAGTGTTTCCCAACCAGTGTGCCGTGGCACACTAGTGTGCCGTGAACGATCATCAGGTGTGCCGTGGGAAATTGGAACCTCCAATACCATTTCTTCCCCCTCCTGCCTATTTTGACATTGTTCCCGTTTTCAACCACATATCTGTGTGAGATGAGCTTCTCTAGCTTGACTGCGATAAAAACTAAACACAGAGAGACTGGCAGCTTTTGAGCAAGACCTTCATGTGTGTCTTTCTGCCATTCCTGCCAGGATATCTATGTTGTGTTCATCGAAACAGGCCCAGGTTTCACACTGAGTGTATAAACACATTTAAAAACATGTTAACTATATGTATTACTGTGTTAGAGTGTCATTTTGTGTCCTTTTGGTTGGTGGTGTGCCCAGGATTTTGTAAATGTAAAAAATGTGCCACGGCTCAAATAAGGTTGAAAAATACTGCACTAGCATTCATGCAAGACAAATTAGGCTTCTCAGTTGTTAGACTGATATACCCGGTTATCTCTCAGAACTGCTAGGAACAAAGATATGCCAATGCACAAAATATAAAGCAGCTCTTCAGAAGTGTTATTTCAGTTGCCCAAAAACATCTACGTAAAGGTAAAGGTTTCCCTTTGGCATTAAGTCTAGTCTAGTCTGACTCAGAGGGGTGGTGCTCATCATTTTTAAGCCGAAGAGCCAGCGCTGTCAGTAGATGTCTCCAAGGTCAAGTCGCTGGCATGATTGCATGGAGCTCTGTTACTTTCCTGATGAAGCAGTACCTATTGATCTACTCACATTTGCATGTTTTCAAACTGCTAGGATGGGAGAAGCTAACAGTGGGAGCTCACCCCGCTCCCCTGATTTGAACTACTGACCTTTCAGTCACCAAGTTAAGCAGCTCAGTGGTTTAACCCCCTGTATCACTGGGGGCTCCCAAAAACATCTCTCCCATAAAATATATTGTTTTTAAATCATGCTCTCAAGAGACCAAAAATAAGTAGTTTTCATTTACAAACTTCATGTATTCAGCATACAGGTACATTTCTTATTAGTTGACAGCTTAAATAATCTGTTCCCTAAAGCAGTGATTTTCAACCAGTGTGCTGTGGAACACTACTGTGCCGTGAGAGATCATTAGGTGTGCCGTGGGAAATTACAGTGTAGAGAGGGAGAGAGAGCCTAGCAGGTAGCGGAAATGAGGCTTTCCTGGCTGAAGCAGCAATGCCAGCCAGCCTGGCTGCAGTCAGGGAGAGCCCTCAGCATCCAGAACTTTCCTCCCTCCTACTCTTCTCTCTCTCTCTCTCTCCCTTCCTTCCCTCCCTCCCTCTGCGTGCCAAGAGCTACCTGGCCGGGCTGTGGCTCCTCCTGCTTCCTGGCTCCTGGGCACTCTTCTGCCCTCCTCCCCTCTGGTAGCAAGGAGGAGGAGAGGGAGGAGGAGTCAGCAGGAGCTGCCCTTGTCCGACCCCACTCCCAGAGGCTCGAGGCGAGGCTTTCTGCCCTCTAGCCCCTCTGTGCCAGGGAAGGGGAGCAACCCCACATCTCCTGGCCTCTCCTGGCTGGGCTCTGGGTTTGCTGCAGAGCAGAGGCTGGGATGTGCAGCTCCACAGCCCAGCTTGGCCCCTTCCCAAACTGGCCCCAAGGTGACAGCAGCGAAGCTGAAGGGACGTGTGTGTGTGTGTGGGGGGGGGGGAAGCACTCCTGGGGGGGCTGAACCCCTTTGGGAAGGAGAGCTGGGGATGGCGACAGCTGCGAGCCTCCGCCGCAGTTTGTTCCGAGGCTACCCCATGTGCTCAATTTCTATTCGTCCTGCTCAGCCAAGCCCATGCATGCTTCAGCCACTCAGCGTAGTCCTCCCCCGCGGGATGGTGACGGGCCTCCTGCGCGTGGGCCTCCCGGGGGGAGGGGGGTTTGGTGGAAGCAGCGGCGTCACAAGGGGGGAGGGTGACAGTTAGTAAAATGACAGTTAGAGTGTCATTTTGTGTCATTTTGGTTGGCGGTGTGCCCCAGGATTTTGGAAATGTAAAAAATGTGCCGCGGCTCAAAAAAGGTTGAAAATCACTGCTCTAAAGCATTCTCTTTTAGTCCCTTCTGTGTTGCATACAGACTAACACTCTCTTCAGTCCAATACATTACTGAACATCGACTCAATACACTTCAGTATACTAACACTGACTTTACACTAACACTGACAATTGCATACTGTACTAACTGACTTCTAAACTATACTGACATCTAAAATGGAGTCTCAGTCTGAATAGTCCCAGATCTGGTGATTTGGTTTGCAGTCTCTCCCACAACCACAAACAACATAGAATTAAGGGGAAACTGCATATCAATATATACTGTACATAAAATATAATAAGCAATCGCAATTATATACATAAAAAATAACCAGTCTGTGTTGTATCTCAGTAGCAGTCACTGCAGTCAGGAGCTGATGGGTTCACTGATGATTTAGAGCTGTGGTTCCCAAAGTGGGCAGTACAACTCCCAGTGGGCGGTGAGGTGATCCAAAGGGGCAGTGGGAGGCTCAGGATAATTTTCAGGGCAGGGGGCGATGGCAGGATTCCAACTCGCAAGTGTGTGAGTGTGCACCTGCCAGTTGGAAACCCCGTGCAGGCGCTTCCTGGAAACCACAGCACACGCCCCCTTCCTCTCTTCAACTGCACCCATGGCGCAGTCCTGTATCACCCCTTCCAATCCAACGGGTCCCTTTGAAGAAAGGGGTGATATGGGACTATGCTGTGGGCGGAGTTGAGGAGAGGAAGGGTTTCCAGGCAGCGCCTGCCCAGGGATTCCAACTGGCAGGCTGAGACAGTCGCGCGCTTGCGAGTGTGTGCCTGCCAGTTGGTCCAGCAGAGAAAGAAAGGCTCTGCGTCTGCAAACACCCCCTGAGTCGCTGTGGCGTTTGTAGGCGCCTCCTGGGAGATGGCCGTGGGACGAAGGAAAATGCAAGCAGCTCCCAATTTCCAAGGACCAGTATTCTCTATTGCTCAAGTTTAGTTCAATTCCATTGCTGTTGGGAGTTAAAAATGCTCTTTGATTATAGGTGAACTATAAATCCCAGCAGCTACAACTCCCAAATGACAAAATAAATCTCCCACAACTCCACCAGTGTTCAACTTTGGGTATATTGAGTATTTGTGCCAAATTTGGTCCAGATCCAGGGTTGTTTGGGTTCAGAGTGCTCTTCAAATGTAGGTGAACTAAATCTCCCCTAAATCACTTTCAATTCCCCCCAAACCCCTCCAGTATTTTCTGTTGGTCATGGGGGTTCTGTGTGCCAAGTTTGGTCCAGGTCTGTCATTCATGGGGTCTCGGCTGTGGAAGTCAGAGCTGAATTGATCGAAGGTACTGCAAATCCTATCATCCATTGTCCATACTCTCCCAAACATATTGTTTTTGTGATTAATCACTATGCTTTAATTATGTTCCATTTGCAACAATGAAAATACATCCTGCATATTAGATATTTGCATTAGAATTTATAAGAGTAGCAAAATTATTTATGAAGTAGCAACGAAAATATGGTTGGGGGTCACCACAACATGAGGAACCTTATTTAGGGCTCACACCATTAGAAAGGTTGAGAACCACTCCATTCATACATATATTTTTCTGTTTAATTGCTATTACATTTTTTAAAAAATAATTTCTAGGGGGGCGGTGAGTAAACATTTTTCCGGAAAGGGGGCGGTAGGCCAAAAAAGTTTGGGAACCAAACCACTGATTTAGAGTTAGAAGGGATTGTAGGCTTTTCAGAGATTCATAGTGATAAAATCCAAGGGAATGATACAGGCCAAGAAATTTAAACCGCTTCAAACAGTGATGCAGGCCCACAGAATATAATTGCCTCTGAGCCTCAAGGTCAGTCACAGGTGTTGGAAACATCTTCCTAGATAAGGTGTCTAGTGAAGATGAATTGACAGGAAACTCTCGTGAGAAAGCACCTAGTGATACAGACCTAAGCAAGGAAGGAGACTTGCAGATTAGGGAAGATGGCCAGTTTTGTAGATTAACACTCCATGGCAGAAGTCATGATTTCATGTCTGCTTATTAAGAGCTAAGTTACACTTTGACTTCAGTTCAGGCAACATAGCATTCAAGTTAGAAACTAGGCCTGAGTTCTCTGGCTCATGTTTCAAGCCTTGGTCTTTGATTTAAGTATCCTGGGAGTTTTCTATGGGTTTTTTTTTTTTGTATTCCTGTTTTGGTTTTGCTAAGCATATCTTCTGCTTGTAGATTTAAGTTGACTTTGAGTTTGGGGACTATCTTTGGACTGTGTTATCTTTGGGTTTATAAGAGACAATTGATTTTTTGTTTCATTGTCATCTATTGCTGACCCTTTTGGATTATACAGTTTATTTCCGTATACCTGATTTTTGTATATAATCTTTTTGTGTGTGTGTTTTGCAATAAACTGTTTGCTTATGCTCAGGACTCTTGTGTGGTGCTGTGGTCATCGGTGGCTTCAGGCCTGGGGTGCAACAGTCTGATATTCTAGGGCAGGGGTGCTCACACTTTTTCAGCATGCGAGCTACTCTTAAAGCAACTAAGTCCAAAAGATCTACCTGCCCCCACCGCCGTACGCTCCCCCGTGCTCCTACCACCGCGCGTGTTCCTGCTGTTGTTTTCCGCCCGCGCAGCGCTTCTTTCGCCTGCAGGGCATTGCAGGAAGGAGAAAGCACAAGGTGGGACATCCAGAGGGAGCGCTCCGCCCTGCCTGTCTCGCCGGCAACAGAGGCTGCACAGCTGCTTCTGGACGAGAGAGAGGCAGGGCGCTCCCTCCAGAGGCCCCGCCTTGTGCTTCCTTCTTCCTGCAATGCCCCGCAGGCAAAAGAAGCACCGCGAGAGCGGAAGCCAGCAGCAGGAATGCGCACGTGCGCAGAGTGTGCATGCGCATGGCAGGAGCAACCCATCCAGCTGGTGAGGCCCGAAGATCACCTGGAAGAGGGCAGAAGATCTACTAGTAGCTCCTGAGCTACCTAATGAGCACCCCTGTTCTAGGGATTTCTTTCATGCCCACAAATTTGAGACAATAGCAGCAAGAACTGCCTTCAAAAGTGGCTGTTCCACTGTGCCTTCCCTGAATAAAGAAACAATGCCCTGCTCTGACCAATTCCCTGCAAAAAAAACCCCCCCTCAGAAGCACTTTAACTGCCTGTTGGATTGATCTCCCCACATTATCCTTGAGTCCCCTTCGGGGTGAGAAGAGCGGAATATAAAATAAATAAATAAATAAAATAAAACCCCTTCCTGCTAGACACATCCTACCTCTGTTCACGTCCAGTGTTTATTTATTTTAATTTTAATATATTAGATCTGGCCCGGCCATTATGGTTTTAAACTTTGTGTGTTATTGCTTATATGTGAGTTACATTGATTGTATTGTCTTATCATTTGCTGCTGTGTTGTTTTACTGATGTGTTATTGGGCTTGGCGTCATGTAAGCCGCCCCAAGTCCCTTTGTGGAGGTGATGGCGGGGTATAAATAAAGTATTATTATTATTATTATTATTACTATAACCCAGAACTTGTCTCGAAGGCAATCTACCTCCTGAGGAATTATTTGATGCCTTGTGGAAACCCATCCCTGGCCTCCAGCAAGGTAGGAGTATCTGAACTACTTTATCTTTGGGTGCTCCTGAACAGAATACCCATTTTGCTAACTGGAAAAACTCGATGTCTCTTCCTGGAGGGACACATTTCTATCCCGCTCAATTAAAGGGAGAGAGAAAAAAAAACTGGGAGTTTGCAGACCACAGCCACAGTCGCTTGCGGCCTGAACTGCCGCCACTTGTGGCTGTTTACTACCTCGGCCATTTTGAGGGTTTTGCACGTTGGGGCTGGAAATCCTGGGCGTGTTTCCAAGGGGACTCGCCAAGAGCGGCTCCTTCCAGCAGAGAGAGAGGAGAGGAGAGGGAGGGAGGGAACGCGCCCGCGAGAACGCGCCGAAGCCGGCTTCCGCCTGCCTGTCTTTGCTTTGCTTTGCTTTGCCTTGCCTTTCCAGGCCTGGGGAGCAGCAGGAGGGGAGCGCGAGGCAGGGACAAGGCTGTCGGGCGGGCGAGGACTGGCCCCGTCGCTCCTCTGGCAGCCAATCAGGGCAGCTCGGCTCTGAAAGGGCGACTGTGTGCAGCCCTGGCCCTTTGCTCCCTTTGCTGGCAGGAAGAGGCAGCTGCCCCCACGCGAAGCTCTGCCTGCCGGGGAGGGAGAGGGTCGGGGAGGAGAAAGCACGGGCGCCTCCTCTTCCTTGACCTTCGCCTCCGATCTTCAGCAGCACTGAAGCCCGCCTCTACTTACATAAACCAGCAGGCCTGGATTCCTTAGGATAGATGGCTCACCCCAACCGCCCGGAGTTGGATCATACCACAACTCCCATCTTCCTAATTCATCCATACATTGACTTCCGTTCGAGCCATCGATTCAGTTTCCCCAAGCCTGAACATGGGAGGAGGTCCTCCCTGGGGCAGAGTCTCAGGGCCGTAGCCAGGATTTTGATTCGGGGGGGGGGGGTGAGTTTGGTTCGGGGGCCCTGAGACTGGGTGGGAGAGGGTCTACCCTAGCAAACCTTTTGTATTGTTATCCCAATAACCCCATTAATGTGGGATATAATGAGCATGGTGATCAGATCATGATATGAATAAACATAACAGTTTAAATAATGTACCAGTAAGGCCTTTTCGCAGACCACCCTGAGAATTTGGGGGGGGGGGCTGAAGCCCCCTTAGCCCCCCCCCACCCTGGCTACATGCCTGGGCAGAGAGGTCCTCAGACTAGCCCTATGCCAAAGGAACCCTATGTCAAATTGACTTTCTGTTCCTGGAGGACTGCTGCCAGAGTGTGTTTCTCTCTCTCTCCCTGCACCAACAATGGCACTTTTTGAAAAGAAAAAAAAAAGATGTCATATCCATGTGGCAAATGTGAATCTCCATGGACATCTGGAGACCACCTTTTGAAAACCACTCGTCAAGAAAAGGCATGACCTTGTTAGAATTCAACCCTTTGAACAAGTGATATTCACAAGCATTCATGTAATAGCACATAGGTAACTCAGCTGTTAAACTGAAGAACCATGTCTTTGCACTGCGAGGAACAAAGACATGCCACTGCATTAAATATATATATATATGTCTAGCAGAGTCTTAAAACGTTTCTTTGAAGTTGAAATTGCAGTTATCCAAAATATATATTCTCCCTTGAAACCTCTTAGTTTAACATATGCACCCAGAGACAAAAAATAACCCATAGTCCTCTTTGGAAAAACAACATATCTTGTTTACTCACAAACATCTTGTATTAATTCACCATACAGGCACATTTCTTATTAAAGTTCAGTTATAGATAGGATGTAGTTTCTCTGTGTTGAGAACACAGGGCATCATCCTTAATCAATAGTCCATAGTCCAAACTATATAATTGTACTCACTGCTTTTCAAAGCAAACATATAGTAAACTGTTCCTGCATAAGTCCAAATGACATTTGCTTCCATCGAAGTCAAAAAGCATACTGTTCCCATTGAAGTCCAAATGCATAGTGATAACAAAATGGAGTCTTGAGTCTGAACATGCTCAGTACAATCACATGTCTGTAGCCCCTCCCACACCAAAATAGATACAATCAAACTAGCAAATCAACATAGGCCACTGTTTCCCAACTACTGTGCCGCGGCACACTAGTGTTCCATGAGAGATCAGCTGGTGTTCCGCAAGAAAACCTCCCCCCCTTCTTCCCCCTCCTGAGAGAGGTTTTCCCACAGCACACCAGCTGATCGCAGAACAGCGGTTTGGAAACACGACCCTCTCTAGGACCTAGAGAGGCAGGGGAGGAGTTGGGTGACGCTCTCTTCCTCCTCCTCTGGAAGTGAGCCCACAGGATAGAGTCTATCCTGTGGGCTCACTTCCAGAGGAGGAGTAGGCGGGAACCTGGGCACCTCGAGGAGCCTTTCTCCAGATTTGCGGCTCCGCCAAGCCCGGCAGAGCTGCGAACCAGGAGAACAGCTCCCTGCAGGGCCCAGGCCCTGCCTGGGAGCTGAGTTTGTCCGGCTTGTGTCTTCCACCGAGCCCAGCAGGAGATGCGACCCGGCCAATCCTGGCTCCCCGCAGGACCCAGGTACTGCCTGGGAGCCGACTTTGTAAGGCTCGCGTCTTCCGCCGAGTCTGGTGGGAAACACGACCCGGCCAAACCCGGCTCCCAGGCAGGGCCTGTTCCTTGCGGGGACCCTTTCTCCCAGTTTGCGGCTCCACCAAGCCCGGCGTAGCCGCAAACCGGGAGAACGGCTCCCTGCAGGGCCCCGCCTCTCCCTCCTCCCCTTCCTCCCTGGTGCAAGGGAAATTTTGGAAATGTAAAAAGTGTGCTGTGGCTCAAAAAAGGTTGGGAAACACTGACATAGGCTATACATACAATACAAGTTAGCAAATATATATATTAACAAACAAATAGTGAAGGGTTGGAAAGTTGCTGTTTCCAACAGTGGCCCATGTTTGTTTCCGTCCCAGATTTCACCCTGAAGTGATTTCGAGCCCATTCCTGCTTGGTGTGGTTTCTGCAACGACTGGGCCCAGGGAAGTTATGAGTCTTCTAGTACCAAGGATTCGGTATCCAAGGCTGAGCAGAGATCGAGTATTTCTCCATCCCAGATGTCTGGAGGAAGATTAACCTGGGTTTATTCTGAACCAAGGTACTACAGGAACTGATGCAAGCCTTCAACATCTGTGACAACAGGAGTGCCATTGAAGACAGCCAGGAAGGAATCCTCCGTGTTCCAAGCCAGAAGAAGTTGGGTTGCTGTGAGTTTTCCGGGCTGTATAGCCATGTTCCAGAAGCATTCTCTCATGACGTTTTGCCCACATCTATAGCAGGCATCCTCAGAGGTCGTGAGGTCCGAAGAAGTTGATCGAACAACTCAAGAACATGCCAACAAGGAAACTTAAGCAGCCCTGAAGCCACAGAAGAAGCGTCTCTATCGAAGGACTAGAGCTTGGTTCTCATTGTGTTGAGAAGGTGTGCAACCACAACAATGGTAAGTGTTGGGGAGGGAACTCTGCTCCATGGAGAAGCATTCCGGGAGGGAAATCTACCATGTCAACAAACTTGCGTTTAAAAAACCAGCCACCAGTCCCTTCCTCAGCCCTTCAGCTGGTTGGCTTTTCTATTCAAGGCAAAGGACGCAGCCACAATAACGTTGGCTGTTTCTTTTTTCGTCCCTTGGCCTGCCTGAGGCCGAGGAAATGACGAGGAGGAATTGTAGGGCTGCGGAAAGAAACCCTGCGTGGAAAAGGATACCTCTCTCTCTCTCTCTCTCTCTCTCTCTCTCTCTCTCTCTCTCTCTCTGTGTGTGTGTGTGTGTGTGTGTGTGTGTGTGTGTGTGAGTGTGTCTTAGTGAATAAAAACCAGGCATTAATTTTTTTTAAAGGAACAGCCAGCGTGGTCGTTAAAATACAAAGAAGCGGGCGACAACTTTGCGGATGATTTCCAAGGCTTCCAAGCACGCCGCGGCTCCCTTTATTAAGTTAGAAGCCAGTGTTAGAAAAAATATATCTGGGAGAATTCTCTCAGATCTGAAACGCCTCGTTTGACACGGCCATTATACCGGGATACGGAAAGGGGAATTAAAGGAGAGACGCTTTCAAAGGCAACCCCTACAAGTCTGGGAAGGGGAAGGCTTTCTATAGTTTAGGGAGGACGTCTGCAAAATGGTCAGGTCTGGAGTCAAATAGGGCTGCTTGGGAGCAACAATGGCAGCGTTTAGAAACAGCCACCTGGGCCTGTTATTGCACACGTTAGCTGTACAGCTCTTCGAGAAATGTACTCAGCGGAAGATGAATGAAGCCAAGTCTTTCCTGGACTTGGCTTCATTGCAATGGAATTCACCTATTGGGAAGGCTGAAGGTGCTTGGGCTGTCTGTACTGTGGAATGATTGCAGTTTGTCACCACTCTTGAACTGCTTTGGCTCAATGCTAAGGGATCCTATGAGTTTTGGTTTTACAGGGTCTGTAGTTTTGGATGCAGGCCCGGATTACCCATAAGGCCAACCTAGGCCATGGCCTAGGGGCGCAAGCTGAGGGGGGGGGGCACAGTTCCCGGACCAAAAAAAATGTTGAAACAAAAACGTAATGCGCTGCCTGCGCGCATGGAGATGACTCTCTCTCTCTCTCTCTCTCTCTCTCTCTCTCGGGAGGGCGGGGAGAGAGCTCTGTGGGGGGCAGGGATGAGAAAATCCCCCTCCTTGACTCAAGGAAGGAGGGTGCGAGGAGGTGGAGGGAAGCCCCTTGGGCTGCTGCCGGACATGCGCAGCACCCAGGAACATGGCGGAGGAGGCAGAGGTGCTCGTGCCCTTCTTCCTTGACAAGACGCGCTCACGCCCTCCTGCCACGCATGCCTGGCAGCGGCCCCGGGGGCTTCCCTCCTCCTCCTCCTCCTCCTCGAGTGCCTCTTCCTCCTCCGCCATGTTCCTGGGTGCCGCGCGTGTCCGGCAGCAGCCCCGGGGGCTTCCCTCCGCCTCCTCCTTCTTGCGCCCTCCTTCCTCAAGAAGGAGGAGGTGGAGGGAAGCCCCCTGTTGGAAATATCAAACTACACACACATCATTTCCTTTTTGCATCATGCAGTGGATGACCTCATCAGGCCCAGGATGCACTGCATCTCAGTTTTGCATGTGAATGTACCTTTTGAATCAAGGTGTATTGTCCTAGGCACGGGTCACCTGGCCACATGGTCAAGGGGCTATATAAGGAGATGTTTGCTCCTTTGTCCCTTCCTTCCTTTTCCTGTTTCTTTCGCTCCTGATGTGAACTTTGGAGGAGAGAGGCCTGACTCCATTTTGAGGCCTCACCAATGCTTTTGTACCTGTATGATATCCACATCGTGCAAGATACCTTTTGTAAGTAAACCATATAACTTTTATCTCTGTGTCTGACTGTTTATTTGCATGTATACTTTTTAAAGGGACAGGAGGGAGGCTGTGCATATTATTGGTCTTATCTTTTATTAAGCCCTGGCATACTCTGTTCACCATTGCTCTATTTCCCAGAAACTTCTGATGCATGCTTAAAGGCATTAATAGGCCTTGCATCAACTGGTGTTTGTAAGGAGTATCAGTTGTGCCACACACACTGACCTTCAACCAGGCCATGCGTGGTATATCCCCATCAAGTAAAAAAGAACAACACTCTGAAAACAGGGAAATTCCAGATAGGAAACAATCAGGGCCAGCTAACAACTCTCAACAAAGGATTCCCCCAGGTGGGAAGCAGCCAGGCTTTGAATGTACACGGTCATTTAATGCTAATCAAGATGATCAATTGCAACATTCACACTTGCCTCATACAGACAAGAGTTATTTTTCCCAACATGGACTTTCCACAGATATATAAACCCAACTTGCATAGTTTCCAACAGACCTCACAACCTCTGGGGATGCCTACCATAGATGTGGGCGAAACGTCAGGAGAGAATGCTTCTGGAAGATGGCTATACAGCCTGGAAAACTCAGCAATCCTATACTGATCTTCATCTGTCTCCCATGGAAAACATATACTGACCGTCATCTCTTGCCATGGAAAACCATATCTAAGATACTAGAGCTAATGCAGTTTTCTGAATCTGCACCATACAGCCCGGGAAACCCACAGCAACCCAATCTTTAGCCTTCTCTGCCCAAGAGTGCTGGTATCTCACTCGTCGACAAATTGCAGTTTCCACAGCATTGAGCCATGCCAACGTGATGCCAAGCTGCATTTATTCTGGTGCAGAGTCGCCCTTAGTTGCCTTCTCTTCGCCTCTGAAACGGGGTGTTGTTTGAAGGGACGATCCACTTTCTTCTCGAAGGAGCAGCCATCTGTAAGCCTCACCACCGGAGACCGGGGAAGGCCCTCCCTTCCTCCCTCTATGCCTGAGGCCTGAAAGGAAAGAGGGAGCCAAGGACAGGACAAAAGAGCAACCGCCGCCGCCACAGCCTCAGCTCACCCTCAGGTCTCCCTCCTTCAGTTTGACGGGTTGCCAGGGACGAGGAGTTGGAGACATTAACTGCATTTCGAAAGAGAGACCGTTTGTCTTCCCACGTCGGGAGCCCGGACTCGGGAAACAAAGGGACAAACCACGTGGTTTTTTCACAGAAAGGAGGCCTGTTGCACCCAGGGGGTGGCTTGCCTGTGTGAAACCGCCCTCACGGGTCAAACGTGTGCTTTCCTATGGCTTGACACCCCGCCAGAGGTGAGGCTTTTCACCAGAGGGATTGCTGCCCTTTCTTCGGGATGCATCTACAACAGGCAGGAGCAAACTTGGGCCCTCTAGGTGTTTTTGACTCCAACTCCCACAATCCCTAACAGCCTCAGGACCCTTCCTTTCCCCCCTGTGTGCCCAGGGGGGAGTCTCTCATTCGGCATCAACCATGTCTTGAGGTTCTGGGTTTTTGCCTGCCACTTTTGGACTCTTGCTTGCTGAGATGTTCCTGCGAGTATCTCTGTAGATGTTGAGGAAAGGACCTGAGGCTGTTAGGAATGGTGGGAGTTGAAGTCCAAAACACCTGGAGGGCCCAAATTTCCCATGCCTGCTCTATATATTGAAAAAGGTATGCAAGACAAGCAATCCTTGCAGGGGATAGCGCCTCTTTTTCAGGCTGGAGAGGTATCTCTGTAGATGAGGGGGGAAAGGGCCTGAGGCTGTGAGGGATTGTGGGAATTGGAGTCCAAAACACCTGGAGGACCCAATATTTCCCATACATGATCTACACTGGGGAATGAATGCAGTACGATCCCACTTCAACATTTATGGCCCAATGCCAGAAAATCATGGGACAAGATTTTTAGCCTTCCCTGTCAAAGTGTGCTGCTGTCTACAAACTGCAAGCACTACTGTTCCATAGCATTGAGCCCATGGCAGTCCAAACTGTGTCAAACTGCATTCCTTCCACAGTGTAGATGCACCTCCCAGTTTCCTCAGAGGCACAGGAAAAGGAGAACAAAGCCCAAGTCACACAGGCCACATTTTGAAGGCGCTCTCCTTCTATCAGGGACTAATACAGTTCTTCGATGCCATTTTGGCCCCCACTAGCTTGCCACAATGGGCCTTTCCCCTATTTTGAGATAAAATAAAAGACATTAGGACACAACAGTGAAGGCTTACTGGGAGATTGATGATGGCTTCTGCGGACTGGATGCCACGCAGCCCAAGACAACCAGTCCAAGGGAAAGAGCTCGCAGGCCCACGTTGCCTCTGAATCAGTGGAATATTTACTATCAGGGATAACGAAGTCATGCCATGTCAAAGCCTGGCCGCAGCATCCCAATCTCGAAATCATTATCTGGAAATTGGTTCCAGTGACAGGAAAAAGTCTAAAGGGCTGCAAGAGATAGGGTTGTGCCTCTGAATGTGAGGGGTTTAAAGTCAATGTCTAAGGAAGGATCTTCAGCCTGGCAGATGCAGGCTTGCTTCCGCTGGAGAAAACCTAGAAGGATCGAATTAAATTTCTGCCCACGTGCGTTGCATCTGCATTTTAGAATTAATGTAGTTTGACACCGCTGGAATTACCATGGCTCAGTGCTATGGGGTAGCTCCTCTAGACACCAGCACTCTTTGGCAGAGAAGGGTAAAGACTTTGCAAAACTACAACTCCCGGTGTTTCATAGCAACGAGCCATTGCAGCTAGAATGGTGTCAAACTAGATTGGGGAAAGATTAAAACGCATTTTAAAGTCAGGCATCACATCCACAAGCCTTGTATCTAAATTAAAACCCCACTCTCCTGACCAAACAGAACAAAGAGCAGCCTTCCAGATGGTAGTAAATCACAACTCCCCTCAGCTCTAGTCAAGATGCCTAATGATGAGAAATACGGGAGTGATAGTACAGCATCTGGAGGGCCACATCAGATGACATGGAGGACAGGATTTGGCCTGCGGGTCTTGAGATTGACACATGTGGTCCAAACTGAACATATACAGGCAGTCCCCAAATGTTGTACCATAGACCTGAAGGACCCCTCAGTAAACAACTTGAGACCAGCCATGGTTAAATGCTTTATTTTGAATAATGAAATGAGTAAAGAGGCTAGGATTATAGTCTAGTGATGTTTTCAGGCATCATTAGATAGCAGCACAATGGTCCAAAAGTAAGCAGGGTTGTACTGTATTTTAGGCACCATAGCCTCATTCTTTTGGTGTGTTGTGCAATAATCCAAAGAAAGCAGGATACAATAAGAGTCTTGATGCCCCAATGAGCTAATCCAATAGAGAGGTTCTTGGCACAAAGACTTGGCAAACAGAGTCCCAAAAGCTAGAAGGCCCAAGGGCCAGGCAGAGTTCCATGGAGACTTGACTTGAAGCTGAACGTTGGCGAAAGATACTATACATCTCTTTAGACCTAACTTATATAGGCCTCCCAGGCTTTGATGTTACCTCGCCTCGGTATGTCAGAACTTGGTTCTCAAAACAGGGTTCCAGCTGGGCCTCCTCAAGTCCTCCGCATGGGATTGGTATGCCAGCCCAATTAGCACAGACACCTGGGCGAACAGGGAGTAAACTCGGTTCCGCTCTTCCCCGGCCCCTTATCAGCCAAGATGGAACTGAGCTACTCGTGGCCTTGAATGCTGGTTGAACTTGGGGCCTCTGTAGCTTCTTGCTTGCAGACAGCCTTTGGCTTTTAGGCCTCTCTGTAACTGTGGATTTAACATGGCGTGAGTCTTGTTGAGGGCCTGGGACAGTCTGGGGTGTAACACCAAATTACTAACAAGATAGGTTCTAGATCAGTGGTTTCCAACCTGTGGGTCCCCAGGTGTTTTGGTTACAACTCCCTGAAATCCCAGCCAGTTTACCAGCTGTATTTCTGGGAGTTGAAGGCCAAACCATGTGGGGACCCACAGGTTGAAAACCAGTACCCTAGAGCAGTGTTTCCCAACCAATGTGCCGTGAGCGATCATCAGGTGTGCCTTGGGAAATTGGAACCTCCAATACCAGACCTGGGCATTTCGTGGCCCGCCGGCCGATTCTGACCAGCCCGCGTAAGGACCCACCAAACTCTTATAGTATTTTCTCATGGTTATGGGAGTTCTATGTGGGAAGTTTGATTCCATTCCATCATTGGTGGAGTTCAGAATGCTCTTTGATTGCAGGTGAACTATAACTCCCAGCAACTACAACTGCCATTCCTGCCAGGATATCTATGTTGTGTTCATCGAAACAGACCCAGGTTTCACACTGAGTGTATAAATACATTTAAAAACATATTCACTATATGTATTACTGTGTTAGAGTGTCATTTTGTGTCATTTTGGTTGGTGGTGTGCCCCAGGATTTTGTAAATGTAAAAAATGTGCCGTGGCTCAAAAAAGGTTGAAAAACACTGCTCTAGAGTAAGGTTGTCCTAAGTGGGATCTACACTAAGGCACAGAGAACAAGGGATTGGTGAGAACCTGCTCTTAAGCTCTAAGGCAATACAGAGGCCTGGGGACCCACAGTTGAGAACCACTGTTCTATAGGGTTGTTATTAATTTGAATGTGCATGTAAGTCTGAACATGTACGTTTTCAGTCTGACTCCAGCCGTATCTGTGTGTGTGAGAGAGAGAGCTTTGGATGGCATAGGGAAGGGTTAACATGCCTGTAGTGTTTATTTTGCTGTCTGTGCCCCTGTTCAGAACATTTCACCTCACTTTCTGCCCTTGTGATAATTGGATTTTGCAAAATTTGCCTTGTTTGGTGAGAAAGGATTGGTGAGAAGGCTTCAGTGGAGACACCTTTTCTTTTCCCCATGGTCACTCTTTCAGCAGTTAATTTCTCTTCTCACGGGTGCATTTCTCTGGCTTCCTGTTGTCTCTTTCTCAACACCCATTCTTCTTAATTATGAGTCTTTTTGTCGAAGGCTTTCACTGGGTTGTTGTGTGTATGGCCATGTTCCAGAAGCATTATCTCCTGACGTTTCACCTGCATCTATGGCAGACATCCTCAGAGTTTGTGTGGTCTGTTGGAAACTAGGAAAATGGGATATTTAAAACCCCATTGTCCTAGTTTCCAACAGACCTCAACCTATGAGGGTGCCTGCCATAGATGCAAGCGAAACATCAGGAGAGCATCCTCAAACTGCAGCCCTCTAGCTTTTGGGGCCTTCAACTCCCAGAATTCCTGACAATTGAACAAGCTCGTTAGGGCTTCTGGGACTTGAAGGCCCAAACAGCTGGAGGGCCGCAGTTTGAGGATGCCTGTTCTGGAATATGGCCATGCAGCCCGGAAAACTCACAGCAACCCTATGAGTCTTTTGCAAGTCCGGGATCGCTGGTACTGTAATGCAGTGTTTCCCAACCAGTGTGCCGCAGCACACTAGTGTGCCATGAGCGATCAGGAGGTGTGCCGTGGGAAATTGGCACTCTTACCCCTCCTAGCAGCTCTTTCTCTCTCTTTCCCTCCCCAAAGATCCTCCCTGAGGAAAAGGAAGGGCTCAGCCAAATGCCGGAAGCTCCACATTGGTGAATTGGGCAGTGAGCGAACCTGGGAGCATCGGGAGGCGGCTGAAGCATTCACAGGTTTCCAAGAAACAAATTGAGCCTCTCCGCTTGGAAATGTTAATTTTTTTTACTATTTTACTGGATTTTTCGAGAGTTGCCTCCCCCCCCCGCCCCAAGGAACTGTTTATAACAGCTTCATGACATCCATAGATAACTGGAAGCAAGTTTCACTCAGGGTGAAATTTCACAAGGGTCTGGAGAACAAGCCCTATGAGGAGCGGCTTGAAGAGCTGGGCATGTTTAGCCTGAAGAAGAGAAGGCTGAGAGAAGACATGCTAGCCATGTGAGAGGAAGTCATATATATGTTGTGTTCATCGAAACAGGCCCAGGTTTCACACTGTGTGTATAAATACATTTAAAAACATATTAACTATATGTATTACTGTGTTAGAGTGTCATTTTGTGTCATTTTGGTTGGTGGTGTGCCCCAGGATTTTGTAAATGTAAAAAATGTGCCTCGGCTCAAAAAAGGTTGAAAAACACTGCTGTAATGAAGTTCAAACTGCATTATAGGGTAGTGTATATCCAGCCTAAATTCGAAAGTGCTTTGCCGTGCACCTTCAAGGGACCTCTGATTTATATTGCCCATAGGGCTAAGAGTGCGCTTAGCCCAAGGTCACCCAGTGGGCTTCCAAAGCCAGGCCGGGAGCCCTTGCTCTGGAGGAGGCGTGTTGGGGCGCGCAGGAGCCCTTTTCCGGAAGGAGGCCAGCCTGAGTGCCTCCCTGACTCCCCCAGAGGCCCATGGCGGCCTGGCCCCGCGGGCAGGCAAGGGAATTTCCTCCCAGGCAGGTTCGGGCTTCTCAGAAGCCGCGGCTCCTTCCTCCGGGTCGCCAACTGCTGCTGGTGACGAGGGAGAAGAAGAAGAAAAAAGCCCTTGCAAACCCCAGCTTGGCGCGCGATTAGTCATCCGCAGAGCTTCCCTCCAGTCAAAAGCAACCTGGCAATCCCCCAAAGCTGGAACCATTCGGCGAGGGCTGTTGCATGGGGCTCTGTGTACGTGTGTGTGGAAACGGGTGTGGGTTTGGGGCTGGGAGGGAGTGAGGGAGGGAGGGAGGAAGAAGCAGGAGCGGGAGAGGCCGCCGGCGCCGCGTGTGTCAGCTCCTCGCCGTCTTTCAAACGATCGCGAAGGGTTTTTCATCTTGGCAGTCAGATTAGCAGCTCACGAAGCTGGGCGGCTGGAGCCCGCACGACTTCTTCTTCTTCTCCTTCTCCCCCCCCCCCCCCTTCCTCCTCCCGATGCCGCCGTTTATCCTTCAATAAAAAGCCTCTCCCTTGACTTGAAACAGGAGGCGACGCGTCTCCCAGCGGCCCTCGCCAAGCCCAGCCGGATACTCGCCCTTCCTCCTCTCTCCGCATTCAACGCGCATCAAAGCCCCTCCGGGAAGCCCTCGCCAAATGCGCCCGAGGGGAGACTCTCCCTGAAAGATATACAGCCCCCCCCCCTCTCTAGCACGCAACATATAAAGAGACACCTCCCAGCATGAAGGCCTCTTTATTTTCCCTCTTGGGGCAAGGACGTAAATAATACGCATCGCCCCCTTTATAGGTACAGTACAGTCTTGAGTGTTTTCTTACACATGTATTTAAATCGTGTTGTCTTTTATCTCTCTGTTTTGATCATCTTGTAACCCGCCTCCAGCCGCAAGGAAAGATGTGAAATACAACAACAACAACAACATATCCCAATAAAACATCTTGGTGTCTTGGTTTTTACGTCTGCTCCTGAGATTATCTGGGGCGCAGATTTAGAAAATTGCATTGGAGGGACTGCATTAGCTCTAGTATCTTAGATTTGGTTTTCCATGTAGATCAGTATAGGGTTGCTGTGAGTTTTCCGGGCTGTATGGCCATGTTCCAGAAGCATTCCCTCCTGACCTTTCGCCTACATCTATGGCAGGCATCCTCAGAGGATGAGGGGTCTTGATCATGGCCATATCGCCTGAAAAACACACAACAACCCAATGATCCCGGCCATTAAAGCCTTCTACAATAAGTTGAGGGGTCTGTCGGAACCTAGGCAAGTGAGGTTTATATACTTGTGGGAGAAAGAACACTTGTCTGCTTGAGGCAGGTGTGAATGTTGCAATTGGCCTCCTTGATTGGCATTTAATAGCTTTGCAGCTTCAAAGCCTGGCTGCTCCCTGCCAGGGGAATCTTTTGTTAGGAGGTGTTAGCTGGCCCTGATTGTTTCATGTCAGTAATTCCCCTGTTTTTAAGTGTTGTTCTCTATTTACTGGCCTGATTTTAAATACCGGTAGACAGATGGTATTCATTTTCATGGTTTCCTCCTTTCTGTTGAAATTGTCTTTATGCTTGTGGATTTCATTGGCTTCTCTGTGTAGTCATATGGTGGTCCAGCATTTCTGTGTTCTCAAATAATATGCTGTGTATCTCAAAAATTAGACTGGATAGTAGGAAACTGGTGGCATTTTTTGGAATCAGTAGGTCAAATATACCCGGATACAGATTTAACTTTTGGGACAGAAAATTATTATTATTATTATTATTATTATTGGGAGTTGACGTCTTTCTATGAGACCCCACTCAACCGTGTAGCAGCCACAGCGAACCCTGCATTATATAGACTCCCCTCAACCCCCAAAAATAAAGGCATTGGCCTCTCTTTCCTTCTCTTCCAGAGGTTGGGCAGGTCTTTTCAGTGCGAAGCCTCGGCAGACAGGCGCACAGCTCCCTCGCCAAGCACCGAACACCTCCATCCTCGCCCTTCCTTCCTTCCTTCCTTCTTTCCTTCCTCCAGCAGCACCTTTTCTTCGAGAAGAGTCGCTTCCTTTATTAGAAACAGAAGGCACGCCTCCTCCTGCCTCGCGGGGACGTCGAGCCCCCACCCCTCCCCCTCCCCCAGAATTATTTTTTGAACACAACCACAACCTCACATTCCCATCCCCAGCAAGGAAGCAGGCAGGCAGGCAGGCAGGCAGGGAAGAGGCTCTCCCTTCCTTTCTGAGGCGCAACCCACTCGGCCTCCCCTCCTCCTCTCTCTCCCCCTCAAATCCCTCATTACCAACCTCCCTCCCCTCCCCCTTTCCTCCCCAAGCGCAGCCAACCACCCATCAAATCCCCCTTCACCAGGCGCTGCTCCCGCTCCCTTTCCTCCCCCCCCCTCCCCCTCCTCTTCTTTCTAACTGCTCCCGCATCAGCAGCAGCAGCAGCAGCAGCGCCTTGGCTTGTCTCTCTCTGTGTGTGTATCTCTCTGTGTGGGAGCCAGACCTGCCAGATCGAGCGCGAAGCTCAGCTAGGCTTCCCCGGTGCTGACTCCGGGAGAGGCAAGGCCTGCGGTGGGGGAAGGCCAGCGGGCTCCCTGCCTGCTCCTGCTGCTTCCCAGAGGCCCATAAGGGAGGCTCCGCGGTGCCAAAGGCGGCCGCAGTTGGTTGTCGTGACGAACCATTCAATCCCACGGCACGCAGGCAGGCAGGTGATGCGGCGGCTCAGAGAAAGCGAGAGCCGCCCTTCCTGGGGAGGAGAGGCCCCCACCCCACCCGGGCCTGGCCAGCACAAGGGGGCCCTTCTTTGCCCGGGAGAGCCAGCGTGGCTTTGGCTCAGGCCAGGCATGTAGCCAGGGGGGGGGGGGGGGCTAAGGGGGCTTCAGCCCCCCCCCCCCAATTCTCAGGGTGGTCCGCGAAAAGGCCTTACTGGTACATTATTTAAACTGTTATGTTTATTCATATCATGATCTGATCACCATGCTCATTATATCCCACATTAATGGGGTTATTGGGATAACAATACAAAAGGTTTGCTAGGGTAGACCCTCTTCCACCCAGTCTCAGCCCCCCCCAACCAAACTCAGCCCCCCAATCAAAATTCTGTCGAAGGCCCAAGCGAAGGCCCCGAGGCTGGGGAAACAAAGCCACCTGAGCCGTGGGCCCGAGAAAGTGTCTGTGGAAGGGGAGATATCAAAATAAAAAAGGCCGGAGGCTTGAGTGAGTGACCTCGAATAGCGAGGGAGAGGCGGCCCTTCGCCTGGCCTCGGGATCCAAAGCCGAAAGGGGAGAGGCGGCGCAGGGGGTCTCCTTTGCAGAGACCTCTCTGCGCCTTCTCTTCTCCGGAGGCCAAAGGGGCCAAATGGCGGCGACGGGAAGAAGGAGGGGGAAATGGCGGAAAGGAAACGCCGCTCCTTTCTCTGTTTCGCTTTGAACCAGAAACTTCCTCGCAGGGCCTCGCACTGACCACCAAGCCGGGGGTGAAGAAAGTGCCTCACTGGGCAGAGATGATTTCCCAGGCTCCCGTTTGAGGCCCGGATGGTGATTATTACACAAACCGCATGAAGACTCATTACGGGCTTCCTTCCCTACGCTGTTTGCTCTCGAAGGGCCTGTTTGTTATATTGGGGGGAAACAGCATGAAATGGCCAAGGCGGACGGGGCCTTTGTCGCCAGGACAGGGAAGAAGGGGAGGGAAGGCGAAGGGCGCCTCTTTATGGAGGCGGTGGCAGGATTGACAAGGCAGGGAGCGGAAGGGAAGCCGGTGCGGGAGGCTCGCAGAGGCTGGAAAGAGGGAAGGCAGGAGAGAGGGAGGGGGGAAGGTGTACTGCGCCCCCTCCCTCCGCCTCTTCCCCCTCCAAAGGCCGCTTCCCAGCGCCGGGCAGAGGGCGAGCCAGAAGCCGGCGAGGAGACAGTCTCGGGGCCTGTGCGATGCGAAAAGATGGCGCTGCCTCGCCTCGCCTGGCTCCCTTCCCCCTCCACCCATCCTCCTCCTCCTCTTCCCCTCTCGGCTGCTTCCACTTCCTCCCCAGCAGCTCCGCTCCTGCAGCCGGACACCGTCCTTCCTTTAATAGCTCTCGGTGGGTCTCAGCTTTCTTTTTGTTTTTCCCTCCCTTCCGCCCACCCTTTCCTCCTTGGCTTGTTAACTTTCTTGTTTGCGTTTTGCTGCTTCCCGTGTTTGGTTTTGGTTTTAGCGCGCCAGGCGGCTTTGCTGGGGGGGGGGAGGCGCGGTCAGGGACAAGGAGAACGGCCTGAAAACTTCCCTTGGAGGTTTGGACCCGGCTTTTCCCTCCCACGACCACCCCCCCCGCGCCTTAATTTTCTCTTCCCCCCACCCCTTACAAAGAGCCCCAGTGGAAGAGGCTCGGAGGGGTTGCGCTCCATTTTCCAGACGAGGAAGGAAAGGAGGAAGGAAGGACTCAGTCTCACCGGAGAGTTTGGCCGAGTTCCTCTCCTCTAGTCCTCCCCCCCCCCCCCAAGGAATATCCACAAAGGAATCAAGCGTTTAGGATCCCAAACGTTCAGAGCAGGCCAAACGAGTCCCGTGTTCTCTGCAAATAAATGTGTTTGTGTACGTGCTTTCCGGTTTCCAGTTCATCTCATACATACATTTAATAGGGTTTAATATTCAGAGGAGGTTCTGCCAGTTCTTTCCTCTGAAGAATAGCCTACAGCAGAACTTCTTCCACCTTTCCATCCCGGACCCCTTTTGGCCTGAGAAATGTGTATAGGTATATAATATATAGGTGTAGAAACCAAACACTGTCGGATTGCAAAGCAGCATTTGCAAGGTTTGCTAAACAGGCTGGACTTCCTTTTCATGACGCACAGCTGCAGCATCTTGTGCGAAATCCATAACAGATTTGTGTACATGTCTAAGACAACGTTCTGGGAAAAAAAATATGGGGACCCAAAAATTGAACATTTGGGGTCTGGAGTCGTGGTTAAAGAAGCCCTGCCCTACAGCAATGGACTATTTACTCTGTTGATGGGTTGCTGTTAGTTTTCCGGGCTGTATGGTCAAGTTCCATAAACATTCTCTCGTGACTTTTCACCCACATCTATGGCAGACATCCTCAGGGGTTGTGGGGTCTGTTGGAAACTCGGCAAGTGGGGTTCATGTCTGTGGAATGTCCAGAGTGGGAGAAAGAGCTCTTGTCTGTTAGAGGCAAGTGTGAATGTTGCCATTGGCCATCTTGATTCGCATTGAATGGCATTGCAGCTTCAAAGCCTGGCTGCTTCCTCTATAGATGACAGTAAATCCTGAGTCAAGTTCCTTGATACTCGTGTGGACACCATAGCATGTCCGCCCTAACAATAGTTAGATCAGTTACTTTAGAGCAGTGTTTCCCAACCAGTGTGCTGTGAGCAATCATCAGGTGTGCCCTGGGAAATTGGAACCTCCAATACCCTTTCTTCTCCCTCCTGCCGAACACTTTTTCTTCTCCATTCCGGCTCCCTTCTTCCCAGCCTCACTTGCTCTGCTTGCTTTGCCTCGCTTTGCTCACGCTGCTGCTTCTGCGGGAGGGGGGAGGGAGGAAGACGTGACCTGTGAGGGCTCTACTGCGCAGACTCGCCCCACTTCTTCCTCCCTCCCCTCCGCAGTGCTCTCTGGATATAGGTGAACTACAACTCCAAAACTCAAGGTCAATGCCCACCAAACTCTTATTGTATTTCCTCTTGGTTATGGTAGTTCTGTGTGGGAAGTTTGATTCCATTCCATCATTGGTGGAGTTCAGAATGCTCTTTGATTGAGGGTGAACTATTGAGCTGGGAGTTACGAGACCTTCATGTATGTCTTTCTGCCATTCCTGCCAGGATATCTATGTTGTATTCATCAAAACAGGCCCAGATTTCACACTGAGTGTATAAATACATTTAAAAACGTATTAACTATATGTATTACTGTGTTAGAGTGTCATTTTGTGTCATTTTGGTTGGTGGTGTGCCCCAGGATTTTGTTAATGTAAAAAATGTGCCCCGGCTCAAAAAAGGTTGAAAAACACTGCTCTAGAGACTAGGCCTCACTTCAGGAAGAGCGACCCCACCTAAACATTAACCCCTTCCTGGTGGTAAGAGCTGTTCGGTAGTATTATAGGTTGCAGAGCCAATCTTCAGAAATGGGGCCACAAAGTGGAGTCCACGACATGCGAGTGTGGAGAAGAGCAAACCACAGACCACCTATTACAATGCAGCATGTCCCCTGCCACATGCATAATGGAGGACCCCCTTATAGCAACAACAGGGGCACTCCAAGTGGCCAGCTACTGGTCAAAGGACAATTAGTATAAGGCCAAGTTTATAACCTTGTTTGTGTTTTTAAATACATTACAACTGAACCTTTGGTTCGCTTCTGACACGATAAATAAATAAATCGGTTACTTGGGAGTGTGAAGGAGTTTCCTCCTGTGGAGGTTTGTAAGCAGAGGCTGGATGGCCATCTGCTGGGAGGGCATTGATTGTATGTTCCTGTCTGGTGTGGGGTTGGACTGGATGGCCCTTGGGGGTCTCTAGGATCCTAGGGTTCCTCTCTCTTGGGGCCTCCTCGAGAGGCGTGGATAGGAGGCAGTGGGAGGCCCCAAGGCTCTGCTTCCCTGGCTCCAAGCTGTCACTCTTCGCCTCCCATCCCCCTCCCCCTGCCTCCACACCGCGCTCCTCCCCCCGCCATTGTGGTTGTTTGATGTTGTTTTCCACTTCCTCCCACCCATCACTTTTAGAGGGGGTGGGGGGAAGGAGGGAGGGAAAGGATTGCGACGAGCAGCACGCTGCAGATGTCACAGCCGTCGGAGAAGTTTAACTGCCTGGAAATTCAGTTACAAAAGAGAGCACCAACAGCCCTTTGAATCGCTTCCAAACTGTCTTTCCCTCCCTCCTTCCCTCCCTCCTGCGCCGCTGCTCCAGAAAGCCTCTGCGCTGCGAGATACAAAAGGCAGCCTTATTGGGCTTAAGAGAAGGGGTTTTTTTTCCCTCTAACCCCTCCCTCAAACCGTTGTTTTCCTGAAGTTTGAAAATGAACCCCCACCTCTTTGAGAGGCTATGAATGGCTCATCTTGGGAATGGGGTGTTGCAGAGGGAGAGGAGAAGGCCTGGCTGCCTCGTAAACTGGGGCACTTTTGCGCCCAGTGCATCTACACCAAGCAGAAGCAAACTTAGGCCCTCTTCGTATTTTGGACTTCAATTCCCACCATTTCTAACAGCCTCAGCCCCCTTCCTCCCCCCCAGCCTTTTCTCCCTGTGTGCTCAGAGTGGAGCCCCTCATTCGGTATCAACCATGTCTTGGGGTTCCAGGTTTTTGCCTGCCGCTTTTGGACTCTTGCTTGCTGAGATGTTTTATTTATTTATTTATTTAAATTATTTATAACCCGCCCTTCTCCACCCCCCCCCCCGAAGGGGGACTCAGGGCAGCTAACAACAGGCAGTGATACATATACAATCATTAAAACAACCAACTGCACCATAAAAATACATTGAACAGATTAAAAACCAGTTACAAATACACATACCTAAAATACACAAATCCACAAAGTTCGAGTTCCGTAGTCTCAAATTTGTCCAAAGCCAGTCACAGTCCGTTTTCAACACTGGCATCATCTGCTCCCAATATCTAACCAAACACCTGGTCCCATAGCCACGTCTTCAACTTTTTCCTAAAGGAAAGGAGGGAAGAAGTTGACCTAATTTCGCTGGGGAGTGGGTTCCACAGGCGAGGGGCCACCACCGAGAAGGCCCTGTCCCTCGCCCCCACCAATGAAGGTGGGACCGAGAGCAAGGCCTCCCTGGAGGATCGTAAATTTCGAGGTGGGACATAAGGGGAGATACCTTCAGACAAGTAAACTGGCCTAGAACCGTTTAGGGCTTCAAAGGTCAAAACCAGCACTTCCAATTGTGCTCGGAATTGGACAGGCAGCCAGTGGAGCTAACACAACAGAGGAGTGGTATGCTCCCTGTATGTCACTCCAGTGAGTAACCTGGCTGTTGCCCTCCCGTTGGACTAGTTGAGGTTTCTAAACAGTCTTCAAAGCCAGCCCCACATAGAATGCGTTGCAGCAATCTATTTGGGATGTAACAAGAGCGCGGACCACTGTGTTCTTGCGAGTATCTCTGTAGATCAGTGATTTTCAACCTTTTTTGAACAGCAGCACATTTTTTACATTTACAAAATCCTGGGGCACACCACCAACCAAAATGACACAAAATGACACTCTGTCATTTTACTAACTGTCACCCTCCCCCCTCGTGACGCTGCTGCTTCCACCAACCCCCCTCCCCCCTCGGAGGCCCACGTGCAGGAGGCCCATCACTGTCCTGTGCAGGAGGGCTGCGCTTAGTGGCCGAAGGGCACACGGGCTCGGCTGAGCAGGACGAATAGGAATTGAGCACATGGGGTGGCTCCGAGCCTTGGAAAAACCGTGGCAGAGGCTCGCAGCTGTCGCCACCCCCAGCTCTCCTTCCTGAAGGGGTTAAGCCCCCCCACAGGAGTGCCCCCCACTGCATCCCTTCGGCTTCCCTGCTGTCGCCTTGGGACCAGATCGGGAAGGAACCAAGCTGGGCTGTGGAGCTGCACATCCGGTCTCTGCTCTGCTCTGCAGCGAACTCAGAGCCCAACCAGGAGAGGCCAGGAGATGAGGGGTTGCTCCCCTTCCCTGGTGCGGAGGGGCTAGAGGGCAGAAAGCCTAGCTTCGAGCCTCCGGAAGGGGGGTCGGATGGAAGCCTCCGGGAGCGGAGTCAGACGGAGCTGCTGCCGCAGACTCCTCCTCCCTCTCCTCCTCCTTGCTGCCGGAGGGGAGGACGTCAGAAGAGTGCCCAGTAGCCAGGAAGCAGGAGGAGCCACAGCCCAGCCAGGTAGCCCTTGGCGTGCAGGGGGAGGGAAGGAAGGGAAGGAGAGAGAGAGGAGGGAGGGAGAGAGGAAAGTTCTGGATTCTGAGGGCTCTCCCTGACTGGCTGACATTGCTGCTTTGGCCACGAAAGCCTCATTTCCCCTGCCTGAAGTTTCCTGCTAGGCTCTCTCTCTCTCTCCACTGTAATTTCCCACGGCACACCTGATGATCTCTTACGGCACACTAGTGTGCCGTGGCACACCGGTTGGGAAACACTGCTGTAGATGATGGGGAAAGGGCCTGAGGCTGTTAGGAATGGTGGGAGTTGAAGTCCAAAACACCTGGGCAGCCCAAGATTGCCCATGCACATTGAAAAGGAAAAGGTAGGCAAGACAGGCAATCCTCGCAGGGGGGACAGCTCCTCTTTTTTAGGCTGGAGAGGTAGGCAGTGGGGATACAAGTCTGTGGCGAGAAACAGACACAAAAAAATCCAGTGGAACCTGAAAGACGAACTCATTTTGTTTGGTATATGCTTTCACGGGCAGCCCGAGCCCTCTGGCTCCACGAAAGATGAAACAGACTGGGCTCCCTCCCCTTTGCTAGCCTTAAGGTGCCGCAAGACTTCGATGCTTTCCTCCTCCCCACCCCCTTCCCTCCCTCCCCCCCTCCCTCCAGTCTTCCTCTGCTATGAACACATTCGGTTGTTTTGTCCTGTTGTCAACACCGGTCAAGCCGGCTTTCCAGGGTTTGGAAACAGGACCGAAACCCGAAAAACCTGGCTGCGGCGATACAAGGATCGGGCCGCGATCGCCCTTTTCCAGCTCCCAGAAAGAAAAGGAGAAAAACATCTGTCTCCAGCGCTCTCTTCTCACACCAGATCTGAGGCCTGATATTGAAAACAGGTGCGGGAAGGGTTCCCCTCCTTCCTTTTCCTTCCAAAAGTGCTGCCTCAAATTCAGCCCTGGAGGGCTCTCGGGTTTATGATCCCCCTCCCGAAAGGCACTGCAATGATCTGGCCTTGGGAAGGCCTTCCAAAATGCTCCCTGCGCAGCTCCAGCTGGTATTTATTCCACAGCAGGCGTCTGTTTACTGCCTTGTTGCAGTGTCATCCACGACTGATGGGACATCGACACCGTTTTTTTATTTATCGTGTCAGAAGCAAACCAAGGATACAGTTGTAATGTATTTTAAAAACACAAAGTTTTAAAACTTGGCATTATACTAAATGTCCTTTGACCAGAAGCTGCCCACTTGGAGAGCCTATAAGAAGGTCCCCCATTGTACATGTGGCAGGGCTCAGGCTGCGTTGTAGTAGGTCAGTGTTTCCCACCAACGTGACGTGGCACAGTAGTCTGCCGCGCCGGACCTCCTGCTGTGCCGCGAGAAAAGCTCTCTGCCCCCCTTCCTTCCTCCCTCCTTCTGCCGAACTCCTGCTGCTTGGGGGAGGAGGAGGAAGGCCCGGGCGGCGGCAAAGAAAAAGAAGGGGCCGGAGCGCCGCCTCCTTCAGCCGTTTTCCCAGCCAGCCTCCAATCCGCCATGACTCCCGCCCCTCGCTCGCACTGCCCCCTCAAGGCTGGAGAAGCTGTGGGAGAGCTGAAGCTGGGGGGAGGAGCGGGGCATGGTGCGGCCTGGCTCTTCCCCTCCCTCTGGCTTCAGCTCCCCCACAGCTTCTCCAGCCTTGAGGGGGCAGTGCCAAGCCAGCATTGTGCTGGCTTTGCCACCTCTGTCTTGGCACTTCCCCCTCAAGGCTGGAGAAGCTATGGGAGAGCTGAAGCCAGGGGGACGGGCATGGCCCCTCCCCCAGCTTCAGCTTCCCCCCCCCTCCCAGCTTCTCCAGCCTTGAGGGGGCAGTGCCAAGCCAGCATTGTGCTGGCTTTGCCACCGCTGGCTTGGCACTTCCCCCTCAAGGTTGGAGAAGCGGTGGGAGAGCTGAAGCCAGGAGGAGGGGCATGGCGTGGCCTGGCTCCTCCCCCTCCCCCAGCTTCAGCACTCCCAGCAGCTGCTCTCAGCAGGCCACCATCCCCCAGCCGTTCTTTACTGTGTTTGAGTGTCATTTTGTGTCATTTTGGTTGGTGGTGTACCCCCGGATTTTTTTTAATGTTATAAGTGTGCCGCAGCTCAAAAAACGTTGGGAAACACTATAGTTGACCGAAATAAAGGCTACTGACTGACTGACTATAGTAAGTGCTCTTCATGTCATGGACTCCACTTTGTGGCCCCATTTCTTAAGGTTGGCTCTGCATCTCGTGATACCACAGCACCATCTGTTCAGCACCTTCCAAGTCTGGGTGTCCAGGGGGGAGTCTCTCATTCAGTATTAACCATGTCTTGAGGTTTCGAGTTTTTGGTTCCGAGTTTTTGCCTGCCACTTTTGGACTCTTGCTTGCTGAGGTGTTCCTGCGAGTATCTCTGTAGATCTTAGAAAACTATTTCTTGATTTAAGGCATTGGTATGCTGGCTGATATCCTGTCCAAACAGAGGATGGGCCAAATATGTCACTGCCTTGGTTCTTTCATTATTGGCTGCTACTGCCTGTGTGCTTTCTATCTTAAGAACAGACAAGCATCTCGAACTCTGAGAATTACTTGGGAAGGAATCCCACTGGAGCATTGAAGCACACCCAAATACCTGAGAGTTACCCTGGACCGTGCTCTGACTTATAAGAAGCACTGCTTGAATATCAAGCAAAAAGTGGGTGCTAGAAACAATACCATACGAAAGCTGACTGGCATAACCTGGGGATCACAACCAGACATAGTGAAGACATCTACCCTTGCGCTTTGCTACTCGACTGCTGAGTACGCATGCCCAGTGTGGAACACATGGCACAGTAGAATGAATGCAGTTTGACACACTTGAAATGCCACAGCTCAATCCGATGAAATAATGGGATTTGTAGTTTGGTGAGACACCAGCACTCTTGGACAGAAAAGGATTTGAGACCGGGTAAAACTTCCAAGATTCCATAGCATTGAGAAGTGGCAGCTAGAGTGGGATCAATCTGTATTAATTCTACAGTGTAGATCAGGGGTTCTCATTAGGTAGCTCTCGAGCTACTAGTAGATCTTTGACCCTCTTCCAGGTGATCTTCGGGCCTCACCAGCCAGGTGGGGCACTCCTATCATGCGCGCGCACACCCTGCACGCACGTGCACTCCTGCTGCTGGCTTCCGCTCTTGAGCACAAGCGGCGGCGGGAGCACAGAGTGGCGGGGGCAGGTAGATCTTTTGGACTTTGTTGCTTTAAGAGTAGCTCGCATGCTGAAAAAGTGTGAGCACCCCTGGTGTAGATGCACCATGGCTAAGGTCAAATTATTATGGTAGGCCTCTGGGCTGCACACACAGGCTATATGACTTTCAATTCGAATTCCATTCCATAAACATCTATATATATAAAAAGAGAGTGGTTGTGCAAAGGACTTTATGCACGGCCAAACTATGCCCCCTAGAAACACCAATCCAATGACACACATTCCCCCAGACCACGAGGTATAACCTTCACACAAAAAACCCACCTCCCTACCTTGCAACCCCCCCAAAACTAGCCCCCAAAAACCGCCCATTGCCTCCCGTTCTGCGCTGGCCGCGAGCGCAGAGCACAGGGAGAGCACTCGCGCCGGCGCACTCTCAAAACACCCTCCCCCAACACACAAACCCATCCCGTCTCCCTCTCTCCCCACTCACCCTGAACCTTCGCAGCCACACCGCCAGCGCGCCTAACCGCCTCCTCGCGCCACCATCGTCGCGTGTCCCATGGGTGGCGTCAGGCCGCTGCGGGACACGTACCACGCTGGCCTTGTGCACCACGGCGGGAGGCAGGGCCGGAGACCGCGATCCGCCCTCCGCCGTGTCCCCGCGGTTGCAGCGACCGCGCCTGAAAGAAGGTAACCTCCCAGGCTGACCTTCTTTCAGGCGCCACCGCTGCAACCACGGGGAGCACGGCGGAGGGCGGATCGCCGATCTACGGCCCTGCCTCCCCATGCGCACCAGGGCGGAGAGCAGGGCCGGAGATCGGCGATCCGCCCTCTGCCGTGTCCCCGCGGATTAAGCAGCGACCTTCTTTGGCGCCTGAAAGAAGGTAACCTCCCGGGCTTACCTTCTTTGGGCACCACCGCTGCAACCACGGGGGGCGGCGGGAGGGCGGATCGCCGATCTCCAGCCCTGCCTCCCCATGCGCTCCAGGGCGGGAGGCAGGGCCGAGATCGGCGATCCGCCCTCTCAGCTGCCGCCTCCCGTGGATGCAGGCGCGGCGCCTCAAATAAGGTAAGCCGGGAGCTTACCTTCTTTGAGGCGCCGCCGCTGGATCCGCGGAGGCGGCAGTGGAGGGCGGATCGCCGATCTCCGGCCCTGCCTCCCCATGCGCGCCAGGGCGGGAGGCAGGGCCGGAGATCGGCGATCCGCCCTCCGCCGCCCCCTCGGATGCAGCGACCGTGCCTCAGAGAAGGTAAGCTCCCGGGCTTACCATCTTTGAGGCGCCGCCGCTGGATCCGCGGAAGGCGGCAGCCGAGGGCGGATCGCCGATCTCCGGCCCTGCCTCCCCATGCGCGCCAGGGCGGGAAGCAGGGCCGGAGATCGCCGCCCTCCGCCGCCCCCCTCGGATCCAGCGACCGCGCCTCAAAGAAGGTAAGCTCCCGGCTTACCATCTTTGAGGCGCCGCCGCTGGATCCACGGAAGGCGGGTGCGGAGGCGGATCGCCGATCTCCGGCCCTGCCTCCCCCATGCCGCCCAGGGTGGGAGGCAGGGCGAGAGAGAGGACTGAGACAGACAGAGGGGGAGGCCTAAGAGAGAGAGGGGGGAGGAAAGATAAGGGGGAGAATCAGAGATAGAGAGATGGGGGGAGAGAGAGGGGAGAGTGAGACAGAGAGACGGGGAAGCGAGAGAGAAAAGGGGGAAATCAGACAGAGAGGGAGGGGGAAAAGATAGGAGGGAAGTGTACATACACAGACAAATACATACACACACACACACAAACGTACGCACACACATGCATACACATACACACACAAATACATACAAACAAACATACACATACATACACAAACACATATACATACACAGACACACACACATGCGTACACAGACACATACAGACACACACAGAGACACACAAACATACATACACATACATACACACATACACATATATACACACACAAAACACATTGTCACAACATTACCAACCCTTACATACCCACACTTCCTCACATCTCCTAAATAGGGCACAGCAACGCGTGCCGGGTTCAGCTAGTTGCTTCATATGATCCTGAAATGCCACTATCATACATTTGAATGACTTGGAAGGAAGATGTGTCTTGGCTACCTCAGGTTTTTAGCCTAACAGTGGTGAATGGAATTAAATCCTTACTTTTAAAGGTGAACATCTATACTGCAGCATGTATGCATTTTAACACCACATTAACTGCCGTGGCTCAGTGCTATGGAATCATGGGAGTTGCTGTTTCACAAGGTCTTTAGCACTGGGATTCCGGTGCAGCTGGCAGGGAGTCAGCTACATTAAGATCACTACGATCAGAGTGAGCTCCCGACCAAAATTGTGTCGCTTGTTGTCGACCTTTACAGCCCAAAAGACATCTGTCAAGAAGGAAATATAGGTATCTTTCCACTTTGTGGGGAGGCTAATTTAACTGATTTAGGAGGCCATAACAATCTCCAGGAAGTATGCAAAGAATGAGGAAGCGACAGCTCCCCTGGTGGCCAGAAGCTGGAATGTGTCTGTCTGTCTGAGTGTCTGTCTATATATCTTGTGTGTCTATGGCATTGAATGTTTGCCATGTATATGTACATTGTAATCCGCCCTGAGTCCCCTGCAGGGTGAAAAGGGTGGAATGTAAATACTGTAAATAAATAAATAAATAATCTGCCAAAGAGAGTTGGTGCCTCACCAAACTACAACTCCCAGGATTCCATAACACTTAGCTGTGTCTGTCAAAGGGATGGCAAGGGGCATTAGAGTGTAGATGCACCCTATGGTGTTGTATATACATACAGTATATGCATATTTATGTTGCCAAGGTTCCAGTCAGTATCAATGTTTCCCCCTTCTGAGTTGAGCAGTCAAAGCAAACAGAAAGGAATTACCACCTTGAGGCCCACATAGGTCGCCCTTAAAGGTGCCCTGGCCTGGGCCCCCTCTGCACCCAGTTGTGTGTGTGTGTTTAATGTATAAAAACTCGAAACCGGCTCTCCCAGGGCTCCTCCACCGCCCCCCCCCCCCCCCCAGTAATCCGATTATCCCCAGTGCCTTTAAAGAGGAAAGTGCCTGGTGCCCGCTTGCCTTTAGAAAAGCAGACAAAGGTCTCAAAGGCAAGGCCTCAGGGGGCTGACGTCTGTTCAGGTTCACTCCGGAGCGAGATAACAGGTACACACAGGGAAAAGGCTGCTCTGAATTGCATGCATACACATGCATACACACACACACACACACACACACACACACAAAGGCCTCTCTGCTCGAAGACGCACTGTGCTTTGAGACACAGGCAAGCGGCAACATATGCAGGCCTACGCTAGGCTTCCTCCTCTCTCCTCTCTTTCATTGCCAAGGCACAAGCCTTCCCTTCCCCCAGTTCCCGAATTAGCGCGCCGAAGGAATTATGACATCTTGGGCTCCTTCCTTCCCTTCTTCCTTCCTTTCTTTTCTCCTTCCTTCATTCCTTCCCTTCTTTCTTTATTCCTTCCTGTCTGTCTTCCTTCCTGCCTTTCCTTCTTCCTTCCTTCCTTTCCTCCTTCCTCCTTCCCTTCTTTTCTCCTTCCTCCCTTTCTTCCCTTCTTCCTTCTTCCTTTCTTTCCTTCTTCCTTCCTGTCTGTCTGTCTTCCTTTCTTCCTTTCCTTCTTCCTTCCTTCCCTTCTTCCTTCCTTCTTTCCTTTCCTTCTTTCTTCCTTCTTCCTTCCTTCCTACTTTCCTTCCTTCTCTTCTTCCTTCCTTCCTTCTTTCCTTTCCTTCTTTCTTACTGTCTTCCTTCCTTCCTACTTTCCTTCCTTTCCTTCTTCCTTCCTTCCTTCCTTCTTCCTTCCTTTTCTCCTTCCTCCCTTTTTTACCTTCTTCCTTCTTTTCTTCCCTTCTTCCTTCCTTTCTTTCCTTCTTCCTTCCTATCTGTCTGTCTTCCTTTCTTCCTTTCCTTCTTCCTTCCTTCTTTTCTTTCCTTCTTTCTTCCTGTCTTCCTTCTTTCTTTCCTTGCTTTCCTTCTTTCTTTTTTCCTTCCTCCCTTTTTTTCCTTCCTTCCCTTCTTCCTTCCCTTCTTCCTTCTCTTCTTCCTTCCTGTCTTCCCCTTCCTTCCTTCCTTCCTTCCTTCCTTCCTTCCTTCCTTCCTTCCTTCCTTCCTTCCTTCCTCCCTCCCTCCCTCCCTCCCCCCCTCCCTCCCTCCCTCCCTCCCTCCTTCCTCCCTCCCTTCCTTCCTTCCTTCCTTCCTTCCTTCCCTTCCTTCCTTCCTTCCTTCCTTCCTTCCTTCCTTCCTTCCTTCCTTCTGTGGGCCAGGCGTGTCTGGGAGCTCCTTTCTCTCTCGGCTGGAGAGAAGCTCAACCCGGTTCTCATTAGGCGCGTCTGGAGGTGAAAGAGCAAATGGCGAGCCGGGCGAGGCCTCGTCAAGGCAGCAGAGAAACCCCGGGCCTGGAAAGGAGCCTGGCGAGGGGCTGCTTCGGAAAACCCTGCGCCCTTTCTGAGCACGGCGTGGCGAAATTGCTAACAGATTGTGGGATCAGAGGTCGGAATTTGCCTGGCTTCCCCAGTCACAACCCCCCGAACAAAACCCTCAAAACTGGAGAGCATTCCCTGGCTTCGGGTGAGGAGGACAGATCTCCCGAGACAATGAAGAAAGCCTTCACCAGAAAAAGTGGCCAGGAGACTTGTTTGGGTGGAACAAAACCTCGCCGGGCTGGATCTCAAATGTTATTAAGGCCAAATGCAAATGCCCAGAGGCGCTGAAGGCAGAAATTATTGTCTGTTGATTACTGATTAGGAGGCGCTTCTCGGTGAAAGTCTCCGTCCGATTTTGTGTTTTCCATCCCTAAAGGGAAATGGGCTCGCCTCCTTGGAAGCAAGCAAAAGTCTGGCGAGTTAGATATGGAATGGGCATATCTCTAGGCAAGGCATGGGCAAACGTGGGCCGTTCGGATGTTTTGGACTTCAGGTCCCACCATTCCCTGCAGTTTGACACCACTTCAAAAGCCAGGGCTGAATGCTATGGAATGATGGCAGCTGTAGTTTTACAAGGACTTTAGCCTTCTCTGCCTAAGAGTGCTGGTGCCTCACCAAGTCACAACTCCCAATATTTCATTTCAACAGAGCCATGGCAGTCCCAGTGGTGTCGAACTGCATTCCTCCTACAGTGTAGATGCCCTTGGAGAGTGATCGCAACCTCGCACAATTAATTAACTGTTGAAGGCATGTTTATAGCCTTAGTTCCTGTTGCGTGTTTGGTGCACACGCCCCTTCTTCCTGGAGTCATGTGGGCGCTCTTTGATCTGGAATGCATGTTTAAAACCCACATGTTTTTTTTGTTCTCCAAGCCTCCACCATGAGGATGTTCAGAGACAGGAGGTGGTTGCATTTTTCAAGTTGTTATGCACGCTTTACCTTTATCCATCTCACTGTAAGACATTGACCTGTGTATTGCTGTGCACAAGCTGTGAGTAGATAATGGATTGCTGTGAGTTTTCCGGGCTGTACAGCCCATGTTCCAGAAGCATCCTCTCCTGACATTTCACCCACATCTATGGCTGACATCCTCAGAGATTGTGAGGACTAGGCAAGTGAGGTTTTTATATATATATGGAATGTCCTGGGTGGGAGAAAAAAGAGTTAAAAACTCATTTGAGTGAATCTTCTCCTTAGTGGTAAATATCCACTAGTATTCATGCAAGACAAATTAGGCTTCTCAGTTGTTAGACTGATATACCTGGTTATCTCTCAGAACTTCTAGGAACAGGGTGGGAGAAAGAACCCTTGTCTGTTTGAAGCAAGTACGATTAGCATCGAATGGCCCAGTGTTCCCCAACCTTTTTGGAGCTGCGGCACACTTTTAACATTTAAAAAAATCTGGGGGCACACCACCACCAACCAAAATGACACAAAATGACACTCTAACACAATAATACATATAGTTAATTGACCTTGAGTTTTGGAGTTGTAGTTCACCTACATCCAGAGAGCACTGTGGACTCAAACAATGATGGATCTTGACCAAACTTGGCAAGCGGGCCCCTCAGGCAGTAGAGCAAGCCGAGGGCCGCCACCAAGCCCAGGGTCCGGCCCAGGGTCCTGCCGCCAGCCTCAGCTGCTCCCATTGCCATGGGTAGCACTCACGGGTTAAAGGGAGGGGGAGAGGGAGAAGGCGGGAATTCCCCGTCCCCGGCGCCACTCTCCGCTATGACTCCGGCCCCTCACTTGCCGAGGCCGTGCAGAGGAGGAGGAGCATGAGTGGTGGACGGGCTTCTGCCCCGCCCACTGAAACCCATCCACCGCTCATGCTCCTCCTCCTCCATGCGGCCTCAGTGAGCGAGGGGCCAGAGTCATGATGGAGAGCGGCTCCGGGGATGAGGGCCACTCTCCGCCATGACTCCCGCCATGACTCAATCAGGCACGAGCAAGCTTTTGCCGCTGGGAAGGGGGTGGGGCCCGAGTGACATCACCCTTCCCTCCTCCCTCCCTCAATTGGAGGCTGGCTGGGGAAACGGCCGAAGGAGGCGGCATCCTGGCCCCTTCTTCTTTTTCTTCGCCACCACCCAGCCCTTCCTCCTCCTCCCCCAAGCAGCAGGAGTTCGGCAGAAGGGGGAGAAAGGGGGGGAGATGTTTTTCATGGCACACCAGATGATCCATCAGAGAACAGTAGTGTGCCGTGGCACAGCGGTTGGGAAACACTGGAATGGCCTTGGTTCTCTACAGAAAGGAAGAAACCATGATGATGAAAAAATCTGGCTGCTGAGATAGAAAATGCTTCTGGAACATGGCCATACAGCGTGGAAAACTCGCAGCAACCCAGTGATATCCGGCCATGAAAGCCATCAACAACATTGTGAGTAAGACTTCTGTATTTTTACCTAAGTTTGATTCTTTGTTTGCTAGTCTGTGTGACTCTGGTGAGGGAGAAGGCTGGTTTTTACCTCTTCCATTCTGCCCTATAAAGTTGGGGGTGTTTAAAAATATGTGCACTCTGTCATCATTAAAAAGGATTACACATATTTTTAAACACCCCCAACTTTATAGAGAGATCTCTTGCGGCTTCCAGGTGCATCTATGCCAGGGATCCCCAAAGGAAGGTCCATGGCTGGATGTGACCCTCCAAAGTCATTTACCTGTCACCTGCCCTGAAATGACCCGAAGGCACATAACAGCAACATCCCTAATTAACATGACTGGGTTGCTGTGAGTTTTCCAGTCTGTATGTTTCAGAAGCATTATCTCCTGACCTTTTGCTCGCATCTATGGCAGGCATCCTCAGAGGTTGTGAGGTCTGTTGGAAACTAGGCAAGTGAGGTTTATGTATCTGTGCAATTTTCTGGGTGAGAGAAAGAACTCTTGTCTGTTTGAAGCAAGAATGGCCTTGGCTCTCTACAGAAAGGAAGAATCCAATCTGGCTACCAGTATTTTAAAAACTCTAAAATCAGGACAGTAAATGAAGTGGAACACTCTAAAATGAGAATTCCAGACAGAAAACAATTTGGGCCAGCTAACATCTTCCAACAAAGGATTTCTCCCAGGCAGGAAGCAGCCAGGCTTTGAAGCTTCAAGGCCATTCAATGCTGATCAATTACAACATTCACACTTGCTTCGTGCAGACAAGAGTTCTTTCTCCCACTCTGGACATTCCACAGATATATAAACCTTGCTTGCCTAGTTCACAACCTCTGAGGATGCCTGCCATACATGTGGGTAAAACGTCATGAGTTAATACTTCTGGAACATGGCCATATGGCCTATAAAATGCACAGTAACACAGTGACTGTGGAGATGAAAGCCTTCCACAACAGATGACTATCTCATCAGCCAAAAGCAGGCCCACACTTTCTATTGAAAAACTAGTACATTTATATTTGTTAAAATGGTTCTTCATTTAAAATGTTGTATTATTTCATGTATTTAATTTTTGCACTTCAAATAAGGCATGTGCACTGTACATAGACATTTCATTCATGTTTTTTTTCAAACTATAGTCTGGTTCCACAGCACTCTGAGCAACCCTGAATTGGACCTCTGTGTTAAATGTTTGAGGACCCCTGATCCATGCTGTAGAAAGAATGTGGTTTGATCTCCACTCGAAGTGACATGGCTTAATGCTATGGAATCATGGACGGTATACAAGGTCTTTACAACAAACTGCTGGCGCCCCACCAAGCTGACAGTTCTCAAGATTCCACTGCATCAAGCCATGGCAGTTCAATGGGGCCAAGCTGTATTTATTCTACACAGTGGAGAGCAGTGTTTCCCAACAGGTGTGACACGGCACACTAATGTTCCGTAAGAGATCAGCTGGTGTGCCATGAGAAAACCTCTCTCCCCACTCCCCCTCCTGCTGAGAGAGATTTTCCCGTGGCACACCAGCTGATCACGGAACAATGGTTTGGAAATGCGACCCTCTCTAGGACTTAGAGAGGCAGGGAAGGTTCAGGAGGGGAGGGGCCGGGCAACGCTCTCCTCCTCCGGAAGTGAGCCCATAGGATAGAATCTATCATGTGGGCTCACTTCCGGAGGAGGAGGAAGTGGGAACCTGGGCACTTCAGGGAGCCTTTCTCCCGGTTCGCGTCTCCACCGAGCACGGCGGAGCTGCAAAGCAGGAGAACGGCTCCTCTCAGGGCCCAGGCCCTGCCTGGGAGCCGAGTTTGTACAGTTCGCGTCTTCCAGCGAGCCCAGCGGGAGACGCGAGCCGGCCAAATCCAGCTTCCGGCAGAGCCCAGGCCCTGCTTGGGAGCCGGTTTGTCCGGTTCACGTCTTCCGGCAAGCCCGGTGGAAGACGCGAGCCGGCCAAATCCAGCTTCCGGCAGGGTGCTGTACCTCCCTCCTCCCAGGTGCGCAGGAAACCGCTCTCAGCCTCCCTCCGGCTCCCTGCCCGCTGCGGTGGCGGCGCCTTCCTTCCTGCCTGCTTCGCCGGTCCCGAGTCCAGAGTGCACTTTGGATGTAGGTGAACTAGAACTCCAAAACTCAAGGTAAATTCTTATTACCTATATGTATTACTGTGTTAGAGTGTCATTTTGGTTGGTGGTGTGCCACCGGACTTTGGAAATTTAAAAAGTGTGCCTCGGCTCAAAAAAGGTCAGGAAACACTGGTGTAGAGTGTGGACTTCAACTCCCACAATTCCTAACAATCTACTGGCTGGGTTGTTGTGGGTTTTTCAGGCTGTATGGCCACGTTCTAGAAACATTCTCTCATGACGTTTCTTCTGCATCTATGGGAGGCATCCTCACAGGTTGTGAGGTCAGACCTCACAACCTCTGAGGATGCCTGCCATAGATGCAGGTGAAACGTCATGAGAGAATGCTTCTGGAACGTGGCCATACAGCCTGAAAAACCTACAACACCAGTGTTTCCAGCCATGACAGTACAACCTACTGGCTGCTAGGAATTGTTGGAGTTGATGTCCAAAACACCTGGAAGGCTGAAGTTAGCCCATGCCTGGTGTAGAGGCACCCTAGGTCTCCTGGTGGCCTTTGCTTGGGGTGCATCAACAGCGCAGAAGGCATGCCATTTGAACTGCCATGGGATCGTTTGAGCTGTAGCTTTCTTTACAAGCTCTTGAGCCTTCCCCTGCCAAACTACAGTTCTCCGAATCTCATTGCCTTGAGCGGTGTCCAAGGACATTCAGGCTGTAGTAGTGTAACCTTAGGCCTCTTTTCGCTCTCCCTCTCTCCCTCGCCGCCAGGAATGTCAGGGGCTTCTGCCCAGCTTCGTGGGGGCGGCGGGTGCAAAGGCCAGGGCCTGGCCAGCTTTCTCCTCATCCTCCTCCTCTTCGTCTTCTTCTCCCTCTTCAACAGAGAGCACGTTTGTGCCGAAGGCGCGCCGAGTCAACAGCGGCTGGCAAGCAGACCACCGGCTTGGCTGGGGCTGGCATCGAGATCCCTTCCCCTTCTGGGCACTTAGCAACCGAGCCAAGCGCTCTTTCTTTCTTTCTCTCTTCCCTCAGCCAGGCAGGCAAGCTCGATTTGATTTACTTTCTGCTCTAAGACGCCGAGATTTCGCCCGGCAGTTCAAGGGCAGGACAGGCACCGTGCAAGCGGCGTCTTGCGAACGGAAATCTCTCATTTACAAGGTTCTGCTCCGCCACCGAAAGCCACCCTCGAGCACATTTGTTCCGCACGCCAAGCTCCCTTTTATCTTCCCCACTCTCTCCCTTCTTCTTCTTCTTCCCACGTCTCGCAAGGCGGAGAGAGGAGAAGAAGGAGAAAGAGGGGGGGGGGAGGGTGTGGGGAGCGGGAAGAGGGGCGAGGAGCCGGTGGGGAACCGTGAGCAAAGGCGGCTGCTGCTGCACGAAGCGAGCCGAGCTCCTCTTGGCCTCTCGCTCAGGCCCAGGGCGGGCGGAATGTCAATAGGCGAGCCAGCTCCGGCTCGGCGCGCAGACGAGAGTCTCCAAGGCCAGACAAACACAGCTCGCTCACGTGACGCGGCTGCCCTACAAATGGCGGGGGGAGCGGGGCTGGGAGGAAGGGATCTCCCCCGACACTTTATGGGCTCAGGCAGAGCGAGGTGGGGAGCAGGAAGAGGGGGAGGGGGAGGCCGCGGAGGCTCTGGCGAGAGGCCAAGAGCAGCCAGGTTGGCAGGGAAGAGGCAGCTCTGGCGAGTTCCTCCTCGGCCTGGCCTTTGACGCGCCTGAAAGAAGCAGGGAAAGGGGGAGGGGGGGGGGGGTCGGAGGGGAAGGAGGAAGGGAGGGGCTCTAGTGGTTTCCCCTCCAAGGACTGGAGTGTCTTGTCAAAGCCCTGCACTCAGGCCCTTAACTCAAAATGAAGGTTGAAGCCTTTCGTTTTGAGTTAACATCCTCCACCGCGCAACACCCAGTTCTCCCCCCGGGCTTTGTTTCAGCAAGGACAAGCTGTAAGCACCATATGTACAAGAACCCGCCACTCCTCTCTCCTAAAAACCAGAACTGGAAATGAACCCCACTTAATTCCTGCAGTGGTAGTATTTCCTGATTGCATCTCTGCATTTCGACACCCCTTGAATTGTCATGGCTCAGCGCTGTGCAGTCATGGAAGTTGTAGTTTTACAAGGTCTTCAGCATGTTGTCGAAGGCGTTCAAGGCCGGAATCACTGGGTTGTTGTAAGTTTTTCGGGCTGTATGGCCATGTTCCAGAAGCATTCTCTCCTGACATTTCGCCTGCATCTATGGCAGGCATCCTCAGAGGCAAATGCTACGTTCAGCAAAGGACAAGAGGGGTCCTCTCACCTCTACAGGAATCTTCCGTGTATACCATGCAGCTGTGGACAAGTCTTCCTTTTCCCCCTCAGCCGCTGAGGAAAAGAAAAGGGCCTGAGGCTATTAGGAATGGTGGGAGTTGAAGTACAAAACACTTGGAAGGCCCAGGTTTGCCCATACCTGTTATAGAAGATGCACTATCCTCCACTAAAGAGGTGTGTATTGGATCTGTCCAAACTATCTTTGAGCGACCCTCTCGCCTCTGCAGGAGTCTATCCTATACAATGCAGCACTGGACAAGTCTATGTAGGGAGCGCCAAAAACAGCATTGCCCAGGCACAAATCAAGGAACATGAAAGGCACTGCAGACTAACTCAACCGGAGAAGTCAGCCATAGCAGAGCACCTGATGAACCAACCTGGACACAGCATATTATTTGAGAAGACAGAAATGCTGCACCACTCTTAACCACCACCAACTACACAGAGACGCCATTGAAATCCAAAAGCACATGGACAATTTCAACAGAAAGGAGGAAACAATGAAAGTGATCAAAATCTGGCTACCAGTATTTTTAAAACCCCTCTAAAATCATAACAGTAAATAAAGACAGAGGAGCTCCAGACAAGAAACAACCGGGAACAGCTACTCATTGCTCAACAAAGGATTCCCCCAGGCAGTAAGAAGCCAACCCTTGAAAACTGCTAAGCCATTGAATGCATCAGAATGGCTGACTGAAAAATCCATACCTACCTCCAATAGACAAGCATTCTTCTCCCACCCTCAACATTCCACAGATATATAAACCCCATTTTCTAGTTTCCAACAAACTTCACAACCTCTGAGGATGCTTGTCATAGATGCAGGCAAAACATCAGGAGAGAATGCTTCTGGAACATGGCCATAGAGCCCAAAAAAACTTACAGCAACCCAAGATCTTTAGCCTTCTCTGTGAGATAGCTTTGGTGCCTCACCAAACTACAATTCCCAGGATTCCAAAACATTGAGCCATGGCAGTTCAGGTGTTGCCAAGCTGCACTCAATCTACAGTGCAAATGCATCCCAGGAAAGACCATCCACACCAGTGTATTGTCGGAGGCTTTCATGGCTGGAATCACTGGGTTGTTGTGAGTTTTCCAGGCTGTATGGCCATGTTCCAGAAGCATTCTCCCCTGATGTTTCGCCTGCATCTATGGCAGCCGTCCTCAGAAGTTATGAGGTCTCACAACCTTTGAGGATACCTGCCATAGATGCAGGCAAAACATCTGCAGGCAAAACTTCAGGAGAGAATGCTTTCTGGGCCATACAGCCCAGAAAAGTCACAACAACCCATGCACACCAGCATTAAATAGTTCTCATTTTTATATGGGTTCCTTGTACATATACTCACAACTTGTCATTGTAGAAACCTTCTCCAAGGGATATCCTATTTATATCCACTGCAAAATCTCAGGCAGACATTAAAATACAAGTAGAATTCATGGTTAATTATATTTTCCACAGAACTGCATATTTCAAATTGTGATATACTCTTCTTTCCACTTCCTCCACCCCAAAGGACAGTTTTCTAGCCCTGAAGGAAAAGTTGAACTCAATGCCTTCTAGGTAACTAATGGCCTTCTTGATTGCTCAAATGCAAAAATTCTGAGAGGGGCATTATCTCATCATTCTCAGGTAGTTGTGCAACGGTGGCTTTACTTCTGAAAAGAGGGGTGCCCAGGGGTTCAGATTCCTGGCCAATTGATTATCCTCCTTACATTGCCTGGAGGAATCCCTCTTAACTTATCTTCCCACCAGACTCTTGCTGGTGGCTTGTGTTTTCTATTGTCATTTGTTGCTTCAAGTCAATTCCAACTTGTGGTGATCCCATCACAAGGTTTATTCATGAGAATTACCCAGAGGAGGCTGGATATTTATTTCCTCTGAGGCCCAGAGGGTGTGACTTTGGGAAGGCCATCCAACCCACATCCATGGCTGAGCAGGTTTCAAACTTTGGGCTGCTAAAGCTCTCTAGTCCAATATTCAAACACTTATTGCCTGTTTACCTACCTGTATTTTATAAAGTGAGATAAAAATAAAACATACCCTACTTACTGGACAAGTATTAGTTTATTTGGATAAAATTATTTTGCATGTAATATTATGATACCTCAATCCATGTTTGCAGTTTGGACTTTCTCAGAAAACTCATTTTGGAAATTCTACCACTTAATGAATAAGTGTTTTGTGTTAGATTTTCTGAAATTGCCCTAAAAGATGTGTGTGTGTGTGTGTGTGTGTAGCAACTAGAGAAACAGCAAGTCACTTCTGGTGTGAGAGAATTGGCTGTCTGTAAGGACATTGACCATGGGATGCCTGGATGTTTTGATGTTTTACCATCCTTGTGGGAGGCTTCTCTCATGTCCCCGCATGGGTAGCCGGAGCTGATAGAGGGAGCTCAACCCGCTCTCTCTGGATTTGAACCACTGATCTGTCAGTCAGCAGTCTTATGGGCACAAGGGTTTAACCCATTGCACCACCATTAGATTAATCAATCTGTCTTCCTGACACAGCATTCATATCATCTTGTTTTTCTTTTGCTTCCCGAAGTCTGTTCTGCCATTATTAAAATTATGTGGATACATATATGCAGGTACACACAGAAATGCACACATGCTGCCAGTGGAATCCTTTTGGTATCATCATTCCCTATATACATGCATACATACCAGCATATATGAAACTGATTTGGAGCATAGATTCTCTGGCAAGGGGCTTGCCATTGTATTAATTTGTCATTTAACCTCAATTTTGGGTCATTTAGGTGACTAAATAGCTTTAGAGGAAGTTCCCCATGTAATAGCTGTGCATGGTATCTGATAAGAATATGCAGTGATCCACAGCTGCACCACATGAACAATTTGGAGAGAAGAGGAAGCTAGCTCCAGCAGTCCACAAGTTCCTCTATAGACCAACCATACAAGTCAGCAGTATGCCTAGTTTGTGTATGAACCATGTCCACCATTTTTCTATGTACCGTTGGGTGGGTAGGGTGGACTCAGAGACCTGTCATGAAGTATATCCCAAAATGAAAATTTTCTTCTTTCTTAAAATTACTAGAAAGATAAAATGGATTAAATTCCACCAGCCTTCAATCAGTTGTTTACTCCAGAAAAGAAGACATACTGGACTTGTACAATGTTGCCTTGTTGATCCTACACAAACCTATTCAGGAGTAAGTCCCCTTCAAATGCCTAAATACCCTAAAGACACCATCTAATCATGGATGCTAACTTAAGCAGGGTCAGTCTTGGTTAATACATGGATGGGAGACCACCAATGGATACCAAGTGCAGTGGTTCCCAACCTGTGGGTCCCCAGGAATTTTGGCCTACAACTCCCAGAAATCCCAGTCAGTTTACAAGCTGTTAGGATATCTGGAAATTGAAAACCAAAACATCTGGGGACCGACAGGTTGAAAACCACTGGCTATGTTTCAAAGGAAGGAACAAACAAAGCACTTCTGAGTACTCCGTGCCTAATAAAAAGACTATGAAATTCATGGAGTTGCAGATAAACACAAGCCTTCATCAGAGAGCCATACTCCTGAGAAATGTAGTTCAGTGATAGGGAATGTTTATACTGCCAGATGTTTTGCCGGATACCTCCTACCTGCCCTATCTACTATGGCCAAAGATGAGGGATTATGAAAGCCTGCAGTTCAAAACATCCAGGGGTTCAAAGGTTGCTTTTCCTATTGGATTGTGACTCAAGAGACCCAGGTTCTGTTTCCCCTCATCTCTCTGGGAGAAGCTTGGGATCCTCCCTATAACTCAGCCTAATCTACTGAGCTACCATTAGGCAGAGTGAAGCAAATGCCTTTGGTGGCAGATGCTAGGATCAGCAGTGGCAGCCTTCCCAACTTCCCTGGCCTTTTGCCTCTGTTGGCAGACAGAGGTAGGGATGACACATGGCCTGTTCTGCATTCCTTAAACTAGACTGTTCCCTCAGGTGTACTGAAGGACATTTCCCCGTCAACCATGCTGAAAGAAAATCTAACAGCTAGTCCAGTTCACTTATGTATATGGAAATGAGAGTGTCTTATCCTTATCCCAGGCAGCAAAATGCTGAAACCAGGCCCCTCTAACATACTGCCATGCGATTGTTGTGAGGATAAAATGAGGAAGGGGGAGGGATATTTCACTTTTAGCTGTTGGGAGAGAGGTAAGATATACATTATAATAAATAAGGCTGAATCCTTAAATGTAGGAAGGAATTGAAGTCCACTGTATCCTTCATGGCATGGGGTAAAATTGCGGCTGACCTGCCATCCAATTTATCTTATGAAGACTTATTTTTCATAGAATCATAGAATCCTAGAGTTGGAAGAGACCTCAAAGGCCATCCAGTCCAACCCCCTGTAAAGAAGCAGGAAAATTGCATTTAAAGCACCCCCAACAGATGGCCAACCGGCCTCTGTTTAAAAGCCTCCAAATAAGGAGCCTCCACCACACTCCGGGGCAGATAGTTCCACTGTTGAACAGCTCTCACAGCCAGGAAGTTCTTCCTAATGTTCAGGTGGAATCACCTTTCCTGTAGTTTGAAGCCATTATTCTGCGTTCTTGTCTCCAGTGCAGGAGAAAACAAGCTTGCTCCCTCCTCCCTATGACTTCCCCTCACATATTTATACAGGGCTCTCATCATGTCTCCTCTCAGCCTTCTCTTCTGAAGGCTAAATATGCCCAGCTCTTTAAGCGACTCCTCATGGGCTTGTTCTCCAGACCCTTAATAATTTTGGTCGCACTCCTCTGGACACATTCCAGCTTGTCGACATCTCACTTCAATTACCGTGCCCAGAATTGGACACAGTATTCAAGGTGGGGTCTAACCAAGGCAGAATACAGGGGAGCATGACTTTCCTGGATCTAGACATTATGTTACGGAAATATTTAGTACAGCCTGGCCCATAGGGGGCAGAGGCCCAGAAGTACCCCTAAAGCGAGGATTTCAGCAAAAACCTCAGGTGAGTTTTTTTTAAACTACCTAAAAATCCCTTTCCCAAATGATCTCACCAAAGAAGTCTGGAAGAAGATGCCACTGAAGTATTTATTCTTGTCAGCTGAGAAGGATGACCACTGCAGATTCCTTGTCGCAAAGCAGTCATAAAGTTACATTGAAAACATATGCCATTTTTATACATTTTACAGAACTGTCAAATTCAAACTTTTCCACCCCTGCATGCCGTAGGCTTTATGATGATTGGTTGGAACTTGGAAGCCAGCTGTAGCGGGAACCAATCGTGAAACAGCGCCGCTTTCGCTTTGGCGAATGGGAAGCGAGAGGCAGGAATGTTTGTTCAAAACAAGCAGCTGGAGTTTTCTTGATTAGATCATGTCCATATGTTAATGAAGATCCGAGGCTTTGATATTTCAGGCCAAAGGAATTCTTTTGTTCTTGGTGAGAAACAGGAATTTGTCCTTAACGACCCTCCTTGTTGACAAAGGGCCACATGCAGATTCTATCCATGAGAAGTTTCAGCTTTCTGGATGGTAAATAAATGAAATGATTGCAGCTATGTGTTGGTTTCCAAGGCCAACAGTGACAGCCGGTTAGGAAATATGAAATATAGTTATGCCATAAATTCTATAAACGCGGGATGAGGCTAATCTCAGCGGGTCCAGTGTTTATAAAACAAAAGGAGTCTTTCAAAAATGGGGAGAAGGGAGAGAACCTTCTCCAAACCAGAAAGAGTCTTCTGTCATGCAAATTTGTTTCAATTATTGGATTAAAGGGTGCAGCCAGGAATGTGGTCACCCTGATCTTGAAAAACAACAGCTGAGTCACGTAGCCTTCCTCATATTATTTTACACATGGGGAGGGGGAAAACATGCAGGAAAAATTACATAGGAGGGTTTCAGGTGAATATCACCAATATCTCATAATTATTTCATATACAAGGAGTGGAAAGAAAGTCCATACGATCCATATGCTTTGGGGAAAGTCCCTCTGTGTCCTTGGGAAAACTATAAGAGAAAAGTCCTTTTTGTGAATAGCCAGAAGAGAGTCCAAACACACGGAAGTTCTTGGAAAACTATGTTTCCAAAACCGCTCAGGTCTTGCCCCTGTTGGCCTGTCCACATGCAACTCCGTGCACAAAGAGTCCATGACTTCAGGTTAAGTGAGGCAAGAAAACAGAGAGGTAGAAATGGCTGGAGGTCTTTTGATGCCAAATCCCAGCCTTTTGTGCTAGAGATGCCAGACCATATGTGCAGGAACGTTGGAACTCCCTGCTGTAGGTCAAACCAATTAGGATGCAGATGGGCCCTTTCTGGGGCTTGTCTTCAATTATACTCCTATTGATGCAGGCCAAAATCCTGTGACTTCTTCTTCTTCTTTTTGCTAATGCATGACATTGTTGGCTCATGTTTAACTTGTTGTCCATGAAGACTCCAAGATCTTTTTCACGCGTACCCCTGTCCCCCATCCTGTATTTTTGCATTTCATCTTTTCTGCCTAAGTGGAGTATCTTGCATTTGTCCCTGTCGAACTTCATTTTGTTCGTTTTAGCCCATCTCTCATATTTGTTAAGATCATTTTTTGAATTTTGTGTAAAAAGGCAGGAAAACTAACATTTCAAAGCTCAAAAATGTAGAAATGCACTATGCAGTGTCAATGTTTTTCTCAAATCATATGCTCTAAAATATTGCACCAGAATTAACTTATAGTCTGAAATATATTGCAGTTTAAAAGTGCCAGAAGAAATTTCAGAGTACTAATTGTTCCTTGTAATAGGAATGGTATGGGGCAACAATTTGGGGGAACAATACAGGTCTTCAAGGCTATTACTTTGCAATTCTTTCATTGAAATGCAAAGACTCAAGAATCAGCAGTTTTTAGGTTTCCCCCCACCACACCTTTTGACATGGGGGAGCGGGGAGGTCTTTTTCATTTGATAGTTTTTCTTCTCCTGTTCCAAAGCCTTGTTTATTGTTTAAATTTCCAGTCCAGCAACAACAAAAAGGAGTTGCTCTTTCCAGAAAGGCAACCTTCCTAAAAACATCAAATTCCTGCAAGTTCTTCATTTACAGGCAAGGCCATTCACCATCTCATGACCAGAGTTTTTTTTCCATCAGGCCGAGTGCTCCAGAGTTGGAAACCGCTAGCTAAGCGAGTCTATTTTTACTTCCTTTTTGTCACAGGAGGCTTGGGTTATTTCTGTAGCTACCACATCTCCAAATCTCCTTCTCTGGCCTCCATGAAGGTCCTAGAGCATGTCAATAAATATACACCCTTGCACCATATTTTAAGATGAGCAGCAGGCCTAGATTTATACCTGGTTGCATAAGCAAGCTGGACATAAAAAGCCTTAAGAATCTATAGTTATCCATATGTTCAAGATGTGATCCCATTTGATCTGAGCTTTCCCAAAATGAGCACTTCCTTTTACAGAGCACGAAAATGCCTTTTGGACATGTAAAGTAAGATACAGAATGTCTTTAGCTTTCTTTTGTTGCCAACTTAACAGCAGTTTCTCAAGCCATACATTTCCAAATTCTTTGAAGCCTAATGACATAAAGGACTTACACAAAAGGTGCCCCCTTCCCTTCACTCCTCACCAGGAATTAATCTTCCAGCAACTAAAATGCTAAAGGAACTTCATGGCTCAGGAGATGGATTTAAGCTTGCCCCTTGCTTTCAGACCCTGTTATCTGGTTCCCAAATGATCCATCCCATTGCTTTACACCTCTGAGTACTCCTCTAATAGATATAATTGAACCCATCAAAGCAATTGGTGATTTAACTATTATTTTATTCCATCTACAGTTTTCTGGTTTAAGCCCTGGACACACAGGATCTTGCACAAATGTCTTTTTTACTACCACAATGCTTAGCATGAATGTGCATGGCAAAGTTATGTGTATGTATATGGCAAGGATAGCCACTTTGTCCATTAAAAGAAACATTGGAACAAGTCTGTAGTTGATACACTCAAACATGATGTACTGTGATGGGCTAGGGGATTTTATGGCAAGAGTGCTGAAATCTGTGGGCTGGATTCCAGCTCTGCCTTCTATTGCTAATAAAAGATGCCACCACACAATTTTTAGCACCCACGTCATCAGGATCCAAAAACCATTGTGTGGCATTATGAGGCAGCTAGAGAGCTGCCAACCTAGCAGTTCAAAACATGCAAATGTGAGTAGATCAATAGGTACCGCTTCGGTGGGAAGGCAACAGCGCTCCATGCAGTCATGCCCATCATATGACCTTGAAGGTATCTTCGGACAATGCCGGCTCTTCAGCCTAGAAATGGAGATGAGCACCATCCACAACTAGACTTAATGTCAGGGGAAACGTTTATGTTTACCTATAGAGCTGTTGTGAGGAAGAGGAGATGAGGGAATCCATTTCTACCAGAGTGATTTCATACATTGAGGTCTGGATCTGACCCAGTGATTGTGTTGTAGATCAGCCGCCAGACACAGATGATCTAACTGATGATTTAGAGAGGATTGTGAGCTTTCCTGTGGCACAAAGTGATGATCTCTTAGGTCTAGGAAATGATGGTTCTCTCTGTGAGAAAACTGGCTTGGAAAGTCCAGGGCCTCAAGGACATTCAGGGGAGTCAAAAGTAGCAACAGCAGATAAGGAATTGAGTGAAGAGTTGAGTGATAAGGAAGGTTCCCATGGGAACCCACCTCTAGCTAAGGAGAGCAACAAAAGCATTTGTTTACAAATCAGAGCTGAAAAAAATTCTGTTGGTTGGATTATGTGGGAAAGTTGTGAAGGAAATGCATGGGAAACAGAATGATTTCATGGGTGTCTTTAAACAACAGGTTGTCTACCTTAAGGTCAGTTCAGGCAACGCTGCGGCATTGGAATGAGAAGCTAAACATGAGTTCTCTTGTTCCTGGTTCAAGTTAAGCTTTGATTTTGGATTTAATATATCCTGAAAGTTTTCTATATTCCTTTTCATGTACTGTTCAAGTTTTACTAGTCATACCTTCTTGGTTGTGGACTGATGTTGTAAATGTGATTTCTGCTGTTCCTGGACTTTGTCACCTCTGGAACCTTATGAGACATTTGGATTATTGTTTGTTTGCTAAACCTTTTTGGATTATATATCTTCCTTTCTTATTCCTTATTTTTTAAATGCTTTTTATATGTTGTTGTTACAATAAACTGTTTGCTTATATTCCTGGACTCTTGTGTGGTGTAGTGGTCATAGATGTTTTCAGGGCTGGAGTGCAACAGTTTGACCTGATATGAGATCCCAATGAATTGGAGCAGCAGTAAATGGAATCTGTGGTCCCTTTCTTTCTGTCAGATTAGCTGCACTGATGTCACAACATTTTACATTTACAGAAGAATGAGAAGGAAGTAAGAGGAACAAGGAACAGAAGTGGAGACAGGCAGAGGAATCTTGCCTCTCTGGAAATAAAGGAGACAAAGGTTAGGATATCGAGCATGAATTTGGGGGTCTTGCCTTGAAGACAGAGACCAAGCAGACCCACCAAAGAAGATCCGTTAACCCTGGTGAGAAGAAAGCACCAAAAAGAAATTTTTCCCAAATTTTTCCCAAATAAATCTCACCAAAGTTGAAGAAAATGCCACCGAGTTGTTTATTTCGTTCCAGCTGGAGCGGATGTCAAACTGTAATCACTTGCCAAAAGCCTACATGACACACAAAGCAAAACAGTACAGTTTTATAGAGAAAACAGAACTGTCAAATTCAAATCTCCCGCTCCTGCCCCCTTCGCTGGCTTTGCACTGATTGGATGGAGTCATCAGCTGGCAGGGAGGCGTGACCGGCTTGGCTGTGCCCCATCCAATCAGTGAACCAGCACCGCTTCGGCCTCTTGGCCAATGGGAAGAGAGGAGGCGGTCCAGGCGGGAAACAATGAACCGGGGGGAAAGATGACAGGATTAAGTGATCAATGTTTGTATAATTGCTGGCAATAGCCCTTTCTAGCCCTCAAGACGGCTTGGCTATTGTGTAAGATCCTGGAGAATGCATCCTTGCCTGACCTTTAAAACTTTCAAAAGTTTTAAAAGTTTTCCAAAAGTTGGCAAAAGTTAATAAAAAGTTCAAAGCGTTCATGTGAAGTGGGGAAAAGGTTCAGAAGACTTCATGGGGAGCACATCTGGGAACATTGTGAGTGCTGAGGGTCTGAATCCATTCATCTGAGATGAGAAAACTATCAATCCAATTTCATCTGAGGGCCAGGATGGCCTGTTCGTGGTCTGTGGGTCCCAAAGGGTGACTGCAGCAGGATCCCCAGGGTTGACAAGCTCCAGGACATCAGCAAGATGGAGGCAGGAATGGCATCACCACATGGAGCCATGGATCGTGATCAGCAGATTTTCTGGGGTAAAATGGTTATTCACGGAGCACAGGGGTCCATAGTGCAAAAAGCGAGATAGCAGTTAGTCTTAGAATTAGTCTAGTAGAAGAACGGCACTGGTTTGGAGTCGATCTATTGACCCACGGGTATGGGGGTCCGATGGATTTCCATATCCATGGTTCAGAGGAATGCAGTTTTGACCTCCCCGGGATGCTGTAAGAGCATCCTGGGCAATCCGCGGCTTGGAAAAGTAAATGTTTATAGTAAAGAGTGTTAGAGGCAATAAAGGGACACAATGTATCCCTATGGAAAGCAAGAAAGTTACAATTAGATGATACTTTTATTGGGGGGATCAGTTACAATGTTAAGGTAAGGAAGAAGAAGGAAAGCAGAAAATGACTTTTCAGTTGAGGCTGCTGCTGTGGCCACAGTCCCATCAATGCTGGCCCAACCAGATGTTTTGGAACTGCAGAACTCCCTGCTGCGGGTCAGATCAACTTGAAGGCAAGTTGCCCAGGCTCAATTAGAGTAAGAAAATCTACAGAAGCCTAAAAACAGAAATTGAAGGAAGTTATCTAAAGAAGGGAAGAATGAAGGGAAAGAAGGAATAACAAAGCTGAGAATAGTGATTGTGTCTAGCTGCAGTTGTGAACTTCGGCTTCTGAATTACACCATCAAATCTGTTTTATAGTAGGGGAAACAAGAGTACACCTGAAAGGGGCATTATAAGTCACACTGAAACAGTCAGCACCCATGCACAGGCTGTCTGATAGGCTTATCACCCCTTTTAAAGTACTTCAATAAAATATATTTTAATTATAAATACCAACAGCTTGCAGATAATCCATGTGCTTTGGCCCCCAGTTGTCCAAAGTATTTGAGGATAATCCAGAAATGGAGGACATATGTACTTCTTATGCCATCTAAACAAAATACTTTTGCTTACACATGTTTTAATTTCCTTTATTAGTCAAAGATTTAGGGTACCATTTTTTTCTCAAAAGAAAGTCAAATACATAGAGAAAGGTGGGCCCAGAATGTCCCTGAAAAAATTACCTTGTCCACTCCTTCTCCTTTTTTGGTCTGCTTTGGAATGTACATATCAGTACTACATTACCTCCCTTGTTGTTATTTGCTCATGGGGTTTATTTTTATTCTGTTCACTATGAACCATGCTCAAGATTCAGTGATATACAGCCAACTGTGAATTTTTAAAACACTATTTATTGAGATAACACTTCTCTAGGAAACTCTAGGTCTTCCATCACAATTCTGCCAGAATTGGATCATTAGATATTCCTAGAGAGCTGCTTTTTCTAGAAATCTGTAGATCTTCTAGCATGACTCTATGATTAACTTAAGCTGGAAGTTGGCCATAGAGTTACATTGGAGGATCTAGAAATTTCTAGAGAGAAAATGTTAATGAAATCCACAAATAATGAAGGCTGACTGTACTTCCATTTCCAGTGAATTCCAAACTCAACAATGGGATTGTTGTAGATCAGTCAGAGGCTGGTGGTTTAACTGATGATTTAGAGAGGATTGTGGGCTTTCCTGTGGCACAAAGTGATGAGCCCTCAAGTCTGGGAAATGCAAATCTGGGAAGTGATGGTTCTCTCTGTGGAAAAACTGGCTCGGAAAGTGATAAGGACGGTTCCCAGGAGAAACCACCTGTAGCTACAGAGATTAACAAAAGTCTTTTTTTTTTTTTACAAATCAGAGCCAAAAACAGATTATGTTGGTCAGAAAGATTGTGTGGGAAAGTTGTGGAGAAAATACATGGGAGACATAATGCTTTCATGGATGTCTATTAAACAAGTTGTTTACTTTAAGGGCAGTTTGGACAATGCTGCATTAGCGTGAGAAGCAAAACCTGAGTTCTCTTGTACCTGGTTCAAGTTAAGCCTTGGTTTTGGATTTAATATATCCTGGATGCTTTCTATGTTCCTGTTCGTGTATTGCTGTTCAAGTTTTTACTAGTTATACCTTCTTGCTTGTGGACTGATGCTGTATGTGTGATTTCTGACTGTTCGTGGACTTTGTCACCTTTGGAACCTTATGAGTCATTTGGATTATTGTTTGGTTATCAACTATTGCTAAACCTTTTTGGATTGTATATCTTCCTTTCTTATTCCTGCTTTATATGTTGTTAAAATAAACTGTTTGCTTATATTCCTGGACTCTTGCGTGGTCACCGGTGGTCATAGGTGTTTCCAAACCTGGAGTGCAACAGGGACAATTCCACCCCAGTATCAAAAACAACAGAAGAATCTCATTTTCATGATGTTCTTCTTAACACAAACTCTTCTCTAGAAGATTTCAAAGCCTTCCAGAACAGATTTTAGTATGCAAAAGAAGCTGTAAGGAAGGAAGAAGATTGCTGATTCTGGTGGAAATAAAAATATTCAGCAGAAGAATATAACTGGATCCTGGGCAGCTGTGTAAAACTCATGATTTTCATGGATTAATTAATTCATCTTACCATCATATACATCAGGGCTGTCCAACTGGTGGCCCCGGGGCCGGATCCGGCCCCGGGGCCTGTTGGACACGGCCCCACCTATGCCCTCAGCCGCCATTTTTAAATTTTAAAAAAAAAAAATCGATTTTTTTAAAAATGGCGGCGGGGGAGGGGAGGCGGGGCAGGGAGGAGGAAGAGAGCTAGCTCCTCCTTTTTGGTGCCCCCTCCCTTCCTAGGCCAGGGGAGCCGCCGAAAAAGGAGGAGTAGGCGGCACCAAGAGCAGCGCGTCACGCCAGGCCTGGCGTGACGCGCTCCTCTTGGCGCCGCCTCTTTGGCGGCTCCCGCCCCTAGGTAGGGAGGGCGCCAGGAGGTGTAGGTGCCAGGGGCAGCGCGTCACGCCAGGCCTGTGACACGCTGCCGTTGGCTCCACCTTCTGCCCTTTTCGGCGCCCCCTCCTTCCTAGGGCAGGGAGCCACCGAAAAAAGGGCAGAAGGCGGCGCCAACAGCAGCACGTCACAGGCCTGGCGTGATGCGCTGCTCTTGGCGCCGCCTACTCCTCCTTTTGGTGGCTCCCTGGCCTAGGAAGGGAGGGGGTGCCCGGAGGAGTAGGCGGTGCCAAGGGGCAGCGCGTCACGCCAGGCCTGTGACGCGCTGCTCTTGGCGCCGCCTACTCCTCCTTTTTCGGCGGCTTTAGGAGGGGGCGGGGCCTGGGCTGGGGGCGGGGCCTGGGGGCGGGGCCGAGCGGCCCCGCAGGTCATCAGTGACCTCTTATCCGGCCCTGGACCCGCCAGAAGTTGGACAGCACTGATATACATTAATACACAACATTGTGTTCAACATTATATTAACCAGAAAGTTGGTGTTGCTGATCGTGAGATTAAATAGTAGAACAACATCAGTTTGCTAATGGTGACACATTGTCAGGATTCTTGGGGTGCAGGTTTAAGCAAATTTTGAAAGGAAAAATACATTTCCCATTGAAATCCATAGGAATTTCTTCTTTTTTTTTAAAAAAAAGACTTTATTGGGTTTCGAACATGAATAAAAACAGAAAGCATACAAACAAACATACCTTCCCTCCCTCCTCCCTTCCTCCTCGTCCCACCCCCACCCAAACCCCTCCCCCCCCAGGAGCATCATACACCGAACTCGACTCCCACTTCCACCATCCACCTTTCCATCTTCTTATCTAATAAGTCTTAGATAGGTTCGCTCTTTACATCCCATCTCCAGATTATATTTATCCAGCTGCTTTGATCTCAAATTATTTTCATACATCATTAGTTACATATCCTTCCATGTCCTTAAGACCCCTTAAGTAAGCTGTTATCGGAGTCCAGTCTGTGGCTTCCATCTGTTGTGCCATTGTTTTTGTTAGGCGGTCCATGTTTTGGATTTCTAATAACTTGAGGATCCAATCATCAATTTTCGGGGGTGCCTCTTCTTTCCAGCATCTGGCAATCACCATTCTCGCTGCAGTGATGGAGTAAACGAAAAGTTTTTCTTTATTTTTCCTAACTCAAAATCAAGCAGACCCAAAAGCATATATCTAGCTTTAAAGGGAAATTCCACCCCCAATGCTTTCTTCATTTCGCTAAAGACTTTTGTCCAAAATCTTTTAATTTTTTTGCATCCCCACCACATGTGCATAAGGTATCCAATCTCTTTGCTACATCTCCAGCATTTGTTGCCACAATTACAATTGAATTTGGCTATACTGTAGGGTGTCAGGTACCACCTATGTAACATTTTGTGTCCATTCTCCTTCAAATCATAGGCATAAAGGTATTTTAAATGTACTTTGCAGTATCTTTCCCAATACTTAAGATGGATAACCTGTCCCACATCCCTGGCCCATTTGACCATACAGTTTTTGATAACTTCCTCTTCTGTTTTCCATTGTAAGAGGTATTTATATAGAATAGTTATCTTCCCTTTTTCTTTTAATAGTATTTTCTCCCATATGTGCTCGTTGTCCTCAAATCCTACCTCTCTATCTTTCTTATAGATCTCACAAATTTGTTTATGTTGAAACCAGTCTAAGGATTCATCTGCTCTTTTTAATTCTTCTAAGCCTTTCACAATTGGACCGAATGTTGATTCTTTCAGAATTGTATCATACCTCAGCCACTTATTTTTGTCGTATTGTCTCCTGAAGTGTGCCTCCTGCGGCGACAGCCATTTTGGGGTCTTTCTAAAAAGTCTGTCTTTTTTCTTCATCCATATTCTTAGTAACGGCTTCCTAATGGAGTGGTTATCAAAGTTCCTCTCTATTTTGGCTTTGCCGTACCAAAGGTACCCGTGCCACCCAGTTCTTAGATCAAACCCTTCCAGGGCCAATAGTTGGTATCCTCTAATGATGTCCAACTAGTGATCCATTCTAGGGCACTGGCCTCAAAATAAGTAAGCGAGATCAGGGCTCTGAGTCCACCTCTCTCTTTACTATCAATCAGGTTTTTCCAACTTATTCTGGGTTTTTCCCTTCCAAATGAATTTTCTCAATTCCCTCTCCCAAATTTGAAGTTGTTTGTCACTACATAGTACTGGGAGACTCTGAAACAGGAAGAGGAATTTGGGAAGTACGTTCATTTTTATGAGAGAGATTCTCCCTAGAAGGGAAAGATTCAGGTGCATCCATCTTTTTAAATCTTGTTTAATTTGTTGCCATTTTACGTCATAATTGTTTTTGATTAAATCGATATTTTTGGCTGTTAGATAAATGCCTAAATATTTAACTTTATTCGTGATGGCTAACCCAGTTCTCTCCTCTAGCTTCCCTCTTTCTTTCAGATTTATGTTTTTCACAAGTAGCTTGGTTTTTTTCCTATTCATTTTAAATCCCGATACCCTCCCAAATTCCTCTAATTTCTCTATCCAAAATTTGATGTTTTCATGTGGGTCTTCCACTATACAGACAAGGTCATCTGCAAAGGCTCTGATCTTAATCTTTTCCTTTTTTATTGATATCCCTTTGAGCTTTGCATCTCTCCTGATGTTCTCTAGCAGTGTTTCTAGGACCCATATGAATAAGAGTGGGGAGAGGGGACACCCTTGCCGAGTGCCTTTTTGTATTGCAAATTTGTTGGCGCTTATACCATTTATACTGATTGTAGCCGATTGAGATGAGTAGATGGCCCCAATGGCATTTAAGAATGAATGGCCCACGTCTAGTTCTTTCAATGAGAGCTCTATAAAGGTCCAATTTATTCGATCAAAGGCCTTCTCCACGTCAACGAAGAGGAAAGCCACCTTTTTTTGAATGTTGGCCCTATAGTACTCCATTGAGTCTATTATTGTTCTAATATTGTCCTTGAGATGGCGGCCCGGCAGAAAGCCTTTTTGATCTTGTTTTATCCAAATATTTAGGAACTTTTTTAATCTCTCTGATAGGATAGAAGCATATAGCTTATAATCAACGTTCAAGAGCGAGATGGGTCTATAGTTTCCCACCTCTGCTTTATTAGTGCCCTCTTTATGGATTACTATTATTCTCACTGAGGACCAAGTCTCCAGGAATTTTTTTGTCAATAGTATCTCGTTCATGGACTTTAACAGGTGTGGTGCTATTTCTTCTTCGAAAGCTTTGTAGTATGGGGCCGTAAAGCCATCAGGCCCTGGGGCCTTATTGCTCTTTAAGTTTTTTATAGCCTTTTTTAATTCTTCCCTATTTATTGGGTGATTCAGATCCTCCCTTTGTTCCTCCGAGATCTTACTAAGGTGTAGGTCACTTATATAGGCTTGAACCTCCTCATTTTTTTATATTATCCTTAGAGTATAGAAGCCTATAAAAGTTTTGAAATCTCTCACTTATCTGGGTGTCTGAGTTGTAGACTTTCCAATTTTCAACTATTTGTGTGATATGATTTTGCTGTTTTCTTTTCCTGATTTTTGCCATAAGCCACCTCCCTGGCTTATTTGCATTTTGAAAATGGTTTTGTTTTATAAATTTAAGATTGGCTTCTATTTTTTCTAGGTCAAGCGTCTCTTTCTGCTTTTGAAGGGCATTCAGTTGTAATTTTAATTTCCTGTCCTTGGGATGTTTTTTTAGATTTCTATCAGCTATTTTAAATTTTTCCAGGAGGTCTTCTTCCCTTTTTTGGTTCTTTCTTCTTTTTATTATACTTTGATGTATGAAGTGCCCCCTCATAACTGCCTTGCTTGCTTCCCACACCGTATGAGTGTGAGTGTCTTGGGTAGTATTGATTTCAAAGTATTCTTTTAGAGGTTTTCTGTACCTTTCCTTTTGATCCTCATTCTGAATTAGATCCTCCCTGAGGGTCCAGTTCTTTATCACTTGGCTCCTCTGCCCTATTTGAAATTGAAGGATATTGTGGTCAGAAAAGATTTGTGGCAAGATTCTTATTTTTCCCAGTTTGGTTGTCAGATTCTTTGATGACCATACCATATCAATTCTTGACCAGGAACCGTGCCTGCTTGAATAGCAAGTATAGTCTCTGGTTCCTGGGTTTTGTTCTCTCCACCCATCAATTAAGCCTAATTCGTCCAGGATTTCTTTCCCCTCTTTTGGGAGTTGACCTGTCCTCTTATCCTTCACTTTCCTCATCGATCTATTCCACTCCCTTTCAACTACACCATTAAAATCACCCAGTATTATTAACTCATCGTAGTCTTCCTTGACTATGCTTCTCTTAATTTCCCTTAGAAATTTTATTTTCGGGCCATTGGGGGCGTAGATATTACACACAAGGATATTTTTGTTATCCAGTTCTATCATTACCGCTACGTACCTCCCCTCCATGTCTCTGAAAGCCAAATGACTTTTCAGAGTATCCTTAATATACATCACCACACCTTTCTTTTTCTTGTCTCCTCCTGAATAATACATATTACCTAAAGCTTTTTGGTTAAGGTAGGCCACATCCCTCCCCCATATATGGGTCTCCTGGAGCGCCACAAGATCTACATTTTTGGATTTCAGGAAGTTAAATATCCTTTTCCGTTTCTTTTGATTATGAATCCCATTCACATTATTTACTAGGCAATTAATATGCATAGAAAGACCTTTTTAAGTTCTTTTGTGTTTGGAGCCTTGTTTGACGTCTCAGGTCCTCCTGTCTTAAACCCTGGGGAGATAGTCGAGCCTCCTCCTCCGCGTCGTCTCCCCTCCCCTCCTCCTCCTCTATTTCACCTTCTTCTTCCATGTCGTCCTTTCCTTTTCTACCTCTTGAGCATTGGTCCTCATCCACCAGCTTCTTATACATGGCTCTCGCTTTTTCTTCCGTTGTAATCCAGATCCGTTTATCTCTCAGGGTCATCATAAGCCCTTCCTTTTTTCCCAGCGGTATTTTATATTTCTTTTTTTCAGTTCGTCCGTGAGGAAGAAGTATTTCCTTCTTCTCTCCAAAGTTATCGCAGGGAATTCCTTGAGGATCGTCACTTTCCTCCTGTTGTAGGTTAAAGGATTCTGGGCGGTTTGTTTTAAAATTTCATCTCTTGTTGATTTTCTGTTGAACTGGACCAACACATCCCGAATTGATTTATGTTTTTTGGAGTAATTCGATGTGACTCGAAACGTCCTATCGAGCTCTTTCCCCATCTCTTCCGTCGAAATTCGGAGTGTTTCTTCTAAGTACATTTCTGCATTTCATGTACATGATGACTAATGAGAAGGCTGTCCTACTTGGCCATGTCATGAGAAGATATGACTCACTAAAAAAATCTTGGAAGGGAACAATGCAGTAGGGAAAAAAGAAAGCTTACATTCCAGATTGTTAGATTCAATCAGGGAAGCCTCAACCTTGAGTCTGCAAAAGTTAAGCAGGGCTGTTGATGATAGGGCAACTTAAAACGACTCATTCATGGGGCAGCCATAAGTCAAAGTTAACTTGAGGAAAATTAATAACAACAATAACAACAACGTGGTGTCGAAGGCTTTCATGGCTGGAATTGCTGGGTTATTGTGAGTTTTCCAGGCTGTATGGCCATGTTACATTAGCATTCTTTCCTGACGTTTCACCCACATCTATAGCAGGCATCCTCAGAGGTTGTGAGGTTTGTTGAAAACTAGGCAAGTGAGATTTATATATCTGTGGAATGTCCAGGCTGGGAGAAAGAACTCTTGCTGCAATTGGCCACCCTGATTAGCATTAAATGGCCGTGCATCTTCATAGAAAAAATCAGCAACCTAAAGCTCAACACCAGTGACAAACGGATCAGCTTCAGTGTGGTGTCTCTATTTACCAAGGTCCCATAACAGACACCATCGGACTAATCAACCAGAATTTCTCAGAAGACATCACAGCCTTGTTTCACTATTGCCTCACCATAATATACTTCTAGTGGCACAATGAATTCTATGAACATAAAATAGCTATGGGGAGCCCTCTCAGCCCAGTCATAGAAAATTTCTACATGGAACACTTTGAAAAACAAGCCCTGGAAACAACAACAAAAAGCTCACTATATGGTTAAGATATGTGGATGACACCTTCAGCATTTGGAACCATGGAGGAGGAGAACTAAACAAGTTCCTGGATCACTTCAACAGCAAACATCCAATTCACAATGGAAAAACAAAATGCAATGTCTAGAAGTCCTAGTCATCTGCAAACCAGATCAACAATTGTGTCACACAGTTTACAGAAAACCTACGCACAGATAGATACTTGCATAAAAAGTCAAACCATCACCCACATCAAAAAAGAAGCACAATTAAAGTCTTGGCAGACCATGTAAAAAGAATCTGGGAATCCCACCTCCTCCAAAGTAAATGGAACCACCTAAACTGGACTTTACAGGCCAATGGATACTCCGCCTCAGACATCAGAAGAGCTGCAAGACTGAGAACAAGCCAGGAAAGAAAGGACAAAGATCCACCCAGAGGAAAAGTGTTCTTGCCATACAACAAGGGAACCACTAACCACACAGGGAAGCTGATGAGGAAACACAACCTACAACCTAGTATCTACAGACCCACTAAGAAAATCCAACAAATGCTATGTTCAGCAAAGGACAAGAGGGATCCTCTCAGCTCTGCAAGAGCCTACTACAGGGGTGCTCACACTTTTTCAGCATGCAAGCTACTCTTAAAGCAACCAAGTCCAAAAGATCTACCTGCCCCCGCACGCTCCCGCCACGGCACGCTCCTGCCACCGCACATGCTCCTGCTGCTGTTTTCCACCCACACAGCGCTTCTTCCACCTGCGGGGCATTGTAGGAAGGAGAAAGCATGAGGTGGGGCATCCAGAGGGAGCGATCCACCCTGCCTGTGGATCGCTCCGGCAGCGGAGGCTGCACAGCTGCTTTTGGAAGAGAGAGAGGCAGAGCGCTCCCTCCAAAGGCCCCGCCTCATGCTTCCTTCTTCCTGTAATGCCCCGCAGGCGAAAGAAGCACCGTGAGAGCAGAAGCCGGCAGCAGGAGCGCGTGTGCGCGCAGGGTGTGCATGCGTGCGCATAGGGTGTGCACGCGCATGGCAGGAGCGCCCCATCCGGCTGGTGAGGCCCAAAGATCAACTGGAAGAGGGCCAAAGATCAACTAGTAGCTTGCGAGTTACCTAATGAGCACCCCTGGTCTACCATATACCATGCAGCTGTGGACAAATCTACATAGGGACCAAACACAAATCAAGGAACATGCTGCAGACTACTTCAGCTAGACAAGTCAGCCCCATCAGAGCATCTGATGAACCAACCTGGACACAGCACATTATCTGAGAACACAGAAATGCGGCACCACTCTACCATGTCAGACTGCACAGAGAAGCCATTGAAATCCACAAACATGTGGACATTTCTAACAAAATGGAGGAAACCATGAAAATGAACAAAAACTCCAAATTCAGGACATTGAATAAAGAGTAATACTCAGAAAACAAGAATCAATCAAGGTTAGCAACAGCTCCCAACAAAGGGTCCCCCAGGCAGCAGGCAGCCAAAATGTGAAGCTGCTAGGTCATGAAATGCTAATCAAGGTGGCCAATTGCAACATTCAAACTTGCCTCAAACAGACAAGAGTTCTTTCTCCCACCCTGGACATTCCACAGATATATAAACCCCAATTGCCTAGTTTCCAACAAACCTCACAACCTCCGAGGATGCCTGCCATAGATGTGGGCAAAATGTCAGGAGAGAATGCTTCTGGAACATGGCCATACAGCCTGGAAAACTCACAGCAATCCAATAACAACAACATTTGTTTAGAGCAAAAGTAACTGCCTTGTTCTAATCTGTTTAATTTATGATATTTTGTGGGATCCTCTGTGGATCCCCAATACATTAAAAGGCTCTTTATTGCTTCCCAGCAATCCTTTGGCTCACTTGGCTTGCAGGTGATCAATAATTGAGTGGCCATGAACTTTTTGCTTGGCCAATTTAGGTGGGTCTCATTTCACAGAAATAGCATTCCTATTCAAATTAATCTCACACAGATGAAGGTACTCTGAGTTTGAGACATACCACTGATAATAGCAAAGGCTGGTAGAAACCTCAATATGTAATTGCAGTGAAGTACGTCAAACGTACTTCAGCCAAGAGATCAGCAAAGTTCAATGATAGTCCAATTTTATATAGGCATGCATTCACATGCAGTACAGCTTAATGTGTGGTTGCTGTCCATTGAATTCAGTAAGGTCTACTCCCCAGGTAAGTGTATGTAGGATTGCAGTTTTGCCCTCACTGCAAATTCTGCAGATGCAACCTTAAAATGGATCAAATTCGTTACTCTGATTCAACTGGTTTGCAGATCAAGTTGTTATTATCTTGTTCGTTCCCTGATTAACATAGTGGGAGGCAATCAGGGAAAATTTGCTTCCAGCGCTCCTCATTGGCAGAGCGCCAAGTCATTTATCTATTCTCAGGACTCGCAAGGGGCGTTGAGCCAGTTGCTAGGTGCCCCTGCTGCTGCCACTTCTAGTTGCGGCACTGCCTGCTGCAACCAATCTCCAGCCTATAGGGATCATTTTACTAAAGCCAGGAAAAGAAAAAGTTGGACTGCAGTTAGGGAGCAATCATTGGATGCATCATTGAAAGCACCCTACGAGGCAACCTGGAAATGCCTGTCGGGCATATGGATAAGTCTTCAAGTAACCACAGTGTTCCTATTGCTCTTGCTCTGGGATGCAGCAAAGCAGCAGAGGCTGAAATATGGTTATTTCAGATAGTAGCATACATGGAAATAAAAATGGTGCTGAGAAAGATAGAAGAAGAGAGAGGAAAGGTAATGGAAGTATGCAACCTCAAGGCAGAGAAAAAGAAAAAGAAAATACATTAATAATTAGCACCAGTGGCTCATGGCATGGACAAGGTTGAGTGGGTAACCTGAATTACCAAGAGATAAATGGTAGAGAAGGAGAAAAAGGTTTTTTGGGGGTTTTTTTTACATTCTGGGGTTCACTTTCCAAGATGTAGTTCTGATTGCCAAGTTTGTTTTTTTCATGTCAGGAACGATTTGAGAAACTGCAAGTTGCTTCTGGTGTGAGAGAATTGGTCATCTGCAAGGATGTTGCCTAGAGGATGCCCAGATGTTTTATGTTTTACCATCCTTGTGGGAAGTTTCTCTCATGTCCCCTCATGAGGAGCTGGAGATAACAGAGGGAGCTCAACCCACTTTCCCCGGATTCAAACCACCAACCTGTCAGTCAGCAGTCCTGCTGGCACAAGGATTTAATCCAGTTGTGCCACCGGGGGATCACAAAGTTAATGGAGGATAAGACATCAATGATAACAGGATATAATGCTTTCTCTGATCTCAGTACTAGCTGCTGAGACCAAAAGTGAGATGATGCTGTTATATTCTTGTCCTGTCTGTGGGTCCCATCTTTCTGTACATTGTGTGTTCCTATATGGCAGGAGGTTGTACTTGAGTCCTTTCCAACTTGATGGTTCTGTGATTCCCATAGGTATCTGGTAGGCCACTGTGGTAAAGAGGACAGTGGCTTGATCCATTATTGCTTTTCTTGCGTTCTTACAATCAGTACTGTTATCGACCAATTTGGAAATAGCCTGGCCTGGAGGGGGCAGAGGCCCAGAGGTACCCCTAAAGCGAGGATTTTTAAAAATACTCTAGCGAGTTAAAAATAACAATCCCTTGCCCAAATAATCTCACCAAAGAAGTCCGGAAGAAGATGCCACTGAGGTCTTTATTTCTCATCAGCTGAAGAGGATGACAACTGCAATATCCTTGTCGCAAAGCAGTCATAAGGTTACATTCAAAATACATGCCATATTTATAGTTATACAGAGCTGTCAAAATTCAAATTTCCCACCTGCGCATGCCGGCCAGCTCCATGCAGATTGGATGGAACGTTGAGACCAGCTGGAGTTGAGCCAATAGCGAAACAGCACCACCTCCGTTCTGGCGAATGGGAAGCAGGAGGTGGGAATTTGGGAAAAACAATGTGGCTAGAAGTGTCTTGATTGAATTAGTCCTTAGGTAAATTAAGATCCCATACTCTCAGCCTTTCGGGCTAAGAAAGTCTTTTGTTTCCTATGGGAAATGGGGAACTGGCCAAATCTGTCCCTTCCTGTTGACAAAGGACAGATACAGATCTCTGTTGGGAAGTTTCGGGGAAATGAATGGATGAAAAGATTTCCAGGTTGCTGAAATATTTGGGGTTCGAAGCCAAAAGATAACAGCCTTTGTGATAAATGGAAATAATTATGCCAATATTCCCAGCTTGAGGGGGGAGCGAAACTTTGAGGCCCCTCCTGCTGTGAGATAAGGGGTCTTCATTGGGAAACAAGATAGCCTCTGTTTCCACACTTGAAAAGCCCTTTATGTCCATGCAATAGTCATTGATTAGTTAATAAAAAGGTGCGGCTTGGAATGCAGCTGTCCTGATCTTCACTCGCTGATAGCACAAACACATGTCATTTTTCATTATTTTTAAAATATACATGAGAAGGAAAAACATTCAGGAAGGGAATACATCGATGGAAATCAAAAAGGGATATTCCCACCATCACCAATACATTTAATAATATCATTATTTCATAAAGGGGAAAAGGAAAGATTTTGTCCAGCAGTTCATATGGGGGAATTTAAAAATAGCAGTCCATATATTCTGGGGAAATCATGATGAGTAATTCGTAAAGAAAAAAAGGAAGTTCATCTGGTGCAGTCCTTGGGGGAACTAAAAAGAATGAGTCCTTTCCTGAAATCAGCACGGAGGAGAGTTCTAAAACATAAAAACCTTTGGAAACTATGTTTCCCAATCCGCTCAGGGCTGCCCAAACTCTGGCCTGTCTTCATGCAACTCCCAGAGATGCGCACATGGCTTCAGGACCTGAAGGGGACCCTTCGATGGTGGTGGGAACAAAATATTTGCAAAACTGGCAAGTTTTGACAGCCAGCTGGTTTGGAAAAAGAAAGATATTCTTTAAAATTCATAAGGTTATTTTAGAGGCAGAGGAGCTCAAAGGAAGAAAACAAGATGGCAGAAAGTCTTAGAATGAGCCAAGGAAAAATAAGGAATTGGAACGGGGTCAATTGGTTAAACTTATGTTCTCGCGGATGCTGGGGGGAAACGGTGCCATTTTGGAAGACTCCGTATCCACAGTTTTGAGGGACGCAGCTCTGGCCTCCCCAAGACGCCAGAGAGGTATCCCGGGCGGACCAGCAGTGCTCTGCACCCCGGAAAGGTTTATTATATCAGGATCTGTGAGCAAGAGCCAAATGGGACACTTCGTATCTTTGCGGAAGAGGAAAAAATATTGCGGACTGAAGGGTGATGCTACAAAGTTTCAGGTTGAGTGGAGCATGGGAATAGAAGGAAAGAAATGGCAAGAGGTCTCTTGAATCTTAGTCCCAGCCTTTGTTCTTAATGATGCCAGACCACATAGAGCATGCAGGAACGTTGGAACTCCCTGCTGCAGCCCAAACTAACTCAGATGCAGAGGGGGTCTTTTGGGGCTCGCCTTCAGTACAACAATCTACCTAATATGGAAGCATTATGCCACAATGTAAGTGCGGGCTTTTGTTTTGGTAACAATAGGTTAACACAGCCATTGTCTTGCTAGGTCATGGAATATGTCTGAACTGAAGCAGACATATTGGGGCAAACAACAACCAGAAAGTTCTAAAGCTTCCTTGTGTAACCGTGTGATACCTTTTAGTATCAACTGACAATTGCTAACCACATCTCGTGTCCATTAAAATTTTATTTTAACACTATATGTGCTTAATAAAAGATTAACTCTTCTTCTTGAATTAACAGGGTTGCTATACAAATTATAAAAATAAAATACAGTAAAATATGATAGCATCAAACCAAGAAGATAAAAAGATAACAGAAAGACAGCAGATAAGAAAGGGCATTAAGAGATCTCAAACAGCACTAAAGGCTTGAGATAACAGGATGGAGTTCACTTGATGGACAAAAGATAACACTAAAGACAGCAGGAAAATATGTTTTCAGACAAGCATTTGGCTCTTAAACTGGCTTGTTTGCTGAAGTAGGCTTCCACTGTTCATTGTTGTTGTTGTTGTACTATTGTTCATGTATTTTAATTAGGTGTATGAAACTGATTCAAATGAATCTCAAATAACTAAATGAGTCTGAGGGCCCTTCCAAACAGCCCTATATCCCAGAATATCAAGGCAGAAAATCCCACATTATCTGAGTATGGACTCAGATAACCCAGTTCCAGGAAGGACCCTGACTGATATGGACCAATTGGCGCATTGAGTTCCAAAGCAGAACAGTACAGTCCAACATGCATATGACCCATCCAGAAATCTCAATATCAAAAATAAATAGGGAAAAGGTAAAAATGACCATATAAGAAAAATATCTTGGTATGATGAAGAGGGGATGATCAGGTGAACTGCTCTAATTTAATCTTCTACCTATCTTTCTTGCTAGGCTGACTGTTTAATGAGTCATTGTGTATTTTAGGTAGTGAAACTTATTCTCAGCTTCACCCTATTTATTCCTAATTATTGTTTTTACTTAGATGTCAAAAGAAAGTGGGCAGTTTCAATAATCAAGAAAACCTGGGCACTGTCTGGAACCAGTCTGAGGAAGGAGAGGATTTCAGGAATGCTATCTGTTTTCAGAGTAAACAGAAAATGGCAAAGCATAAACAATATTACAACATCAGCATACTTGAAAGAGGTAGTTTTGAGTAGTTGTGCCATGGACCTTAAAAGAGGGTGGGGTGGAGTATGAACATGAGTCGTTCAAAGAGAACTGAGATGATACTCCTTGAAATGATCAGGGACGACTACCCTCCCCCCCCCCCACCGTGAAATTATTATAGAATCCTAAAACCATAGAGTCAGACATGTAGCTGGGGGCTTGAGGGGCTTCAGCCTCCCCCAAAATTCTCAGGGTTGAATGCCTTACTGATACATTATTTAAACTGTTATGTTTATTCATATCATGATCTGATCACTATGCTCAATATATCCCATATGTATGGGGGTATTGGGATAACGATACAAAAGGGTAGACCCTCTCTTACTCAGACTCCCCCGCAGAATCAAACTCAGCTTCTCCCGAATCAAAATCCTGGCTACGGCCCTGCATAGAGTTGGAAGAGACCTCGTGGGCCATCCAGTCCAACCCCTGCCAAGAAGTAGGAAAATCACATTCAAAAGACCCTCGACAGATGGCCATCCAGCCTCCTTTTAATAGCCTCCAAAGAAGGAGCCTCCACCTGATGAGAAGTGTACTAAATGGCCAAGAACACAACATCCAAAAATTAAATCAATGTTTATACTTGAGCCCTCCCACCAATAATTGTGTGGAGTCTCATCCCATGCACACTTACTTAGGAGTAAGTTACACTGAACACATGGAAGAAATTTCCAAGGACATTTTGTGCATGCAAGAATGTTGAAATATTGGTATGACTGACTTATAATGAATGGGAGAAAGAAATTACCCTCCTCCCAGTTGTGCCCTCAGGCACTATAAGTCACAGCAGAAGGAAGATTCCCTCCCTTTAGTGACCTTTGGAAACATCTATCTTTTTAGTATAGTGAATAGCAGCCACAAAATTTGTTATTTTCTGATATTTGTTTGTTTGTTTGTTAGTCTGAATGAGCTCTTGGGCTAGTTCCAATACTTTGAAACATTGATGGCCTGGATCTGACTCATAGAACCATAGAGTTAAAAGTATGCACAAGAACTATCTGGTCTTGGAAACAGCCATCCAACCTCTGCCTAGAAACCCCCGATGAAGGAGAGTCTACCAATTTATAATGCAATCCTCCAAGTGACTGCATGTTTATAATTGGGCATTGCTGTGTCATGCATAAGTCCTTGTTTATTGTTGTTTATTCATTCGATCACTTCCAACTCTTCATGACCTCATGGACCAGCTCACACCATTGTCGCCACTCCCAGTTCCTTCAAGGTCAAGCCAGTCACTTCAAGGATAACTTTAATCCATCTTGCCCTTGGTTGGCCCCTCTTCCTACTTCCTTCCATTTCCCCCAGTTTTTGCACTTTCTTGTTTCACCTTGGTTATAAGGCTCCTCAGCTCCTCTTTACTTTCAGCTATCAAAGTGGTATCATCTGCATATCTAAGGTTGTTGATGTTTTGTCCAGCATTCGTCAAGCCCCACACATTGCATGATGTGTTCTGCATACAAGCTGAATAAGTAGGGTGAGAGTAGACAGCTCTGACATACACCTTTCCCAATATTGAACTAGTCTGTTGTTCCGTGGTCTGTTCTTACTCTTGCTACTTGGTTGTTATACAGATTCCTCAGGAGACAGACAAGATGGCTTGGTATCCCCATACCACCAAGAACTTGCCACAATTTATTATGATACACATAGTAAAAGGCTTTAGAATAGTCAATAAAACAGAAATAGATGTTTTTCTGTCCTTAGTCTCCCTAAAATTTAAAACTACTATTTAATTCTAAAGTCATAGTAATTTCTTGATTGAAACAGTAACAGTTAGGAACAAATTCCTAACAGCAGCAATAAGGAAAAAAATGAAAAGATTGGAGAGAGAAAAAGAATGCTATAGGACTTTATATTAACAAGGAGTCGAAATATAACAAGGTGCCTTCTTCCCCCATGTGCTCACGTTTTGGGAGTTTTAGGTGATCATTACATAATTATTTCTTGATTTTTTGGGCTGATTTAAGAACACAAGAAGAGCCATGCTGAGTCAAATTGCAGAACTTTCCAGTTGATAAATCCATCGAAGAGGAGCTGGGAGGCTCGGATGAGCAACTTACAGTTCCCTCGGACAATGTCGTCATGAGGGCAGCCGAGAAGGAGGACACCAAGCGAGAACAGGGCCTAGAGGCCGGGGAGGACAGAGAGCCCATGGTCTGACCCGGATCCTCGGCCCCGGCGGCGGATCTCCGGGAATCGTGTTATCCTCGCCTTGCGTCCAACCCTGACAGGGGTGCTGAGGCGGTGGCTGGTGGTCCATGGCCGGTCAGGAGTGATGTTGATTGGCCTAGCTGCTCGGCGCCGGCAGGATGCCTCTGGAGAGACCAGACACCTTTGGATGTTACTGAGGTCCTAGCCTATGTTCAGAGACCTTGTCCCCGACGTCGTGGCCACCTGGTGGTGGTGAGTCGGGAGCTCGGGGGGGGGGGGGTGAGCAACATGGCGGATGGCCTTAAGGATGCCGAGGGAAGGCGGTCCTCTTCCTCCTCCTTGGACTGGACCGGAAGAGACGAAGGCGCCAGCGCCGGAAGAGACGCTGGAGGAAGAAACCGAAGGAACACCCAACTTCCTGTCCATCAGTGGACTATCCGGGGACAGCAAACTTCCAAGAGGTCGACGTTCCTAGGGAGTCGAGCCTCTCCTCACTGAACCCAGAGGGCCGCCAAGGACATTGGGCTGCCCCCATATGCTCTGGTATGAGCAATGGAGATAAGGACAGCCCTGGAGTCGATCCTGGCCTTACTTTGGGGAGGAGCGAACATAAGAAATATAAAACCAGGACCTTCTGGTGGTTGGGCTTTGGGAGCTGGGCCAGATCAGGCTCCCATAGCCCCTCAATTAAAACCAATAAGACTCAAAACACCCTGAGATCACTGAAAGTAAGGAAAGAAATTCCCCAAGCTTTGACTGATCCCTCCCTTAGACCTTGCGGTTGGAAGAGCTGTTTGAGTTATTTGGGAAGGGCATAGTCCGGCTACCGTGTATTATTACTATGTTTAATGGTAATTTGTTAGTTGAATTTGTATTGTAATTTTGTTGTTGTTTTATCTGTTCTCGGGCAGTGGCGGTCTAGAAGTTTGAAGTATAAAAAAAGTCCAACATTTTGTTTACACAGTGGCTAAACAGTTTCTATGGGAGTACAACCCTACCCTCTGTCTTGCACTTGCCAAACTGCCTCTGATCCTACCAATGACATATGCCCATCCTGACTAGTAGCCATTTGTGGGTCCATCCACCATGAACTTATCTAGTCATTTTTGCTACATGCTTTTAGCAGTGAATGTCACACTTTTGCTATACTACGTGTACCTATTTTTATCTGTTATGAACCTAGGGTACTTGGGTGTTTTGTTTCATGCAGTAAATCATGTATTTAGGGACTGTAAAGCCTGTCCTGTATGAGTGTAGTACAAGGGACTCCATATTCATGATACAAGTCGGAGGTGCATGGGTCAGTTGCACTCACAATAAGCAGAATCCCACCCACCTTCAGCATTTGGTATGCAGCAAGACCTTCAAATAATACTAGGTCCTTGTTCCACCCATTCTTCCTTCTTGCCCAACCAATCAATGCATTCAGACCAGAATTATTCCTCACTTTATGATGACTGTTGATTCGCCATTATGAAATCTCCTCAGATTTGGAAATTCCTGAGAGGTTTGATTTCTTGTGAGAGCCCAATTTTTACAAAGACCTGTCTCAGATGTCTCGAGTTGTGTATGTCATTAGGCTGGAGCTGTGGACCAGATCTTACCTCCCTTCTTCCCACCCATAATGTGCCATGAGTTTTTATTGTTCTGAATACTTAGCCACCCTGACAATCTCCTGCCATTTAATTTCAGTTTGTGAAAATAGGTTCTAAGGTTTATGGAAGATGCATATTTTTTACATTGCTATTATGCTTCTCCTTATTTCCCCCTACTCTTCTGCTGAAAAGCCCCAAAATATTGCAATATATTCCCACTGGTGATTTACTCCAATCTTTTGGTCATGTTGGTTGCCCTTTTCAGCACATTTTTCAACCTTACACAAAACGATGCATGATATTCCAGATATGGTCATGGTTTTATATGAAGACAGTATGGCATTGGCCATTTTATTTCTAATTACACCTAAATTGCAATCTATCTTTTTTACAGCAGCCATAAACAGAGTTTACATTTTTATAGGGATATCAACCATCACCCCCAGAACACTTGGTCGCTGCCAATGCACACTCCTTGAACGTATATATGAAGTTGGAAGCTTTTGTGCCAATATGATTGACTTTATATTTATTTCACTTACCATTTTGAAGCCCATTCTCCCACGTTAGAGAGATTCTTTTCAATCTGCTTACAATTTCCTTTTCCTCTACCCAACCTAAATAATTGATTGTCATCAGTGAAGACTCACTTCAAGTTTTAAATCAGGAGATTTCAGCACCTCAAGTTTGGTCTATATACCTGTTATCAATTTTCTTCTGAGAGTACTGTGTGTACAATCCTGTGTTTCTAAACATATCTCCACAATTTTTACTACTGTATTAAAGTAGCATAGTGGAAGAGTAGATGTTTTGTGTTTCTATGAATTTGCCCTTCAAGCTGTTTGTTGAATTATAATGATCCTGTTAACTTTCTTAGGCAAGGAATAGGAGCTTCTGGTGGCACAATGGGTTAAACCCTTGTGCCAGCATGACTGAGGACCAAAAGGTCAGAGGTTCAAATCCGGGGAGAGTGTGAATGAGCTCCCTCTGTCAGCTCCAGCTCCCCATGTGGGGGCATGAGAGAAGCCTCCCACAAGGATGGTAAAACATCAAAACATGTGGGTGTTCCATGGGCAATGTCCTTGCAGATAGCCAATTATCTCACATCAGAAGTGACTTGCATATTCTCAATTCACTCCTGACACACACAAAAAAGGCAAGGAATGCTCAGAGATTGTTTTGCCAGTTCTTTTATCTAAAATACAGCTAACAACACTTGGCATTCATTGGCCACTTCCCATCCAAGTGAGACCGGACAACATGCAGCCCCTACTTTCAAGCTGATCTGAACCACAGCAGAGAGTTCTGCGGTTCCAGAACATCTGATTGGGCCAGCATCGAAGGGACTGTGACCGCAGCAGGAGTTTCAACCAAAACCCTTCTTTTTTCCCCTTACCCTAACATTGTAACAGATCCCCAATAAAAAGTATCCTTTGATTGCAAACTTTTCTTCTCCATAGTGATACATTGTGTCCCTTTTACTGCCTCTAACGCTTTCTAACATAAACCATTCATTTCCTGAGCCGCAGATCATTGCCGGCTCACCCGGGATGCTCTTTACAGCATCCCGGGGAGGCTGAAACTGCGCTACTCTGAACAGTGGATATGGAAACCCATTGGGCCTCCGTATCCGCAGGTGAATGGGTCGACTCCAAACCGGTGTCATTTTTCTCCTGACTAAATTCTAAGGCTAATGGTTATCTTAATTTTTGCATTCCAGGCTTCTGCGCTCTGGGAAATATAAATTTGTCTGAGAATATCATCATACAGTGACTTGATAACTCCAGCTTGTGACTTCCTGCAGAATGATGTGTGCACCTCTACCCCATCAAACGGCCAGGGGTTTTTCAACTCTGGGGTTCTCGCTGCGGTCACCCCTGGGACCCCTGGACCCCTGACAAGCTTTGGCTGGACCCTCTGAACTGGGATCTGTAGTTCTCCACCTCTGACAAAGAGACCCCAACATCTCCACACTCCCCAGCTGCAGTACATCCCCTTGGACTCTTTTCAACCCCAAGGGACCCCTTTATGGACTTCCCCCAACTCTTATGGATTATTTTAGAAACTTTAATCAACTTATGATGAACTCTGGGGTCCTTGGAAAGTCCCTGTAAATACTTCATGATTTTCCCTCTTTGTGAACTTTTCAATAGTTTTTTGGCGGGAGGAAGGGAAGTTATGGTCCCTTCTGACTTCATATCATTTTCACCCTTATGGTCCCCTTGTATGTCTCCCCTTTCCCATATCCCTATATGAAATATTAAGAAATGCCACTTTTCATGAACCCAGCATCTCATGGCTTCAGGAAGTCTTCTCTCACTTCCTGGGCCAGCTAATCCCTAGACCAGGGGTGCTCACACTTTTCAGCATGCGAGCTACTCTTAAAGCAACCAAGTCCAAAAGATCTACCTGCTCCTGCCGTCATGCGTGCTCCTATTGCTGTTTTCCGCCCATGCAGCGCTTCTTCCGCCTGCGGGTCATTGCAGGAAGCAGAAAGCACGAGGTGGGGCATCCAGAGGGAGCGCTCCGCCCTGCCTGTCTCGCCGGCAACGGAGGCTGCACATCTGCTTCTGGACAAGAGAGAGGCAGGGCGCTCCCTCCAGAGGCCCCGCCTCGTGCTTCCTTCTTCCTGCAATGCCCTGCAGGCGAAAGAAGCACCGCAAGAGCAGAAGCCAGCAGCAGGAGCGTGTGCGCATGCAGGGTGTGCGCGCACATGGCAGGAGCGCCCCATCCGGCTGGTGAGGCCTGAAGATCACGTGGAAGAGGGCTGAAGATCTACTAGTAGCTCCTGAGCTACCTAATGAGCACCCCTGCCCTAGATAAAAGGACTCACCAAAAACTCTTTGCATGAGTGATAAAATAAAGGACTTTATTTCCTCAGACTTCGGAGGGCCAAAGGCTAGTCCATCTGAGAGATAGATCTTGGACAATTTAATCATCTCTCACAAAAGGTGTTTCGTCACCTCAGTCTCTTTCCATTATGTTGACCCTGCTGGCTGATATGGACCAAAGATACTATCAACAAATCCCATATTCAGAACGGAAGTCCCAAGCCAGATGAAAATGTATTTTCAACAGAATTTCACAATAGCCTTGGCCAGCTTGAGGGCTAAGGAGGCTCTCATCGGTCATTTGGACAAACTCCCACCACCTTAATCCTATCATCTTTTCTCCCACTTCATTGTTTCCCGCCTGACCCGCCTCCTCTCTTTCCATTGGCCAAGAGGCCGAAGCAGCGCTGGCTCACTGATTCGATAAGGTGCAGCTAAGCCGGCTGTGCCTCTCAGCCAGCTGATGACTCCAACCTTTCAGCACAAATCTGGCAATGGGGATGGGAAGTTTGAATCTGACAGCTCTGTACTTTCTATAAAAACTGTATTGTATTGCCTTGTGCTTTATGTCGGCTCCTTGGCAAATGATTGCAGTTGACATCCTTTCGAGCTAAAAGAAAATAAACAACTCAGTGGCATTTTCTTCAACTTTGGTGAGATTTATTGGGAAAATTAGGAGAATTTTAATCGGGTGTTCCCTTCTTGCCAGGGTTAATGGATCCTCTTTGGTGGGTCTTTCCGGTCTCTGTCTTCAGGACAGGGCACTCCATATTCGTGTTTGACTTCACAAGTACTGACCAGGGTGGGGGCTACTTAGCTTTCAAGATCAGATGGGACCTGGTGCATTTAGGGTATGTAAGTAGCTATGCGGTTTTTATCTGCATTTCTGCATTCACCTGATTCTTGCATATCTCTCCCCACTCCCCAATTGATACACCGGTATTCGGTTTTCATTTCATGGTTGTTAGATTGCTTCCTCTTTCAGGTGAGAGCAGTGGTTGTTATTTTTATGCAATATATTTTATATTTATATTGTTTTTTTTACAAAATGTATCTGCATACAGGCAGTCCCCAAGTTACAAACATTTGATTTACAAAGGACTCATAGTTAAGAATGAGGGTGAGACAACAGGAAGTGAGAGAAATTTTCCCCTCAGAAGAGAGATTCACTCCTGAAAGAGTTATCATGGGTGTCTCCACTGAAGCTTTCTCACCAATCCTTGTTTCCACAACAAGGTATTTTTTTTCAAAATCCAATTATCACAGGGACAGAAAGTGAGGTGAAACCCTCTGGACAGGGGCACAATCAGCAAAACAAACATCACAAGGGTTTAAATGCTTCCCTATGCTATCCAAACTTTAAAAATATATAGTTTCAGCTGGAGTTACACTTTCAAAATGTACCTGTTCCAACTTACATACAAATTTATCCTAAGAACAAACTTACAGAACCTATCTTGTTCCAGGTAAAAAGAGCAATGGAATGAATTGATAAGACTAAACATTCAACAGCAGCTTTGAAAAACTTTTAAGTGTTGGGAAAACAGCAGATTTTGCAAGTGCTTCAGCAAAATAACAAAAAATCTTACAGTTAAATTGGTCTGGAAAATCTTTTTATTTTCTACCATAGTCCAAAATCTCAGGCTAGGTTCAGAGTCAGAAGAAAATGGATTTAGGTTGTTGATCCAATGCACACTGGACCCAAACTTAAATCCCCAAATGAGATGCTGGAACAAATTGGGGTCTCCATGCATAGGCCTAGATTGATTTGTTTTAATGCTTTATTATAACTTTGCATGTCATTGCTAATGAAAACTATTTGCAATGAAAAGCTGAACTATACATTTAATTTAATAATAAATAAATAAATAAATAATAAAATGATGGATGTCAGGTATATATAGCTGGGTCAGGGAGAGAGAGCCCAATCTGAATGCCACTGTAGAAAAACCTTCTCACCCATAGGTCTGCATTTGACTACAGGAAGTGGGAGGCAGCTGAGGAAGGACCGGTGTATAGAAACTTAATTGGCAGATAGATTAATGAGGATGGCACTTTAAAAACCTAAATGCCTATACCCAAGGTATATGAAGTACAAAAGAAGAACTCTGCATTTAGCTTCAACAAACTGGGAGATAGTAAGGATCTTTTAACAAGGGACTAACATATTCAAGGCTGGAATTAAAATTGCTGGACAAGACATTAACAGCCTTAGATATGCAGATGATACCACTTAGATGGCTGAAAGTGAGGAGGGGTTGAGGAACCTTCTAACCAAGGTGAAAGAAGAAAGTGCAAAAGCTGGGCTGCAGTTAAACATCAAAGAAACCAGGATTATGGTAACCAGACTGGTTAATACGCAACTGGCAAATAAAGGGAGAAAACATGAAGGCAGTGACAGACTTTGTATTTCTAGGTGCAAAGATTACTGCAGACGCAAACTGCAGTCAGGAAATCAGAAGATGTTTACTTCTTGGGAGGAGAGCAATGACCAATCTCAATAAAATAGTGAAGAGTAGAGACATCACACTGGCAACGAAGATCCGCATAGTCAAAGCAATGGTATTTTCCATAGTAACTTATGGATACGAGAGCTGTACCATAAGGAAGGCTGAGTGAAGGAAGATAGATGCTTTTGAACTGTGGTGTTGGAGGAAAATTCTGAGAGCACCTTGGACTGCGAGAAGATCAAACCAGTCCATACTTCAGGAAGTAATGCCCGGCTGCTCACTGGAGGGAAGGATATTAGAGGCAAAGTTGAAGTATTTGGCCACATAATGAGAAGACAAGAAAGCTTGGAGAAGATAATGATGCTGGGGGAAATGGAAGGAAAAAGGAAGAGGGGCCGACCAAGGGCAAGATGGCTGGAGGGTATCCTTGAAGTAACTGGTTTGACCTTGAAGGAGTTGGGGATGGTGATGGCCTACAGGGAGCTCTGGTATGAGGTCACAAAGAGTTGAAAGCAACTGAACAAATAAACAACAACAAACATATCCATACCAAAAAGGGCAAACTAGTAATGGAAGTATTACATTTCCTACCAGCTGAAACTATCAAATGGTTTCAAAGGCAATTCCACTTTAAATATGTTATATTACGGCAATCTAACTCAAAGCTTGGAAAATGTATCTCTTTCAAATACAGCTTCCTATATTTCTCAGCCAGTTACTATGCTTCTCGAAAAAAAGTTTAAAATAATGTTACTGCTTTCTGCTCTAACCTGGATATAAGGATAATATTAGTGTTGCTGTGTTCTGGTTTAACCTGTGGATAATTGTCAAATTCCCTTCTTTCCTTCCTTCCGTCCTCTCTCTCAAAAGAACAGTAGAGACTCAGATGCATCAACCAGTTTTGGCAAAAATAAATTACTACAAACTGTGGGCGCCAATGGCTATTACACACAGCACTTGTTTTTGTTTCCTCCTTGAGCCTCCCAGGTGAGATGGAAATTTAAATAAATAATTAACTGTGGAATCTGAGTGCATTGAAACCTGAGTGGACACTGCGACAGTTATTTTCCAGGCAAGGAAAGGAACACAGACCAGCTTTTCGCTTACCAGCTAGCAAAGAGAGGACTAAAGATATTCCAGACATGACACCACTTCTAAGAATGGGGAAGATTGGATAATAAAAATGCAGGCAGATTGAAAACTGAATTGGGGTGGGGTAGGGGAACTCCCCTTACTGCCACTGAGTAATGGAAGCTCATGATATCTGATGATTATTAACAAAGCATCTGCACTGGGAAACTCTTCAAAGAACCTTACAATATGTAAAAGATTAACAGATTTACTACGGCATAAGCTGCTAGTTGCATTATTGTCTCTTTTACTGTAGTATAATCTGCCAAGGTGTCATCTGATCCCTTTGAAATGCCTGCCATTATAGAGGAACATGACCACCCCTGTCTCCATTTGTTATTAAAAGCCTTCAAGTCTTATGGCAAAGCTATCATAAAATTTATGGCAAGATTTATTCTGAGGATGTTTGTCACTGCCTTCCTCTAAGGCTGAGTGACTTGTTCAAAGTCACCCTGTGGATTTCCACTACTGAATGGGCCTTCCAGAATCCTATGGTGCATTTACATTGCACAATTAATGCCACTTGACACCACTTTAACTGCCATGACTCAATGCTATGGAATCAGGGAGTTGTAGTTTGCTGAGGGACCACCACTCTTTGGCAATGAAGGCTAAATACCTTATAAAACTACAACTCCCAGAATTCCATAGCATTGAGCCATGGCAGTTAAAATGGTGCTGAGCTGCATTTATTCTGCCGTGTAGATGCATTGCTAGTCCAACTTTCGAGCCAGGAAACCATACCTTTGCCATATTTTGTGCCAAAAGGTGCATTGTCTTATTAATTTATTTTAAGCTATGTACTATGTTATGAAGATGTGTGGTATAAGAGGCGTGTTATATACCTCTTGTCCTTTGATTTTGATTTCAAAATCAGAGCACCCTTCTTACTACCTATTATAGGAAAAAACAGCTGCTTCTAATCCATCTAAAATGCAGACGTATGCTTTTCACCTTAGGAACAAACAAGCATATCTAGCTCTGAGGATTACCTGGAAAGAAATCCCACTGGAGCATTGCAGCACACCCAAAATACCTGGGTGTCTGTGCTCTGACCTACAAAAAGAACTGTTATTAAGCAAAAAGTGGGGGGCTAGAAATAATATCATACAAAAACAGACTGCCACAGCCTGGGGATCACAACCAGATACAGTTAAGACATTTGCCCTTGAGATTTGCTATTCTTACCATGTTAAAACAGCGGACGTGGCTCTTAATGAAACATGTTACATTATCACAGATGGCTACGTCCCATACCACTGGGAAAAAATATACTGTTTAGCTGATATTGCACCACCTCACATCCGTTGGGAAGTAGCAGCCAATAATGAAAGGACTGAGGCAGTTATATCTCTGGCCCATCCTCTGTTCGGATCCTCTGTAGTTAACACAGGGTATCTATCTTATAACCAACAGTCCAAAGTCCAAAACATCTCTCTGTTCTGAGAGTCTAATAGAGTCTCTATTTCTAAAGACATCTAAGGCATACTGTTTCTACTAGTATTTAAACTGTACTGTTTCTACATTGAAAGTCTAATCGCTTCTGCCTTTCTAAAATGGAGTCTGAGTCCTGAGTAACCCCTGATCTGGTCATGTGGTCTGCAGCCCCACCCACAACATAGAGTTAAGGAAAACTGCATACAGTACCAATACACACATATACAATACAGTAAGCAATCTGAAGTTTATACAAGCAAATAACTCGTGGAGACTTGAAGAAGGTTGCTATTTTTAACAGTTGAAGATACTTTGTAAATAGGTTAGGTCATGTCAAGAGTTTTAAAGGCCATTTTGACGTATTTGCTGTATTTTAATTCTGTTTTTACCACACTGTTAATATTTGTTTTAAAACCTTTGTATTGCTTTTAAAAAACCGTTTAGTATGGATAGATGTTAGCTGCCTTGAATACCCATTGAGAGAAAGGTGGGATAATTACTTTTATTTTATTTTACTTTAACCATAACCATGGGGTATAAAAATAAAGATAACAACAACAACAACAACAATGAATATCTAAACACAGATACTTTCACATTTTTTGACTCCCAAAGTTTCAGACTCTTCAAACTTTTCTAGGATGGATTCTCAGCTTTAAGATGTTTCACACAGAACATTTCTTTTGACGCCTTGTGTGATTACTTATTTCTTCCCAAGATACAGAGGCATTTGGGAACAAATGTGGAGAGAGAAAAGAGTTTTTTTTTGTTTTTTTTTTAAAAAGATGAGATCTCATTTATTCTGAAAGACTGCAAAATAATTAGAGAACCAATGTTTTCATCTCAGCAGAGAGCAAAGAAGAAGGGATTTCTTTCTTGAAACTGCCTACAGATTGCCGCAACAGTGCGAATTGAGGGACCCATTCCATAATCTGTGAATTCAGTGGCCGATCAAGTAGATGGGCAACTAAATTACCTCTTAAAAATCTGAGGTGAACTGGGGATATGATTCACAAACCACTTAAGGTGGAAGATTAAAATGGCCTGCCTCCAAATACTCCTTTGTGTATTAGGTTATTAGCCACCAGTCAATTGCCATCTGGCACCTTGTCTCCTGAATTTACACAATCTGAAATTGGCCTTGGGAAAACCGGGTATTGGGTTGATCTTGTGCCAGTTTCCCAGAACAAGGAAAGTACTTTTGGGTAGATGTATGCACCAGCAGAAATCCCCAAGGTTGTGTCTTGGCTGCCTCCTGATGCAAAACAGCTTGAAGAATCTAATTGGGGGACCAGAGCAATCACTAGTGCCATTGCATAGCTGCCGCCTGTATGTTCTTTGGAGTGGCATTATTACCAGGTTATTGCGCAACCATGTTTTTCCTTCAGATATAAGTGATGGGCCAGAAGGGTGAGGGAATGTGGCCTTGTCCTTCTATCTTACAGATCTCTAGTTCAAAACATACAAACTAAAGAATAATGAGAGGTAAAACTCTTGTTATTTTAAAAAATGCAGAGCCTGGCAAAAAATTTTGTGACAAAAATATTTCATTTTCTTCCCCACATAATGAAAACTCAGATAAAAAAATAAATCCATAATCTGATTTTTTTGCTAATTTCTCAGTTCAGACTTATAGGTTTAATTAAAGCAATTAGGAGTCTACTTTAGAAATACTTGGATATTTTAGCATGTTGCCTTTCAAATCTATGGCACTTGACTTTAGCTTATTGCTCTGAAGTGTTGCTTTCTGCTTTGATATGTGCTACCAAGCCAACTTTAACTTGGGATGCCTCTATGAATGACAGAGCTCCAAAAAATCCTGTTATTAACAATTAGGCTTGTGTGCTGATCTATTTACCTTTGGTACCTTTTGGGAGCACATAACGATAAGGGCCCTCCCGGTACAAACCCTACACACACAACAAAAACAAGCAGGAACCAATCTTGGCTCCTCCTCTGCTTTTTGGCATCACAGTTTAATCTTTTTTATTAATTCAAGCAAAAAAAAAACACCTCTTGGTCTCTGAAAACTACTACTGGTTACCTCTGCTCTAGAGTAGAGAGTAGAAAAAGCTGTAAGGAAGCATTAACCCCAAACAGAAAAGAGGAGATTGAAGTGTGCCAGGAAAAAATATTGTTTTCTAAAGGAAGCCCAGGGAGGATAGCCCTAGGATGTCATCACTCCTGTTTACCTAGAAGTGGGGAAGCCTCCTTAAAATGCCTTGGAAAGAATGTGTGGCATGGTGCAGGCCCAGGGGAGAAAATGCATGTGCCTGCCTGCAGTATCTGACCTCTAGAGTAGAACCAGCTAAGAAGATTTCTTAAAGCGTGCACACCTGCCTGCAGTGCCTCTTCTCTAGAGTAGAAACAGGTAAAAAGCCTTCTTATAGCAAACGTGCCTGCTTGTAGCACATCTCCTCTAGAGTAGAAACAAGTAAGAAGCCTTCTTGAAGGGTGCAGACCTGTCTACAGAACCTCTCCTCTAGAGTAGAAGCAGATAAGAGGCCTCCTTAAAGCATGTGGGCCTGCCTATAAGTCCTCTCCTCTAGAGTAGACAACTTTAAGAAGCCTCCTTAAATGCCTTGGAAAGAGTACATGGTGTAGTGCAGGCCCTGGAGAGAAAGTGCATACCTGACTGACCTGCAACATCTCTCCTCTAGAGTAGAAAAAGCTTAAATGCTTAAAATGATGGGAAGGGGAGCATGGGAAGCCCCCCCCCCCCATCATGGGCTGGATAGAAAACAAATCTTTTGACACCCCAGAACAAAAACAGATATCTTCCCCCCTGAATTTGGGAGGCTCCCAAAGAACAGATCAGAGCCCCCCAAAATCCAGTCCATCGAAACGGATCTTGGTTTATCCCAAATGCACAAGCCTATTAACAATCCTGCTCAGGTCTTGCAAACTCAGGGTCAATGCTTCCTTGACTAAAAAAACTCAGCGCTTCTTCTTTTCCACTACCTTCAACTTTACTAAACGTTGCAATCTTTTTCAGTGAGGCATGGGGTCTCATGATGTTTCCAAATTACAATTTTGCCACTTTGGCTTCTAACAAGATTTCCAATTTGATTTGCTCCACAATCCTTTATTCATCCTTTGCGGAGTTCGTCATATCTGTAGATCTATAGCTCCTTCAGAACCACGTTTCAAATGAGATGATCCCCCCCCCCGCCCACACACACACACACTGTTGTCTTTTCAAGCTTCCACACCTTCACTCAAAATCAGGAGTTTCAATAACACATCTTTACACTTGGAAGATCTTGCCTAGTTCCTTCCAAGTTGTAGGGTGCATATACATTTTAGAATTAATACAGTTTGGCACCACTTTAACTGCCATGACTCAATGATAAAGAATATCTGGAGATGTGACTTCCAAGGTCTTTAGCCTTCACTGTCAAAGAGTGCTGGTGTCTCACCAAATTACAAATCCCAGGGTTCCATGAGCCATGGCAGTTAAGTTGGTGCCAAACTGTATTAATTGTACAGTGTAGATGCATCCCTAGTCTTCCACTGATTTCTTCACAATAGTTTTCATTTTAATTTATGACTGAGTAAAGGTTAGAGAAAACCTTAGCAATTTCAGTGTCTTCATCACCCACCATAAAATTACGCTAATTGTCTTTGGTCAGTATTTTTGTTTCCTTAATATTCAGCTGTAACCTTGCTTTTCTGCTTTCTTCTTTGACTTTCATCAGTAGTCATTCCAAGTACTTGCTCTTTTCTGCTTATAATATGGTGTCATCTCCATATCTTAAATTATTGATGTTTCTTCCTCCATTTTTCAGACCTCCTCCCTCTGAGCCTAATCCTGTTCTCTTTATGATATGCTGTGTGTATAAATTATACAGAGAGGCTGATAAAATGCACCTTTGTCTCTTCCTGTTGGCAACTGAAACCCATTCTGTCCTCACAGTGGCTTCTTATTCTGGATCTAGGATATATACTGGGACAATTAAATGTTTACTGACATGGTTGCCTATGTAAAATTAGAACCCCTCATTGCACTAAGCTGTACATCTGAAACAGAATCCTCTGTCTCTTCCTCTTATATGGTATTGTGATTTAGCTGAGTGACTACTACTACGAAGAGTTTGGGAATGAATTATTTCCTTTCTTAAACTACAATTCTGAGAATCTCTTATTGAGCAATGGATTCCGAGAATTGTAGCTCCCAAAATAACTTATCTAGTTGGTTAACTGCTGCCACAGGCCTTCAGAGCAGAACTGAAGTTTCAGTCTTAGTGAACTGAAGCACAAGGCCATCCCAACTGAGAACATTCCTTACTAATTGCTTTTGTGTCTTCCATTCTTTCCGAAGCACCCAGAATTTCTGGCCATATACTTTCCGGTCTTCTATGGCAGGGGTGCTCACACTTTTTCAGCATGCGAGCTACTCTTAAAGCAACCAAGTCCAAAAGATCTACCTGCCCCCGCCGCCGTGCGCACCCACGTGCTCCCGCCACCGCGTGCTCTTGCCACCGCGTGTGCTCCTGCTGCTTTTTTCCACTCGCGCAGCGCTTCTTCCACCTGCGGGGCATTGCAGGAAGGAGAAAGCACGAGGCAGGGCATCCAGAGGGAGCGCTCTGCCCTGCCTGTCTCGCCGGCAACTGAGGCTGCACAGGCGAAAGAAGCACCGCGAGAGCGGAAAGCCAGGGTGTGCGCAGCAGGCAGGAGCACCCCATCTGGCTGTGAGGCCCGAAGATCACCTGGAAGGGTGCTACCTAATGAGCACCCCTGTTCTATGGTCTAAGTATCTATTAGATCAGTGGTTCTCAACCTTCCTAATGCCGCAACCTCTTAATAGAGTTCCTCATGTTGTGGTGACCCCCAACCATAACATTATAACATTATTTTCATTGCTACTTCATAACTAATTTTGCTACTGTTTTGCTACTGTTGCTACTCTTATGAATCATAATGTAAATATCTGATATGCAGGATGTATTTTCATTCCGTGGAACAAATTTGGCACAAATACCCAATACGCCCAAATACTGGTGGGGTTTGGGGGAGAGGATTGATTTTGTGATTTGGAAGTTGTCGTTGCTGGGGTTTATAGTTCACCTATAATCAAAGAACATTCTGAACTCCACCAATGATGGAATTGAACCAAACTTGGCACACAGAACTCCCATGACCAACAGAAAATACTGGAAGGGTTTGGTGGGCATTGACCTTGAGTTTAGGAGTTGTAGTTCACCTACATCCAGAGAGCACAGTGGGCTCAAACAATGATGGATCTGGCACGAATACTGAATATGCCCAAATGTGAACACTTGTGGAGTTTGGGGAATATAGACCTTGACATTTGGGAGTTGTAGTTCCTTGGATTTATAGTTCAGCTACAATCATAGAGCATTCTGAACTCCACCAATGATAATATTGGGCCAAACTTTCCATACAGAACCCCCATGGCCAACAGAAAATACTGGAAGGGTTTGGTGGGCATTAACCTTGAGTTTTTGAGTGTTAGTTCACCTACATCCAGAGAGCAGGAGGAGGGCTTTTGGTGGGAGGATTTACCTTCTGTTTTCAAAAAGAAAAGGAAAGACAGGCAGAGATATCTTCATTCTTCTCTTCCAAAGGAGATCCTAAGATCATCAGAAATATTGGCTTTCTGATGATCTTTGGTGACCCATCTGAAACTCCCCTCACAAGCCTCCCCCTTCCAGGGGTCCCGTCCCCCAGGTTGAGAAACACTGCATTAGATAGAATTTTTTTCAAGTATTACAACCATGAAAAAATTAAATAGTCACCACTCCCACAATTTGTAAATGTGCATACAGTAATTGTTTGTTTGATTTTCTTTTCCAAAACCATGTCGTCGTCATCAAATGAAGAAATGATGTATCTTTGAGAAATCATACTCCACTATTCCAGCTTTTAGCAATAGTAAATATGTCCTGTAGTTTTAGGTTGCATGTAAAAGAAGCAACTTACTTTTTTTTTGCAATGTGATTACTTTTAGTAAGTGGTAACCTGTGATATACTTTCTGGCAAGAACTTTACCTGCCAAAGTTCTGCAGAGTCTGTAATATTAGCTTCATTATCATAGTGAAAACTGAAATCAGGATGTGAGGAGAGAATAGGGAAAATGAGGGCATTACCCCCAAATTAGAATTTTGCCTCTCCGAAAGCTGTGCAGAATTGGTTTTGGATAAAGCATTTTCCTTGTTGCACAAGGAAGTACATTTTGGGTTTCAGCAGTGGACAGTACGTAGGACACAGCAATGGTGGCAGGGACTGTCTTTGTTCTCTTTATGACCAAAATGAGAAAGCATTCTATTTAAGGAACATTGCTGTGATAAAATCATCAATACAGGACAAAAATGTGACTTATGAAGCCATGCAATATATCTCTTCAGGATATAGATCAAGTGCCAAATAATATTGGCAAGCCAGGCTGATCTAAAAGGAAATTCAGTTTACAAAATTCAAACATTGTGCTTATCCAACAGACATGACATTTAAAGGTAGAGGATTTTGGTAGCAGTGCAAGCATTACACACTGTTAGTGTTTCATTTGAAGGGTATATAGGAGAATGCTATTCATTTTAGACTGCATGCTTTGTACAACACTCAGAGTTATAATCTTCAGAACTTCTTATTAACAAAATGATAATATTATTTTATGATTCCTTTGTGGATATCTGGCCAAAGATACATTTAGGTTCTACCTGGTCTCATGTCAGCCACTATCGTGGTTGTTTTCTTTGCCCAACTCCAGATGAGACCTCTTTAGAAGTGGTCTATAAACTACTTCAGGCCCAGTCAGTGCAGTTCAAGCATATTCCTCTTGGTACCTCACTCAACCCTTTGCATCCTTTGCTGATGGACTGACTTCTCCAAGGTAAAGGTAAAGGTTTTCCCCTGACATTAAGTCCAGTCATGTCTGAATCTGGGGGTTGGTGCTCATTTCCATTTCTAAGCCAAAGAGCCGGCATATGTCCGTAGACACCTTCAAGGTCATGTGGCCAGCATAACTGCATGGAGCACCGTTACCTTTCTGCCAGAGCGGTACCTATTGATCTACTCACATTTGCATGTTTTTGAACTGCTAGATTGGCAGAAGCTGAGGCTAACAGCAGGAGTTCACGCCACTCCCTACATTCGAACTTGTCACCTGAGCCACTGGGGGCTCCTTATACCTTTACAAATATGGTTTCCACCTACCTAATGCCTTCTCTGTTCATCCCGTCATCCACTTAAATGATTATGCATTTTGATTATGTGTTTTAGCAATGTTGTAACCCACCTCAAGCCATGAGGAGAGATAAGTAAAATATAATAATAATTATTATTATTATTATTTGCAGACCTATATGAACATGCCTGTGCAAAGCCTATTGGTTGTTGCTAAGCACATGGCAATCCGTTAAGTCAATGGTATCCCGTGTTTTTCTCCAGCTCTCCTGGAAGACATCATGCATGGTTGCTATCACATCTGCTCATTGGGTCAGTGATCTGGCAGCACTCTGAATTGATCAATTTTTCTTGCCATTTCATAGGGACAAGGTGGTTTTCTCCATATACATCTCTTTCCTTTCAAAAATGGTTTCCATTTTTCATCTCAACCAGCCACACCCCACCTTCATGGTATTTCCATCTTCTGACCTTAAGTGCACTCTTACATTCTAGACATGATGGGCCCTTTTGTTCCATGTATATTGTATACCCCAAAAGTCCTCTTGGTTATTCATTCTCTATGACACATATAGGAAAGGGAAGGTTCCATCATCTTTCCGACTGGGTAATGAACATTGTCCACCTCACCTACTCCCTTGCTGGGAAGGCTTTTTCATAAGGGGATAAAAACCAACTCAACTCAGGTGGCAGCCACCTCATTGGCATGTCTCAGAGCAATTCCTTTCCTGCAATTCTGCTTAGCATCTGTATATTTTCAGCTTATGTTTCTGTCTCATTTCAGACTGGATGTTCTGTGCTGCTATCAGTTCTGCCAAAGCCCATATCCTTAGTGAGTTTGGAATTATTCTACCGTATGTGTGAGTCACAGAGACCACAAAGAAGAACAAGTTGCCTGCCTGTAACTGTGGTTCTTCAAGTGGTCATCTATAAACTCATACAACCCACCTTTGTCCCTTCTTCATACTGTTCTTTTTTCCAGACCTCCTGATGTTGGACTAGAAACTGGATTCTGGGAGGAACACAACCTTTACATGTGTGTGGGTGAAGCAGTGGCATTACCACCAAAATGTAGCTCTCTGAGCTCCCAAACATCTCTATGCAGAGTTCACAGAAAACCACGTGAAGAACTTCTATGCATTTTTGAAATAAAAGAACAGCTAGGGTGTATCAAATAAGATAAGAGATTTCAGTGTTTTGGAAAGGCATGACATTTTAGAGATCATAACCTTTTGGAGAAAAATGGCATTCAAAATCATTTCAAAATCTTAACCTTTTGTAAAAGTATGGTCTTGCAGAGAAGAGCCAAAAACTCATTTGAGTAAGATCTTCTCTTTAGTGGTATATACCGTGTTTCCCGAAAGTAAGACAGCGTCTTACTTTCTTTTGACCCCCAAAATCCCCACTACGACACTTTCGGGTACGGCTTACATTGGGCGACTGTACGCCGAAAGTAAGAAGAAAGCAAGACTTACTGGGGGCGGCATGGCGTGGCTTCCTGGCTGGGCTCCCAGAGGGGCTCAAAAGGGGCCCGGAATCCTCCTCCTCTGCCTCCTCTTCCTCCCAGCGGCGCCTTCTCCCTCTCGCGGTTCTGCCCCCTCCCTTCGCTGAAGGGAGAAGGGGCGAGCCGCCGCCGCGAGAGAAGAAAGCGCCGGCGGAAGTCCCGCCTGCACGGCGATTCAGGCATCTTTCCCCACCGCTGCCCTGCTCCAAACACGAGCGGGGCGGCGGAGCCTGAGTCGCCCTGGGGCGGGACTTCCCGGCGCCTTCTCCTCTCGCCAGTTCCGCCCGCTTCAGCTGCTGCCTGGGTGCTTCGCCAGGAGGGGTTCTTTCGGAGGCATCCCTTTCCCTGGCGAAGCATCCAGGCAGCAGCTGAAGCGGGCGCCCACTTCAGCTGCTGCCTGGGTGCTTCGCCAGGGAGGGGTTCTTTCGAGGCATCCCTTTCCCTGGCGAAGCATCCAGGCAGCAGCTGAAGCGGCGCCCACTTCAGCTGCTGCCTGGGTGCTTCGCCAGGGAGGGGGGTCTTTCGGAGGCATCCCTTTCCCTGGCGAAGCATCCAGGCAGCAGCAGCTGCGCGCCACTTCAGCTGCTGCCTGGGTGCTCGCCAGGGAGGGGTTCTTTCGGAGGCATCCCTTTCCCTGGCGAAGCATCCAGGCAGCAGCTGAAGGCGCCCACTTCAGCTGCTGCCTGGGTGCTTCGCCAGGAGGGGGGGTCTTTCGGAGGCATCCCTTTCCCTGGCGAAGCATCCAGGCAGCAGCTGAAGCAGGCGCCACTTCAGCTGCTGCCTGGGTGCCATCGCCAGGAGGGGGGTCTTCGGAGGCATCCCTTTCCCTGGCGAAGCATCCAGGCAGCAGCTGAGCAGGCGCCCACTCAGCTGCTGCCTGGGTGCTTCGCCAGGGAGGGGGTCTTTCGGAGGCATCCCTTTCCCTGGGGGAGCATCCAGGCAGCAGCTGAGCGGCGCCCACTTCAGCTGCTGCCTGGGTGCTTCGCCAGGGAGGGGTTCTTTCGGAGGCATCCCTTTCCCTGGCGAAGCATCCAGGCAGCAGCTGAAGCAGCCCACTTCAGCTGCTGCCTGGGTGCTTCGCCAGGGAGGGGGTCTTTCGGAGGCATCCCTTTCCCTGGCGAAGCATCCAGGCAGCAGCTGAAGCCCCACTTCAGCTGCTGCCTGGGTGCTTCGCCAGGGAGGGGTCTTTCGGAGGCATCCCTTTCCTGGCGAAGCATCCAGGCAGCAGCTGAAGCGCGCCCACTTCAGCTGCTGCCTGGGTGCTTCGCCAGGAGGGGGTCTTTCGGAGGCATCCCTTTCCCTGGCGAAGCATCCAGGCAGCAGCTGAAGCGCGCTCCCGCCCCTCCTCCCTTCAGTGAAGGGAGGGGGCGGAACCGGCAGAGGGGAGAAGGCGCCGGCGAAGTCCCGCCCCATGGCGACTCAGGCGCTTTCCCTGCTGCCCCGCTCGTGTTTGGGCGCGGGCGGGCCGGGCGGCGGCGCGGCGAAAGCGCCTGATTCGCCATCGGGGCGGGACTTCCGCCCGGCGCTTTCTTCCCTCTGCCGGCGGCGGCTCGGCCCCTCCTCCCTTCCGTGACGGGCGGGGGCGGAGCCGGCGAGAGGGAGAAGGCACCGCTGGGAGGAAGAGGAGGAAGAGGATGGAAGACGCCGCTGCCAGCCGCTGCCGCCCGAGGCCCGCTGCCGCCCGAGGCCCGCTGCCGCCCGAGTGCGGCTTACTTTCGGGTACGGCTTATATAAGCCGTACCCCTCTGACACCCCCGATACGGCTTACAATCGGGGGTGTCTTATTTTCGGGGAAACACGGTATCCACATGTACTTATGCAAAGCAATTTGGTTTTCAGTTGTTATGTTGTCGAACAACCAGACAATCCCACAGACCGGTTGTCGAACAACCGGACAAGTCCCGCAGACCAACTGCGGGACAGAGGCCGCGAGGGTTCGGTTAACCTGGCGAGCCCGGAGCGACTAGGTCCTTGTAGTCTACCCGCCTCCGTAGATCCAATTATGCTCACCAATACTGCAAGGTAGATGCCATGAAATTGTTTATTCTGCTCAGCTGAGAGGATGCGAACTGCAATACCCTGATTCCCGCAAAGAACATTCAAAACATTGGTTTTTAAAGGTTACAGAACTGTCAAAACAATTGAATTTCCCGCCCACTTCCTCCCGGCTGATCGGCTGATGATTGGTCGGACCAGCTGATGGGCGGAGCGTTGGCAACCTATCAGCGCCCTTCTCCATCTGCCTGTCCAGCCAATCAGGTGTCTCCAACCATATATGGAGTTCCAGGAAGGAAGGCTTAGGTGAAGCTGTCATCAGGAAAGGATTATGAAAGAGGACAAAGAGGCCTTTGGCCAGGTGATAGCCCAAGGCAACAAGATCCGGATTTTGCTATTGTTTCTGACGATGCGATTACTGAGTCTATGTGCTTCCCCTCATATGTGAATGAGGAAGAAGGAGAAGAAAAGGAAGAGATCCAACGAAGATAATTCATTTGGATCCTGGGTGACAAGAAGTTCTATTGTGAGGCACACCTGGGTTCCGAGGCCAGATGTGTCACTCGTTATGCAATCCAATCATCTTTTGTCCAATTTCCAAAGGCAAGTTTAGTTAGACTAGAAATCCGACCGTTAAACCGCCTCAGGACTGATGAGCGTGGGGCCAAGACAAGAGCTTAGCTTTACCATAACAAGATCTCCATCAGGAAACGCATGCAATATGAATATGGTGATCCATAAAGGTTTTGGAACAGGGCTCAGTCGCATTTCCTCTTGACAAACACAACAAAACACTTTCAAGGCAGTCTTTCTTAACTAACAAGGGCGAGATGGGGAAGGAAGGGTTACAAGGAGTCAAAGGGAAAACTTATGAAGCCACACTGTATGTACAGGGACACAGGGGTGAAGGAAATACAGAGATCCCCAGCAATTATCCCCAACACATTCCCATGCAGCTGTTGCTCCCAGAGTTGTGATCTTAAAACAGGCAACACAATGCTGTCTTCCTTCTGGGAGTTGTAGTCCTACTTGATGTAATTACTGTCCTTGGGAACTGCAGAGCCTTTGGGGCTTGGGGTGCAAAGCAGTGGCAAAGTCACTGAGGGTCCATGATGAAAAACAAGGCTTCTTGGCTAAATCAGCCAGGTAGAAACATCAGGAACAGTCCAGGAGAAGAAAAAACAATCAGAAAGGGGCAAATGAGGCTGCAGTACTAGAGAGAACTAGATCTTCCTTTGGCATCAATGCTTGCCTTTCACCCACCCCCCCTGAAGAGATCTCTTTGGGCCGAACTGCCCCAAAAGCTGTCATTTTGAGCTGGGATATGCTTCCCCAGGCCGGAGAAAGGATAGGGAGAGAGGAAGGAAAGAAGCGGAAACGATGGGAGAACTGGCAGAGTGTTTATTTATTGTTTTGTAACGTGTGGCCAAAATGTCTTCCATGCTATGTGCTGTATGAAGTGTTGTAAATGTGGAGATGGGAGGTAATGGTGGCTGGGTTTCCTGGGAGGGACAAGGTTGATGTAGTGGTGTATGGGACCAGGTGAGGCAGAAAAGGAAAAAAGGCTTGGTACTGGTGCAACTTGGGCCATGGGCCAAGAGGAATACTGGGGACTCTCTGCGGTTAGATCTCCTGGATTTGGGGCTTCCTGGCTCGACTACAGTTAGACTGATAACCTAGTTGTCTCTGATCTGTTAGGAACAGAGATTATGCCAATGCACAAAATATAGCAATTCTTCAGAAGTGTTCTTTTCAGTGCCCAAAAACATCTACTCTCCCATAAAATATCTTGTTTCTATATCATGCTCTCAAGAGACAAAAATAAAATAGACTTCATTAAAAGTAACATATCTGGTTTACTCACAACCTTCATGTATTCAGCATACATGTACATAACCTGTCAATCCAGTTACAGATAGGTTTTGAAGTAGTTTCTCTGTGCAGATTACACGGGAAATCTTTCTCATAATCAACAGCAACATGAGTTTGCTCTTAACAGTCCAAAGTCTCATGGCGTCTCTGTCCTCTAAACTGGAGTCTGAGATCTGAGGAGTCTCAGATTTGATCATGTGGTCTGCAGCCCCTCCCACAACCTCAAGAAACATAGAGTAAAGGGAAAGCTGCATACCAAAACACATATACACAATACAGTAAGCAACCAGAATAATATACAAACCGTATTGGAGGCTTGAAGAAAGTAGCTATTTCCAACAGTGTTTTTAAACACCCTCCAAAAAGACTTTGATCACCAGGCTGACTTCATGTAGATGTCTAATATTAGGGGCTGGACAAATTCAGGCTTGTGGGACTGACGTTTTCTGTCTGTGTGCTGCATGTGTTTTACTAGAACTCTACAATATGTAACCAAATCCTGGCACAAAAGATGCCCAGAATTAAATGATTCTGTGAGCAATTTATTTTGTGTAACAGAATAAAATTGTGTTTGCAGTAATTTTATACAGTAAAGTTTTTCTTATTACCCTAAGCATTGATTGATTGATTGATTGGAAGCCATTTGTTGTGGGTAATGTTAAACAGATAAGAGAAAAAAGCCCCTTTTAATCTACTGCAAGTCACCCAGAAGTCGAGTAGTAGTTTTAGTTCTGCCTTCTATCTACTCTGCTGTACTGTGTCTCAGTGATCCCCAGGTTTTTGGCCCTCTGTACATTTTGCTTCCAGAAGCATCAGTCAGCACTGCACTAACAATGGCTAAGCATACGGGGAACTGAAGACCTAAACATCTGGAGTTCCAAAGGTTGGGTATTATATGTAACCATTTTCCCATCAAATATGCTATCTAGACTTGAACTCTTTGTATTAGAAAACTCCCTCCTTTTTCAAACAGAAAATGCTTGTGACAGCTCTATGAAATTCTGGAGGCAACTCCCTGATAACTTGCAGTCATATGCTTCACATAAAGCTAGGTATGTATGTCTAGATAGGCTGTTCAAATTACTGCTTGTATCTTGTAGTATTTTTCCTATCTCAATCTGTAGAAATTGAGTATGCAGAATTTTTTTACAGTAGCACAACAGATGATGCATGCCTTTGTAATAGTGGTTCACGTATTTGTAGCTCACACAAAACATGTTCAGTTTTGGGAAACTGGGGAGTGTTTTCAGTCCATTCCAAACCACCTATCATTTGCAAAAAGTCAAATTGTTCAATGATGCAAGCTATTCCAACTCTCACCAAAGTGAATATGATCTCTGTAGCATTTGGCCCATTCTTACTTATTTGCTTTAGTTTTCCAGCCTTTCTCCTGATAGATGGACTCAGCCTAGATGTTCTTATTTGTCTGGGAAGAGGCATTCATTTTTTAACTTACATTAAAGTAGGACAGTTCTTCTTGTTGCTGTTCCATTGTGTGCCTTCAACTCTAAACCCTAAGGCAACCCTATCACAGTGTTTTCTTGGCAAGATTTCTTCATAGGGTTTTGCCTTTGCCTTCCTCTGAAGGTGTGACATGCCCAATGGGAAACCAATAGTCAAATTGAGCTTTGGACCCTGGTCTCCAGAGTTGTAGTCCAATGCTAAAACCACTACACCACCACTAAAGGACACTAGAACAATTATGCTGATATTACCAAGCAACAACAACCCTCTCTCTTTATTTGATAATGGTATGCCAAATTAAAAAAGTTAATCTGACTGAACAATTTTTGAAAACAACTTGACATTTGTAGGACAGGCATTGTGGCATACATACCACATCCATAAGCCAATGATTTGACTATCAGTAGAATTTTGGGCATCAGCCATCTAAAAGATGAGGACTCTGTGGCCTTCCAGATGTTTTGGGACTGAAACTCCCACTAGTTCTAACCCACTAGCCAGTGGTGAGGGATTATGGAGGGACAGATGTTCCTCCACCTATGGCCTGTCTCAGAGAAAAAGCTTCCCTACTCCATTTTTTCTCTTCTGCTTAATCTTGAGAGCTGCTTCTTATATCATTCCATAAAAGAACACTAAATAAGATCTAAAATAGGATGGGATTCCATAATTAAATAGGCAAATTAAAGAGATGCTATTTGATTATGAGCAGTCTTTCTGTCATCACTGTTGCAGCAAAAAAAGTATTAGGGTTTTATTCAGTAACAACTATGTGCTAAGTATTGCTGAAGAAATTATCCTGCACATAGATCAAATCATCACAGAAAGAGGCAAAGTCCAGAGAGGGAGAGTAGAGTATCGCTTATCTAACCTTCACTCATCCAACATTCTGTATTATCCAACGCAGTCTGCCTTCCACCCGAATCCACAGTTGTTTCAATACATTGGGACGTTTTGGTGCTAAATTTTATAAATACAATACTTACTACATAATGTTACCGTGTATTGAACTACTTTTTCTGTCGATTTGTTGCAAAACATAATGTTTTGGTGTTTAATTTGTAAAATCATAACGTATAATAGGATTTTCCTTAATCCTTCCTTATTATCCAACATTTTCGCTTATCCAACGTTCTGACGGCCCATTTATGTTGGATAAGCGAGACTCTACTCAGGCCCGGCTTAGCGTCTTTTGGCGCCCTAGGCCAAAAGATGCCCCGCACCGCCCCCAGGGTGCGGAAAGCCCCACCCCCAGGGCGCTGATGCGCATGTGCGGCAGCAGCCCTGGCCGTGCGGTTTCCGTCGCCTCCTTCTCGTGCCCTCCTTCCGGTCGCGGGAGGAGGAGGCCGGTGCCGTGCGGCTTCCGTCCGCCTCCTCCTCCTCCTCCCGCGACCAAAAGGAGGGCGCGAGAAGGAGGCGATGGAAGCCACACAGCACCGGCCCCGGCCATGCAGCTTCCGTCCACCTCCTTGCACCCTCCTTTCAGTCGCAGGAGGAGGAGGCGGACAGAAGCCCCACGACCAGTGCCGTGCGGCTTCCGTCGCCTCCTCCTCCCGCGACCGAAAGGAGAATGAGAGGGGAGGAGGAAGTGAAGTCCCGCCCTCCTCCTCCTCCTCCTCGCTGCCTGGGCTGCCCCCTTGCAAGGGAAGGAGGCGGCAAGGAGGAGGAGGAAGGGAAGCTCGCTGGCGGGCATGCGTGCGCATGCATGCATGCCTGCCGGAGAGGTGGGACTTCCCTTCCTCCTCCTCACCGCCTCCTTCCTTTACAAGGGGGCAGCCCAGGCAGGCGATGGTGAGGGGAGGGCGCCATTCCATCCTCCCCGCCCCCTCGCAGCACTCTCCCCCCACCCTCTCCCGAGGCATGATGACTCATGATGATGAAGCACTGCGAGGGGGCGGGTTTTTAAATATATATATATGTTTTTTTAGTTTTGGGGGGTCGAATCTGCTGCCCCCCCCCCCCAAAGCTGCCACCCTAGGCCACGGTAATCCAGGCCTGACTCTACTGTATTAACAAGAACTCATACAAAGAAAGAGTGAGGCAATGCCACTGTCCCTGTTTTCCAATTCCCTGTGACCAACTAGTTCTACCCTTGACATCTTTCATACTTTGAGAAAGTAAATAGTATGTGAACTGGAGCAAGAGCTTCCATATTGGTTGGACATCTGGACAATGGTCTCAGATGTGAAGGGCTTCAAAAACAAAATGAAATGTTAGTTTCGGTTTCTATTCAAATAATGCCCTCTTAAGAGAAGTCCTCTTAAAATGACATATCTTGGGGGCTCAGCATGTCTTAATCTGGCCCTGCAGGGTTTGCAGAGTATAAACACCAGGAGCTTTTGATTTGAGGAACAATGGCATCCTTTGTTAATTCTCTCAATGTTCCCTCTTCCATCTTAGTGGAGCTGAGATCCACACAATAACTAGGGGGCTGGAAGATGAATTTTCACAGCAACAATCTATTGTTTTGAGCTATCCTTGTTCTAATGCAGAGCATTTTTTGGCAGCTTGGTCTTGAAGAACTCTTAGGACACATTAGCTTTACAAAAGACTACCTCCTGGTGGGGATGGAAATCACTATAACTGGTTTGCAGATATGAATCAGCAATACTATCTACAGCTTATTTCTGGAAGCTTGTTTTTTGGGAATGTTCTTATCAGATATTTACCACCTTACCCCTACTAAAGAGGAATTCCTAAGCATAAATGTGTGATATTATGCAAAGTTTTGCATGCACACTGAACTAGAAGTACAACCACTCTTGGGTTGCTGTGAGTTTTCCGGGCTGTATGGCCATGTTCCAGAAACATTCTCTCCTGATGTTTTGCCCACATCTATGGCAGGCATCTTCAGAGGTTATGAGGTCACAATCTCTGAGGATGCCTGCCATAGATGAGGGTGAAACGTTAGGAGAGAATGCTTCTGGAACATGGTCATACAGCCCTGAAAACTCACAGCAACCCAGTGATTCCAGCCATGAAAGCTTTCAACAACGCAAGCGCTCTTGTTTGTGAAAGCCTACTATACAACATAATACCTCAGGGAAGATTGCATGAGGGGGGTGGGCAATTCTTTATCCCCCAATATAGCCCTGTAGGCTGATATATTCAGTCAATTTAATACTCATCTACCCAGAACTAAGTCCAATTGAACTCAAGGTGATTTATGTCTTAAGTATGCAAGAATGCATGCAGGCCTGGCCTTAATACAGGCGGGAATGTACTTTTATTCTAAAATTGGACTTGTCAAACAGCTCTGTGGGTCAACACTTTTTTCAATAGAAAGGAAGAGGTCAAAAATGTCACTTTTACTGCCTTCTCTTTTTCTATAGAGTAGATACTATTATCCTGTTTCCTGTTGTGAAAATTATTTCCCTCTTTTTGAATTATTTAATGCTGAATCAAAGAAAGGAAAAGGATATTAAAGAATAACATTTTCACTTTTGACAAACTGGTCAAGGCATTCAAGCCCATCACGGTGGGCTCAGATGAATAAGATATATATGTGAAGCATCACATGACACTTTCTTTCTATTTTATTTGGGGTGGGGGTGGGGAGAGAAGCTGTATTTCAGACAGAGGGCCTTCCACACCTCTCCCATAAAATGCCACAGCAACCTATGGATAGCCAATAAATCTTATTAGTATTCCTGTTTACACAGAAGAATTCCAAAGCACAAAGTTCAAGAGAGATTTCAAGGCTGGAATTAATGCTATGCCAATGCTTCATTTACCTACTCAGTAAGCTTTTTACATTATTCCCTCACTGCAAAAAGCAGATTGTCTTATGAGCATTATATATTTGGTGGGCTTGCAAGGAAAGAGTTGTCTTGCATTCTCACCTCATTAACAGAAAACACACATATAGATCCTTGATGATTCAAACAACAAGTAAACAATATCTATGAATAGCTGTGAGTTTTTCAGGCTGTATGGCTATGTTCCAGAAGCATTTTCTCCTGACATTTCACCCACATCTATGGCAGGCATCCTCAGAGGTGATGAGGTCTGTTGGAAACTAGGCAAGTGAGGCTTATATATCTGTGGAATGTCCAGGGTGGGAGAAATAACTCTTGTATGATTGAGGCAAATTTGAACGTTGCAGCTGGCCACCTTGATTAGCATTTAATGGCCTAGCAGTTTCAAGGTCTGGCTTCTCACTGCCTGGGGGAAACTCACAACTACACAATTATCTAGGGGGTAGTCAGACCTTTTAGGCTGCAGTCTGGGAGAAAAATTTAGATATTGAGATGTTTGATGGTGTTTGGGTGGCTCAGTGGGTTAAACCACTGAGTTGCTGAACTTGATTACCGAAAGTTTGCAGGTTCAAATCCGAGGGGGGTGAGCTCACACTGTTAGCCCCAGCTTCTGCCAACCTAGCAGTTTGAAAACATGCAAATGTAAGTAGTTCAATAGGCACCTCCAGCGACGACCCATGCAATCATACTTGCCACATGACCTTGGAGGCAGCTCTTCAGCTTAGAAATGGAGATGAGCACCAACCCTCAGAGTTGGGCATGAAAACCTTTACCTTTACCTATTTCCAAATTGTGGCAGAAAGGAATTAAAACAAGAGTGGGAATCATGCTCCCCACCCCAAACCCAAATGTCGTAGGACTGCAAATCTCAGCAATATTAACTATGGTGATGGTTTATTTATTTATCATGTTAGGAGCGAACCAAACAGTTGCATTGCATTAAAAACAAACAAACAAATAAACAAAACACAAAGTTTGCAGACTTGGTATTCTATTAAATGTCCTTTGACCAGTAGCTGGCCACTTGGGAGTGTCTCTGGTGTTGCCATAAGAAGGTCCTCCATTGTGCATGTAGCATGGCTCAGGTTTATTTATTTATTTTATTTATTATTCGGGCTTCTATGCCGCCGACTCCCTGAGGCTCGCGGCGGCTTACAGGAGCCAAAGGGCACAGTAAAATACAGGCAATAAGCAGTTAAAAACAATTAAAAACAACAGCAGTATAGTAATTAATAACACAGTTAACACAATGAACAGCACATCATCCTCAGAAGAACGAATAGATGGCTGGGCATGGGCAGGACTTACTCACCAAAGGCCTGCTTAAACAGGTATGTTTTACAGGCCCGTCTAAACGGGAGCAAGTCCTTCATAGCCCGAGTTCCGGCCGGGAGGGCGTTCCACAGCGTAGGTGCTATGACAGAGAACGCCCTCCGGCGGGTAGCAGTCAGCCTTGCGAGTTTAGCTGAAGGTATCTCCAGAAGATTGGAGTCCTCAGACCGAAGTGATCTCGGAGGGCAATATGGGGTGAGACAGTCCCTCAAATACGCTGGTCCCAGGCTTACAATACAAAGGTTGCATTGTAGTAGGTGGTCTATGGTTTGCTCTTCTCCACACTCGCATGTCATGGATTCCACCTTGTAGCCCTGTTTCTTAAGGTTGGCTCTGCATCTTGTGGTGCCAGAGTGCAATCTGTTCAGTGCCTTCCAAGTCGCCCAGTTTTCTGTGTGCCCAGGAGGGAGTCTCTCATTTGGTATCAGCCATAGATTGAGGTTCTGGTGATGAGGAAGAATGCTGGCACTTGCAGTCAAATAACATCTGGAGGGCCACAAAAAACCATCCCTGTTTTAAACTCCCACAACTTCTATATTCAAGGTTCCTCTCCTCTTGCGAAATAATATTTGTATATTTTGATATTTTAAATTGTATTGTAATGCTTTTAATGTTGGCCACTTTGAGGCCCCATCCACACAGCTGAATAAAATCCCACATTATCTGCTTTGAACTGGAATATATGGCAGTGTTGACTCAGATAACCCAGTTCAAAGCAGATATTGTGGGATTTTCTGCCTTGATATTCTGAGTGTTATGGCTGTCTGGAAAGGCCTGAGTCTCTTATGGAGAGATAAAGTGGGATATAAATAAACATCATAATGTGTTGTCGTAGGCTTTCATGGCCAGAATCACTGGGTTGCTGTGACTTTTCCGAGCTGTGTGCTTCTGCAACTTGCCAAACAGCCCTGAAAACTCACAGCAACCCAAACGTCATAATAATAATATCCGCCAAGTGCAAAGAAAGCTGTACTGCAAAATGAATGCAGCTCGACACCACTTAACTGCCATGGATCTATGCTATGGAATCATGTGAGCTGTAGTTTTAGAAGGGCTTTAGTTTTCTGTGCCAAAGAGTGCTGGTGCCTCATCAAACTACAACTCCAAGGATTCCTCAGCATTGAGGAACCTGGGGCCGGTGATGCAGTGGATTAAACCACTGAGCTGCTGAAATTGCTAACCGAAAGGTCACAGGCTTGAATCTGGGGAACGGCATGAGCTCTCACTGTTAGCCCCAGCTTCTGCCAACGTAGCAATTCGAAAACATGCAAATGTGAGTAGATCAATAGGTTCTGCTCCAGCGGGAAGGTAACTGCGCTCCATGCAGTCATGCTAGCCACATGACCTTGGAGATGTCTACGGACAACGCCAGCTCTTCCGCTTAAAAATGGAGATGAACACCAAACCCCAGAGTCTGACACCTGGGAAAACCTTTACATTACAAATATTATTTCACGGGAGCCTTGCATATATGAGTTGTGGGATTTTAAACAGGGATGGGGTTTTTGTGGCCCTCCAGATGTTATTTGTCTGCAAGTGCCTGAATTCTTCATCATCACCCTAACCACCCAATAATTCATATTGCTAAGACTTTCAGTCCTACAACATTTGGGCTGGGGGTGGGGAACTGCGTTAATTCTACAGTGCAGATAGAGGTTTCTTTTTCTCATCCTTGCGCACCGACTAGGGATGTATGTTCCTACATGGAAAGAAGACCACCGATGGCGAAGGCAATCTCCTTCCCTCAGCTGCCCCTCCAGGCCTTTCTCTTCCTCCTCCTCCCTTCTCCACTGGCAAAAGCCTCCTCCCGCGAGTCCATCTCGGATCGATGCGAGCCTTCCGAAAGTTGATGGGCGGTTTTCCTCCCCGCGCCTCCCGCTCCCCAGCCCTCCCCCTCGGGCTGCTTTCTCCAACGGCGGCTCTCTGTCATCTCTCTCCTGGTAATTGGCAGCAACATCTGACAAGGGATCAACCGTTGCTCGCAATCTGTTCAGTGACATTGCACACCTGGTCTTCGCATCCTCTCTCCCTGCGTGCGTGCGTGCGCGAGTGTGTCTGTGTTGTGTGTGCCTCCCTCCCTCCCTCTCTCCCACTCCGGCTTTTTGTACCGTGCTGGCACCAGGCGCCTCTCCAAGAGCCATCGCTGGCAGCAGGGCAAGGGAGGCCAGGCTTTCCTTTTCCCCTCCCAGCCAGGAACAAGGTCGGCTCGCCCCGCGTGACCCCGCGGGAGAGGCTCTGCCGGTTCCTGCCTCTGGAAAAGAAAAAAAGACAGAAAGAAAACCCTCGCCACCTCCCTCGGGGGAGGCCGCAGCTGCCGCCACTGCCCCCACCCCTGCAATAAATCCACTCTTGCTCTCTGAAGTGGGAGGATTTCAGCAAGCCTCGCGTGTGTTTGTGTCTTCAAGGCCCCTGTGGACCCATGGTGACCCCTGTGGATTTCTAGGGTTTCCCTAGGCAAGGAATACTCAAAGGTGCCTGCTGCCCTCCCTCCCTTCCTCCCCAACCAAAGGAAACTACAAAACGCACTACTCAGAGGCGTCCTCCTCAGTGCCGGATTTAGGACATATGAAGCCTTGTGCTAGTTAAGGCTCTTTCCTTGGGCCCTGAAAGAGGTAGGCCCAATAGGCCTCTACTGCCCACTTTGTGACACACTCCTATATCATTTCATCAAATTTAGAATTGCACCACATAAGCAAAATCTATCCTAAAATTTGGGGGGCCCTCTGACAAAACACCTAATAAGCACAATGGTGGAGCCCCCTGTGGTGCAGGACTGATGACTGACAGGTCACAGGTCAGAGGTTTGAATCTGGAGAGAGTGCAGATGAGCTCCCTTTGTCAGCTCCAGCTCCCCATGCTGGGATCTGAGAGAAGCCTCCCACAAGGATGGTAAAACATCAAAAAAGCATCTGGGCCATCTCCTTGATGATGGCCAATTCTCTCACACCAGAAGTTTCTCAAGTCGCTCCTGACACACACAAAAAGCACAGTGGCAAATCTGGTATTGAGTGTATCCCAGAGTCAGGGAGAAATCCTCTGGCAATATTTATTTATTTATTTACTATATTTATTCCTTGCCCTGAAGGGGACTCAGAGCCACTTATGGATTATGGCAAAATTCAATGCTGCATTATACAGAGTATAAAACAATTAAAACATAAATACAAAAAAAAAAACCAATTTAAAAACATATTGTCTAGTCCCATAGTCATTATTCCAGATGCTACATTCAAGTCGAATTCCATATTGCACTACTCTCCAAATGACATCTGTGTGCAAAGTCAGGGCTTTAACTTTTTCCTAAATACCAGGAAGGATGGGGTCAGTCTGATCTCATTGGGGAGGGAGTTCCACAACCGAGGGGCCACCACTGAGAAGGACCTGTCTCTCATCCACCAATCATGTTTGCAATGGGGGTGGGACCAAGAGCAGGGCCTCCCCAGCAGATCTTAATGATCTAGCTAGCTCTAAAGACCATTTAGAGACTCTAAATGCAAAGGACAGTGTGGACTCCCTCCCCTCATCCCAAGCATATTATAAACTTCAGAACAAGGGCTGCAGAAAAGCCACTCAAGGCATTGCTGTGCAACAAGGAACTAACCACCTAGGAGGGGTATTTGATTTCCTCTGCCCCTATCTGTCACATCCCCCCATTTAAAAAAAAACTCCCTATGGTCCTAGGGATACAGACTTTGTATTTCTAGGTGCAAAGATTACTGCAGATGCAGACTGCAGCCAGGAAATCTGAATATACTTACTTCTTAGGAGGAGAGCAATGTCCAATCTCGATAAAATAGTGAAGAGCAAAGACGTCACACTGGCAACAAAGATCCGCATAGTCAAAGCAATGGTATTCCCTGTAGTAACCTAGGTATGTGAGAGCTGGACCTTAGCGAATGAAGATAGATGCTTTTGAACTGTGGTGTTGGAGGAAAATTCTGAGAGTGCCTTGGACCACGAGAAGAGCCAACCAGTCCATACTTCAGGAAATAAAGCCCGACTGTTCATTGGAGGGAAGGATAGTAGAGGCAAAGGTGAAGTACTTTGGCCACATCATGAGAAGAAATGAAAGCTTAGAGAAAACAATTATGCTGGGGAAAATAGAAGGAAAAGGGAAGAGGAGCCGACCAAGGGCAAGATGGATGGATGGTATCCTTGAAGTGACTGGCTTGACTCTGAAGGAGCTGGGGGAGGTGACGGCCGACAGGGCGCTATGGTGTGGGCTGGTCCATGAGGTCACAAAGCAACTGAACGAATGAACAACAACATGGTGCTAGAGCCCCCAATGGTGCAGCATGTTAAACTGCTGAGCTGCTGAACTTTCTGACAGAAAGGTTGGCAGTTCGAATCCAGGGAGTGGGGTGAGGCTGTTAGGAATTGTGGGAGTTAAAATCCAAAACACCTGAAGGGACCAAGTTTGCCCATGCCTGGCCTAAATTCAATGCACCCAGAGTAACCCAGAAAGGTTGCACTATTACTGGGCACATCTACATGGCCACTTTATGTGTGATGAAAGCAGCAGAGAAGGAAATGATTCCTTCATGTAGCTGATCACACCAGGTCAAGGCCCTGGGGCCCTGCTCATATTCAAGTCTGGCTCACCAAGTGCTATCTTTTTGCCATGTAATGTGGTTTACAAATAGGCTTGTGTGAGGCTTATCTGGGTTCAACATGTCCTTGTGACCTGCCTTCAACTCGCATTAAGTGGTCAGTGTAGATGTGTGCACTTCTCTCCCAACCCTTGTGCCTCATTCCCGGACTACTGTGTTCCAATCCTATGCTGGTGTGCTAAGGGTAGCAATTCCCAGGGCACCAGGGCCGTACCAGGCCCAGATTAACCCCTTTTGGTGCCCTAGGCCACACTTTGGAATTATGCCCGCAAACCAACCTCTACCGCACCCCCCCCCCCCCACACACACACACACACATTCCTTCTTTCCACTGCCTGCACTTTGCCCCCAAAAAGGAAAAAGGAGCAAGGAGAATCTTGACCTAATTCCAACCCTGCTTCTCCTTCTTTTTCCCCACAGGTGCCGAGCCCTTCTTCCCACGCTCACATGACCTTTCGGCATGAAGGCTGCTGTGGGGCGGCAACTGCGCCGGTATTCAAGCCGCCTCTGCCTCCTCCACCATGTTCCTGTGTGCCGTGCATGCCTGACAGCGGCCCGGGGGCGGGGCTTCCCCCCTCCTCCTCCTTGTGCCCTCCTTCCTTGAGTCAAGGAAGGAGGGCACGAAGAGAAGGAGGCGGAGGGAAGCCCTGCCCCCGGGGCCGCTGCCGGACATGCGCAGTACCCCTTGTCAAGGAAGGAGTGCCTCTGCCTCCTCCACCATGTTCCTGGGTGCCGCGCATGCCTGGCAGTGGCCCCGGGGGCGGGGCTTCCCTCCACCTCCTCCTCCTCGTGCCCTCCTTCCTTGACAAGGGATGCCGCATATGCCCAGCAGCGGAGGCGCTCCTTCCTTGACAATGGGTGCTATGCCCAGCAGCGGCCTCGGGGGCTTCCCTTCCTTCCTCCTTCTCCTCGTACCCTCCTTCCTTGCCGGGCATGCATGGCAGGAGGGTGTGAACGCCTCTGCCTCCTCTGCCATGTTCCTGGGTGCCGCGCATGCCCGGCAGCGGCCCCGGGAGCTTCCCTCCACCTCCTCCTCCTCGCTCTCCTCCTTCCTTTGCAAGGGGGCAGGGGTGATGGTGAGGGGGGGCACCATTCCCTCCTCCCCCACCCCCTCACCACGCTCTCCCCCCGCCCTCCCCCGAGAGAGAGAGAGAGACTCATCTCCATGCCGCGCGGTTTTGTTTCAAAAAAAATTGGTCCGTGAACTGCTGCAACTGCGCCCCCCTCGGTTTGTGCCCCTAGGCCATGGCCTAGGGTGGCCTTATGGGTAATCCGGGCCTGGGCTGTTCCCAGGATTTTTGATTCTGGAGGCTGAGCTTGATTGGGGGGGGGGGCTGAGTCTGGGTGAGAGATGGTCTACCCTAGCAAACCTTTTGTATTGTTCTCCCAATACCCCCATGCATATGGGGAAGATTGAGCATGGTGATCAGATCATGATATAAATACACATAACAGTTTAAATAATGTACCAGTAAGGCCTTCTCGCGGACCACCCTGAGAATTGGGGGGGGGGTTCAGCCCCCAAGCCCCCCTCCCCGGGTACATGCCTGCAGGGCATTAAGGAATACGTTGCCAGATCCTAAAACATTTAATGGCGGGGAGAGAGAGAAAGAGTTGGGGATTTCACGCGTTGCCTAGGCACGTTTAGGGAGTCTTTCAACCCATCGACCACACTCGTTTGAATTAATGCTCGCTGGTCTATGTAATATCCTGCCTCGCAGCCCAGCACCGGCACTCAGCCCGGCTCTGCGTCCTTGTGAAAAGGAAGGGAGGGGGCATAAAACCCAGGCCCGAAAAGCTTTTAAAAACATTGAAGACTCAGCAGGGAATTTGGACCACGGAGTATGTGTGTGTGTGGGGGGGGGGGGGGGATTGCGGAGGGGAGGCAGTCAAGAGAAGCCACGTTTGCCAGCCAGGCTTCACGAGCCAGAGCTGCTCTTTCTTCTCCATTCTCTCTCTTTTCTCCTCGCTGAAGGCTGCCGAGGAGAGATTTCTGAAGGCGAAGGAGGGACCGTAAAGCTCCAGGAGGAGATGGGAAGGAATGGGGGAAGCCGGCAGGGAGAGAGAGGCAGAGGTGTCCTTTGGAAAGAGGCCAGTTCTTCAAGGTTTGGAAAGTTCCAGGCGGAACCCGGCTCTTTATCATCACTCACTGTGCAAGCTATGGGCTTAATCCGCTCAGAAGCAACTCATCTGTGCTTTGCAAGATCCAGCCACCTTTGCTTTGCTCCTTCTTGCAATCTCCATCATGCTTACCCGGAAGTAATCTCCCCCATTTAGAAGGAAATGTGCCTAAAACGGGAGGAGGATTTGTAGGTGTCCAGCCCTGAGATAAATGGTTGGCCAAAAGACACTTATGTCTGCATTTGTTTGTTCAATTGTCACTGGAGCCATAAGCTTGGGATCCCCACATGGCCAAGAAAGGGGCCCATTGATTCCCTCCAGACTATTTTAAGTCACATCTGAGACAAAATGTAGGCCTGTGACTTTTACACTGTTTATTTATTTATTTATTTATTATTTCGATTTGTATACCGTCCTATCCAATTTGGCTCAGGGCGGTTTACAGCATATCGACTTAACAGTTTAACAATAAAACAGTAAAATATCAAAACAGTTAAAAACAGTGTTGTCATCCACAACCGGGGTGTCTAAAGGTTAAATGCCTGTCAAAAAAGAGCAGTTTTACAGGCTTTCCGAAAGGCCGGCAGCTCATTTATTGCTCAGACTTTGGCTGGCAGAGCATTCCATAGGCTCGGTGCCACCACAGAAAAGGCCCTCTGTCTAGTTGATGACCGATGGAAGGTTTGTATGGAGGGAATCTTCAGGAGATTGTGATCCTCAGATAGAAGAAATCTCTGGGGAACATATGGAAGGAGACGGTCCCTCAAGTACACCGGCCCCAGACCATACAAGGCCTTAAAGGTCAAAACCAACACTTTGAAGATGATCCAGTGCTCGATTGGCAACCAGTGTAGTCGCCGCAAAGTTGGAGTGATGTGAGTCCTGGCCAGCACTCCAGCCAGGAGTCTCGCTGCAGCATTCTGCACTAGTTTGAGCCTCTGGATGAACGACAAAGGAAGACCAATGTAAAGGGCATTACAGTAGTCTAGCCTTGAGATGACCGTCACCTGGATTAGGTCGTTGACGGTAAGATAGGGCGCCAGCCACCTAGCCTGTTGCAGGTGGAAAAAAAGCAGATCTGCTGACAGCCGAGACCTGAGACTCCATTGTCAGCAGCGGGTCCAACTGGACCCCCAGGCTCTTTACTAGAGATGATGGGCATAGTGCCTCACCGTCCAGAGTGGGCAGCCGAAGCCCACACCCTCCCGGACGACCCAGCCAAAGGATCTCCATTTTCGATGGATTCACTCTCAACTGGCTGGCTCGTAGCCAACCAGTCACAGCTTCAAGACATAGTTGGAAACAATCAGGTACAGAGTCCGGCCAGCCAGCCATCCTCAGCACCAGCTAGACCAGGTGTGCCCACACTTTTTCATCATGCGAGCTACTATATGAACAATCAAGTTGAAAAGATCACCTGTTGTGCATGTGTGTGCACGCATGCGCGCGCGCATGCTCCTATTGCAGCCTTCCGTCCGCGCGGGGTTTCTTGCTTGCTTGCCCACGAACTCACCACCGCGCGCACCCGGGAAGAGATCCTCCTTGCCTGCGCGCGCTCTCTTAATGTCTTCATTGCCTTCCTCCTTCCTGCTGCGTGCTTTCGCGAAGCAGGAAGTCCCCATCCTGTCCTGCTTCTTGCATGCACAGCAGGCCCCTCCCACGCACACAGCAGGAGGGTATTTATAGGCGCACCCGCCAGCACTCTGGCCAGATATGGCTTCGGCAGCGGCTCAGAAGGCGCAGCGCTGGGAAGAGGGGCCGCCTGGCTGTGGCCTGGGCCGGGAAACTGAACCGAGAGAGGGACCCACGTGAGGCTGGAGCCTCCCCACGGCAGCCTCCCCCCCTCCCTCCTCCCTTGAGGCTGCCTTACCTGGGCAGGAGAATGAAGAGTGGAAGAGGTGCTTCCCCAAAGTGACAGATGCAGTGGGGGGGGGGCGCCCTTCCTTCCTTCATTTCGAGGGTGTCACTCAGAAAGGACGCCCAAGTGGACGGCTGGCAGGAAGGAGGACCCCTCCCACTGGTGGCAGTCCACGTCCACGGGGGAGAGAGAGAGAGAGACCCCCCTTTCTCTCTCCCCCCCGTGGGCACTCGCCGCCTTTCTCCTTCGAGGGCGAGGTAGGGCGAGGCAGAGAAAGGCGGCGAGGGCACAAGCAGCAGCAGCAAGTGGAGTCTCCATCCCCGCAGCCCCCTCCTCCTCGGGTTCAGCCCCAAGAACACGGCAGAGCCCTCCCTCCTCGCCCCCAACCAAGGAAAGAAAGCAGCCCCACACAGCTCGCTCCCCCAGGTCTCGGCTTGGAATGGGAGTCCCGAGGGCAGCAGCAGGGTTTGCAGTGGGGCTTGCTTGGCTTTGCCCCACTTTGCCTGGCCTCCTTCACCTCTTTCTATCTCTCTCTCTCTCCCTCTCTCCTTCCAGTGCCCGCCTGCCTGCCTGCCAAAAGGATCTGAAAAAGTTCTCCGGATTTCTTTCTTCTCTCCTTGGCTCTCTCTCTCTCTCACACACACACATCCCTCCATCCCTCCCACAGTCTCGCATCCTATCCGTGCGCGTGCCTTCGCCTTGCTCCCGCCCCCCAGCAGCAACCAATGGGCGGTCATGTCACCACACCGTGCATGGCAAGATGAGCGCCAGGGCCTGCCCACTAAAGCCTCATTTTGGCAAAAGAAGCCCCGCAAAGGCGGCGGCGGGAGAGCACGTGCGTGCGCATGGCAGGAGCACGCCATCCGGCTGGTGAGGCCCAAAGATCACCTGGAAGAGGGCCGAAGATCACCTAGGTGCTCCCGATCACCGTAATGAGCACCCCTGCTCTAGACCAAAGCTCCATACCAATTTGGCAAGGGGCCGCATATAGATGTTAAATAATAAAGGGGAGAGAATGGCTCCCTGCGGGACCCCACAATTAAGGGGGAGCCTCTCGGAAACCATACCTCTCCTCTCCACTCACTGTCCCCAATCAATGAGAAAAGAGGACACCCATTTAAGAGCAGTCCCCCTAACCCCTGTCACGGCTAGGCGGTGGGTTAACAATGCATGATCTACTGCCGTGAGGTCCAATAACAAGAGCGGCGCTGATCCACCTTGATCCAATTGGCAGCGGAGCTGGTCTGTGCTGGCGACTAGCATGGTCTCCATCCCATGCCCAGTATGGAAACCGGACTGGTAGGGATCTAGTCCGGCTGTGTCATTTAGGAACTGCTGCAGCTGGGCCGCTACCGCCCTCTCAATCACCTTGCCCAGAAATGACAAGTTCGAAATTGGGTGGTAACTGGAAGGAACCAAACGATCTAAGTCTGGTTTTTTCAGTATCGCCTCTTTCAGTCCCTCTGGAAACACTCCTTGCTCAACCTTCTTCAAGCTTCCACTAGTTATTTGTTATGTTTATAATTGAGATTGCTTACTGTATTGTATATATGTGTATCAGTGTGCAGTTTTCTTTAACTCTTTGTTGTGGGAGGGGCTTCACATGCTGTGATCAGATCTGGGCTTGTTCATGACTCATACTCCATTTTAGAATAATAATAAACTTTATTTATACCCCGCCACAATCTCCCCAGCGGGGGACTCGGAGTGGCTTACATGAGGCCAAGCCCAGCAACACAATACAATAAATAAAAATAAAACAGAAACAGCAACAAAATCAATTACAAAAACATAAACCATAAAAATACAACAACCATAAAATTACATTAAAATCATTCGTAAAAACAGAACCATGAGCGGGCCGCATGTACAGATTAAAATAGTAAAGATAAAAAGAGGGGTGTGTGATAGCTGTGGAACGGATTATTTATAAGGGAAGAACTCTTCCAAGGTGGAGTTAAAATAAGGGACCTTCATTTGGGGGTGAGGGGTGCACTAAACACATCTATTGAGGGTTAATGGCAATATGAGACTTAGAAATTTCAGCAGGAACTGTATGCTTAGATACTCCATTGGAGTTTCAGACTAGACAGAGACTCTATTAGACTCTCAGAACAGAGAGATGCTTTAGATCAGCGATTCCCAAACTCTCCTCCTCCAGGTGTTTTGGACTTCATCTCCCAGAATCCCTGATGATTGACCAAGACAGCTAAGGCTTCTGGGAGTTGGAAGTCCAAAACCCCTTGAGGAGAAGAGTTTGGAAATCACTGCTTTAGATTGTGGACTGTTGATTCTAAGAAAGATATCCTGTGTTATCTACACAGAGAAACTATTTCAAATCTATTTGTAACTGGATCTATAAGCAAAGAAGCCGTATGCTGAATACATGAAGTTTGCGAGTCAACCAGCTATGTTACTTGTAAAGAAGTCTATTTTTGTCTCTTGAGAGCATGATTTAAACCAATATGTTTTAAGGGAGAGTAGATGTTTAAGGGAACCACTGGTGGCACAGTGGGTTAAAGCTCTGAGCTGCTGAGCTTGTTGACGAAAGGTCGCAGGTTCGATTCCGGGGAGCGGCTGTCAGCTTCCGCTGTCAGCCCCAGTTTCTGCCAACCTAGCAGTTCGAAAACATGCAAATGTGAGACAATCAATAGGTACCAATCTGGTGGGAGGGTAATGGCGCTCCATAAGGTCATGACCTTGGAGGCTGGCCACATAACCTTGGGAGGTGTATATGGAAAACGCTGGCTCTTCGGCTTAGAAATTGAGGTGAGCACCAACCTCCCAGAGTCGGACACGACTGGAATTAATGTCGGGGGAAAACCTTTACCTTTACCTAGATGTTTTGGGCAACTGAAACAACACTTCTGAAGCTCTGCTATACTATATATGTATGTGTGGGGTTTTTTGTTTTTGTTTTGTTTTTGTGCATCTTTGTCCCTAACAGTTCAAAGAAATATCTAGGTACATCAGTTTATCAACCAAGAAACCTAATTGCTTTGCATGGATGGCATTTTCCCAAAAGGTTATGGCATCAAACCTTTTCAAAAGGTTGTGACCTCTAACAAGGTTATGCCTTTCCAAAGATCATAACATCTCCAAAATGTTATGGAGATATCAAATTTCCAAAATAACTTATTTTCTTGTATGACTTTTACTATATTTGCCAGTTAGGCTTCTAAGATTGTGTGATGTATTCCCTGCATTCTGGTTGGCCAATAAATGTTACATATTCTATAGATTTTGAGGTTTTCTGTTTTGCTGCATGGACAACAAAACACCCCTGAAAATGGTGCCTGAACTGGAATACAATTCAGTGTGCCTTATACCAACATCTCCCAACTTGGTGTCCTCTAGAAAGATGTTTGGACTACAACTCCCATGAGTGATGATCCTCTCTATTACAAAGCACCAGAAAGGGCACCATGTTGGAGAAGGCCTAAAAACTGGCCTTTCTCCCATTCCTTTGTGCTGCAGATTCTGCACAAACCGCTCCTATGCCATGTTTACTCTGAAGTAAACAGTTGGATGATTTGGGGGGGATGTAACCCAACATATAAAGCTTCTTGCATCAGATCATTGGGCCCTGGCTTTTGAGGTACAGAATATATGCCATATGCCAGTCTTCATCTGCTCACCCATAGACAAGCAGTATAACCATGGGTTGCTGTTTGTTTTCCAAGCTGTATAGCCATGTTCCAGAAGCATACTCTCCTCATTTTTCACCCACATCTATGGCAGCCATCATCAAAGGTTGTGAGGTTTGTTGGAAACTAATCAAGTGGGGTTTATATATCTGTGGAATAATGTCCAGTGTGGGAGAAAGAACTCTTGTCTGCTGGAGACAAGAGTGAATGTCGCAAATGGCCACCTTAATTAGTATTGAATAGCCTTGAGGCATCAAAGCCTGGCTGGTTCCTACCTGGGGGAATCCTTTGTTGGGAGGTATTAGCTGTCCTCGATTTATTTCTGTCTGGAATCCCACTGTTTTCTGAATGTTTTTCTTTATCTACTGTCCTGATTTTATAGTTTATTTTAATATTGGTAGCCAGATTTTGTTAATTTTCATGCTTTCCTCCTTTCTGTTGAAATTGTCCACATGCTTGTGAATTTCAGTGGCTTTTCGGTGTGGTCTATATCAACCTCACTTGCTTAGTTTCCAGCAGCTGAGGGCACTATGTCAGGAGAGATTGCTTCTGGAACATGGCCATACAGGGCTGAAAATGGAGGCCATATCACTTTAACAGTTATGGCTCAATGTTATGGAATGAGGGGAGTTGCAGCTCGGTGAATCCCATCACTCTTTGGCAATGAAGGCTAAAGACCTTGATAAAATAACAGCTGTCAGGAATCCAAAGCATTGAGCCATGGCAGTTATTATATATTTAGCCTTCATTTCCTAATTCAAAACTACAACTATCCTGATTCCAAACTACAGCTTTCCTGATTCCAAACTACAGCTCTCCTGATTCCAAACTACAACTCTCCTGATTCCAAACTACAGCTTTCCTGATTCCAAACTACAGCTTTCTTGATTCCAAACTACAGCTCTCCTGGTTCCAAACTAAGGCTCTCCTGATTCCAAACTACAACTCTCCTGATTCCAAACTGTGTCTTTCCTGATTCCAAACTAAGGCACTCCTGATTTGAAACTATAGCTCTCCTGATTCCAAACTGCGACTCCTGATTCCAAACTGTGACTTTCCTAATTCAAAACTACAACTCTCCTGATTCCAAACTAAAGCTCTCCTGATTCCAAACTATAGCTTTCCTGATTCCAAACTACAGCTCTCCTGATTCCAAACTTGTGGTGTTCCAGCCTAGTGGCCATAGACAGACACCGGGGGTTCCAGCTGACCAGGGTCAGATCGGGAATGAAGGGTGGCCAGATGGGTACGGGTCTGCAGATGAAGAATTAGCCTGGGATGATGGATGGTTACATGGGTATGGGCCTGAAGATGGGGATAATGATGACTCCATGGAAGTTAGTTCTGAATTAGACAGTGAGGCCCAGCGACCTTGATTCTCACGAGAACTTCTCCACTCCCTTGCCAGGCGAGCATTCTGAGGATAGGGAGGACCGAGTTTCCCAGCATGATAGCGCTGCACCTGGGGCCACTAATGAGCAGGTATTTGACAGGAGGGCTAGTATCAGATCCTCCCAGAGAGATTGGAGTTTGAGAAAGGGGGTGCATTGGTCACATATAAGTTAATTCTCTTTATTAGATTGTGCTCAGGTCATTCTAGTCAGACCGGAAGCTACGTTTAGCTTGGAAGGACTTAGGCTCAAGACTCTAAGTTCACGTTTGACCGCAGGAGTGGTTTGCCTTGCCTTGCATCTTTTTTCCTTGGGACTTAAGTCAGTTTGTCTTGCCAGCTATAGAACTCTTTGGACTATCTTTGGATTTGCTTGATTTGCCTTGCATCTTCTAACCTTTGGACTATTCTTATTCTAAATAAAAGTACATTTATAGCATCTGCCTGGTGTGTGTGATCTAAGGGGGGACTGCCGCGATCTGAGGTGCAACAAAACTAAGGCTCTCCTGATTCCAAACTACAACTTTCCTGATTCCAAACTACAACTTTCCTGATTCCAAACTACAGCTCTCCTGATTCCAAACTAAAGCTCTCCTGATTCCAAACTAAGGCTCTCCTGATTCCAAACTACAACTCTCCTGATTCCAAACTGTGTCTTTCCTGATTCCAAACTAAGGCTCTCCTGATTCGAAACTACAGCTCTCCTGATTCCAAACTACGGCTCTCCTGATTCCAAACTGTGTCTTTCCTGATTCCAAACTAAGGCTCTCGTGATTCGAAACTACAGCTCTCCTGATTACAAACTGCAACTCTCCTGATTCCAAAGTAAGGCTCTCCTGATTCCAAACTAAGGCTCTCCTGATTCCAAACTACGGCTCTCCTGATTCCAAACTACAACTTTCCTGATTCCAAACTACAGCTCTCCTGATTCCAAACTAAAGCTCTCCTGATTCCAAACTAAGGCTCTCCTGATTCCAAACTACAACTCTCCTGATTCCAAACGGTGTCTTTCCTGATTCCAAACTAAGGCTCTCCTGATTCGAAACTACAGCTCTCCTGATTCCAAACTGCAACTCTCCTGATTCCAAACTACGGCTCTCCTGATTCCAAACTGTGTCTTTCCTGATTCCAAACTAAGGCTCTCGTGATTCGAAACTACAGCTCTCCTGATTACAAACTGCAACTCTCCTGATTCCAAAGTAAGGCTCTCCTGATTCCAAACTAAGGCTCTCCTGATTCCAAACTAAGGCTCTCCTGATTCCAAACTACGGCTCTCCTGATTCCAAACTACAACTCTCCTGATTCCAAACTGCAGCTCTCCTGATTCCAAAGTGCTACTTTCCTAATTCGAAACTAAAACTCTCCTGATTTCAAACTACAACTCTCCTAATTCCAAAGTACAGCTCTCCTGGTCCCTGTATATCCAGAGCAAGTATCCTATCGAGCAGGCCTTTGAGAAATGATTTCCCTTTGGATTTCCCTGCGGATTTCCAGTGACTTCCTCGTGGTCTGCAGAAAAGTCTCCCCTGCAGCCAGCGGGGGAAGGAGGGGGGCTTGTCCCGGGGCCCCTGGGCCGTGACTAGACTGTCCCGTCAGAGGAAACTTTGCAAAGCCAGCGGCGGCCTTTGAAGTGGGCAGCCGCCAGGAAACGACAAGAGCCGAGCGCTCCTCTCCGGCCGGGCTCCTTTCAAAGGGAAGCGCTTAATGGTGCGGATTCCTGCTTTGGGGAGAGAGGAGGGAGGGAGAGAGGGACACACACACACATACACACACACGCCTGAACTGGCGCCCAGCCCGACTCGGGCGACATCAAAGGTATTTGTTTTGATGATCTCCTGGCTATTTTTGGCAAGAACTTTCCTCCTCGTTGCTTCCTCGCTGGGGAAGTTTCGCCTCCGAGAGCCGACTGCAAGGGCCTGCCTTTGTTCTCCCCTGGATGTTTACGCTGCTCGGGGAGTCACGTGCCTTTTGCGGGGACCACCAGCCCGCGGCTGCACTGGCTTCGTTTGGAGTTAATCCGAGAAGGGATGGCGGAGAGCAGGACGGATTGCTTTAACTCTTTAGGTCCCAGTTTGAGATGTGAGGAGGGGGAAGGGAAGCCTTGACTACCGTATTTGATCACTTAGAAGTTCATCGCAACGAGAACTAGTTGCCTAGTGGCACTGGTTAGGCACTAAGGCCCCTTCCACACAGCACTATATCCGAGAATATCAAGGCAGAAAATCCCACAATATCTGCTTTGAACCGAGTCTTCAGAGTCCACACTCAGATAATATAGGATTTTCTGCCTTGATATTCTAGAAAATAGGGCTGTGTGGAAAGGGCCCTCAATCTGCCCCTCTAGGGCCCTTTCCACACAGATGTATAAAATCTCACAGTATCTGCTTTGAACTGGGTTATATGGCAGTGTGGACACAGATAACCCAGTTCAAAGCAGATATTGTGGGATTTTCTGCCTTGATATTCTGGGTTATATGGCTATGTGGAAGGGCCCTAGAGCAGTCCTGGATCAAGTATTTTGAAACTATTGATTACACTGGCCAATACACATATTCTGGGTATATTTGACCTGCTGGTTCCAAAATGACAGCACTCTCCCCCCCCCCACCTGCAATAGTTTTTGAGATACTCTGATGTCTTCATCTGCTCGCCCATAGAAAATCATGATAACCATATCTAAGGGACCTTCTACACTGCCATATAAACCAGATTATCAAAGCAGATAATCCACATTATTTGCTGTGAACTGGATTATATGAGTCTACACTTACATATAATCGAGTTTAAAGCAAATAAGCTGGATTTTATAAGGCACTGTAGAAGGGCCCTAAGGCCCTTTCCACACAGCTGAATAAAATCCCACATTATCTGCTTTGAACTGGAATATGTGGCAGTGTGGATGGAGGGCCCTTCCACACAGCTCTACTGTATATCCCAGAATATCAAGGCAGAACACCCCACAATACCTACTTTGAACTTGGTTATCTGAGGGTCCTTCCACACAGCCCTATATCCCAGAATATCAACACAAAAATCCCACATTATTCGAGTGTGGACTCAGATTCTGGGATATAGAGCTATGTGGAAGGGCCCTCTGTCCACACTCAGATAATGTGGGATTTTCTGACTTGATATTCTGGGATATAGGGCTGTATGGAAGGGCCCGCTGTCTATCCAAAGCTAGTTTCTGACTCAGTGTCCCAAGTAACCCCAATAACAGGCCTAAAAGCCAAGCCAACAAGAAATTATTGGAGGGGGCTTGGGCTCTATTATCCTTCATCTTTGTTATTCCTGTATCCACAACTTGTCCTTAAACTGAGCCACATACAAATCACAGAGAGCAAGCCTGGTGCAGTGCTGGGAGATCTGGGTGCCAACCTATTAAAATGGTGTTGTTGTTGTTGTATCCTGCTTTCCTCTCATAAAGGAGACTCGGAGGAAAATCCTCTGGGTGAACCTGGGCAAGTCACACTCTCTTCCAGAAGGAAGGCAATGGCCAACCTCCTCTGAATAAACCTTGCCAAGACAATCCCAGCAGAGAGTTGGCATGAGTCGGAGCCTCCAATCGCATCCTGCCTGCATTCTTGATTAATCCAGACTGGCTACTTCTGCGCATACCATTCCAACCGCTCCAGGCACTGAAAGACTGGGAGAAGAAATGTTTTACAATCCTGAAGTACTTTACTAGTTCGTAGGACCAGACTTGATCTGATCCCCTGATGTAAAAATATAATTTATGGAGGATCAGTGTTTATTGCTCAGGACCAGACGGATATGCACTGCTTCCAGGAGCCTTTCTCTAGCGCAGTGTTTTTCAACCTTTTGTGAGCCATGGCACATTTTTACATTTACAAAATCCCGGGGCACACAACCAACCAAAATGACACTCTAACACAGTAATACATATAGTTAATATGTTTTTAATGTATTTATTAAATGTATTTCACACTCAGTGTGAAACCTGGGCCTGTTTCGATGAACGCAACATAGATATCCTGGCAGGAATGACAGAAAGACACAAACTTCCCACACAGAACTCCCATATCCAAGAGAAAATACTGTAAGAGTTTGGTGGGCATTGACCTTGAGTTTTGGAGTTGTAGTTCACCTATATCCAGAGAGCACTGTGGACTCGAACAATGTTGGATCAGGACCAAACTTGGCAAGAATACTCAATATGCCCAAATGTGAACACAGATGGAGTTTGGGGAAAATAGACCTTGACATTTGGGAGTTACAGCTTCTGGGATTTATAGTTAGCAGACAATCCTGAAGTCTTGCAACAATGGAATTGAACCAAACTTGGTATATTGAACTCTCATTACCAACAGAAAGTACTGAAAGGGTTTGCTTGGGAGTTGACATTGAGTTTGGAAGTTGTAGTTCACCTACACCCAGGGAGCACTGTGGACTCAAACAATGTTATGTTATGTTGTTGTTTGTTTTCTATCCAGAATCACAATGTTGGAAGGAGGCTCACCACTTTAAGGTCCCTAAAACAGGCATGGGAAAACCTTGGCCCTCTGGGTGCTTTGGACTTCAACTCCCACCATTCCTAACAGCCTGAGGCCCTTTCCTGCTTAAATGGCTGGGGGGGGGGAGGAAAAGAGCCTGAGGCTGATAGGAATGGTGGGAGTTGGAGTCCAAAACACCTGGAAGGTCCAAGTTTGCCCATGGAGGTTCCAATTTCCCATGGCACACCTGATGATGGCTCGCGGCACACTAGTGTGCCGCGGCACACTGGTTGGGAAACACTGCTCTAGCGGGACCAGGATTCAAATCAAGGATTGACCATGACAACTGGGAGATCTTGGGCAAGTCACATTCTCTCAGGAGGCAAGGCTACTCCCTTGTGAACAAATCCAAATAGAGATCTGTGGATACAGTAAGCTGACATGATCCTACTAAAATCTTCTCATGGCAACTAAGGTCCCTTCAGCATAGCTGAATAAAATCCCACATTTTCTGCTTTGAACTGGAATGTATGTCAGTGTGGAAGGGCTCTGGGTGATCTTGGGAAGCCACTCTCTCTCTCTCTCTCAGGCGGCAAGGCTACTCTCCTGTGAGCAAATCCAAATAGAGATTCGTGGAGACAGAAAGCTGACCTAATCCTGCAAGTGTCTTCTCATGGCATCTTTCCTAACTGGAGGCAATTCTAATTGAAGTATCTACCGCGGATAGGATCCGGAGAGGCCAGTTAGGAGGAGGTTGCTTCCCAGCCAGTAGGCGCCCATTTTTCACGCCCTTTTTGTGGAGCGACAGTCACTGAAAGCAGCGAGGCTGTCTTTTAGGGCAACACAGAGTCTTCTTGAAGGTCTTCTGTGTGTCTGAAAGGGCAGGACGTTCTGGGAGACTTAAGGAAAGGATGAGGACAGGAAGGGCATGTGGTCTTTCCCAGCAGCGTGTCCGAGGAAAGCGTGACCCCTCCCCCCAAATATATATCTCCCTGTCGGCTTTGGCTCGCCTTCTCCAGGAGGCTGGAAATACCTCCAAATTCGAAACAGCTGCTGGCCTTGCCGTGGTCTGCCTGCTAAAATATGCCGATCTCCTTTTAATCTGTTTCATATTCACAAATTAAGCACTTAGCCTAGGTAATAAATCATTAGCAGTTTACGAGACTCTGCCAGAGAGAGACACAGCGGCAGAGAAGAGAGGGAGGGGGAGGGCATGGCGATGGGGGAAGGGAGGCAGGGCGGGCGATCCCCTCGCAGCAGGCCAGCCAAGGCGGGGGAGAGGGCGAGCCGAGCAGGCCGCGCTGCCGCTGGAGCCCGTTGCCAGGCGGGCCCGGCATGGATGCCATGGCAAAGCAAACACACAAACACTCGGGCTTATTGCGAGGCTTCGGCCTCACCCGCCTGGGCCGGGATGCAAGCGGTTTCCCTCCTCCTCCTCTTGCAAAACGCCCTCGGGTTGCCCGGAGCAGGGAGCGCCCAGCTTGGCTGCACCTGCAAAACAAAACAAAACAACCAAACCAACAGCGCTCCGCTTCGAAGGGCGAGTTGCAGGGAAGGGAAAGGAAGCGAACCTGAAACTGGGACTCCCCCCCTCTCTTCCACGAAGGTCTGCGTGTCCTTCTCTTTCTCAGCGGCAGCTTGACTCTTTCTGGGACCAAATGCCCCACGCACATGTGTGTGTATGTGTGTGATTGGGTGATGATACAGATACAGAACAAATATATACCTATATACTCATATATTTGTATATATATCTACTTCTGCCTCTAACCTCTACCATCTACTCTCTACCCCAGTGGTTCTTAGTTTGTAGGTCACCAAGTGTTTGGCCTAGCCTACAACTTCCAGAAATCCCAGCCAGTTTACCAGATGTTAGGGTATCTGGGAGTTGAAGGCCAAAACATCTGGGGACCCACAGGTTGAGAACCACAGCACTACCCTCTACTCCTACCTCTCACGCCCAACACACTTTTCGGTGTATTCAACAGATACAGATATGCCAACTGCTCTCATATAGAAAGCCATGATAACCATTATCTAAGAAACTAGATCTGATGCGGTCTAGTTCTGAATCAGGACCACAAATAACCCCCGGAACAGGCCTAATAAAACCAGATGCAAAAAAAATATGTTTGGTTGTCACCCACATAAACACAGAGAGAGGGGAGGGCTCTGGCAGGGCTTGCTTTGCCCAAATGAATGGGTGGTGCTGGGCCAGGGGGTTGCATTGGGTTCCCCGCCTGCAAACCGAGGAAGCATTTCTCTTCGCTTGCTTTTTACAAGACTCAAGACAGGCCCAGCAGGTCAGCCTTCGCACTTGGGCCCTAAACACAGGAGCGGGGAGAGGAACTTAGCATTGCTCTGAATCCACTTGTGCGGCTGGGAAGGGGGGGGGGGGGGGAGTCCTAGGTTGATAAAAGGCAGCCTTTCCAGGACGTGTTTTTGCCCCCTATTTCAGAGCTCAAGATAATGCCTCCAATGCCCTCGGCACTGAAGAGCGGGAGAGTTCACTGCCAAAATTATCCACCACGACTCGAAAATCCCCATTGACCCTCAAAGGAGGGGGTTGCATTGGACTCCCACGGATATGGCTTTGGAGGAGAGGAGAATTTCGGGTCAAAGAGGACTTGAGCTCTGAGACGAACTTCTTGTTGGACCTTCTAACTCTGCAAGAAGATGCCCCAAAACGATGCAGCCTGGGAAGAGATGCCATGCCTTGCCTTCTTCCGAGGAACCTCTGCTGAAGCCTCGCCTCTCGCTGTGCATCCTTCCCCCAAAGGTTTCCTCCCCAGGAAAAGCCTGAGGCGAGGATTTTCTTCGGGAGCCTCCTCCTGGCAAGCCTGTGGCCAGACTCCAGCGGTGCCTGTCAGAGGAAGAAAGCGAGGCCAGGCCTAGGCGGGTCAGGGACGCTGCTGCTGCCCTCCTTCCTTCCCTCCTTTCCTTCCCTCCCTCCTTCCTCAAACCGGTTTAGCCGGAGAGATCACCCGTCTCACCGGCTTAGCGTGGGATCTGGCACCTCCCGAGCTCATTGGCATTCCTCTTCCCAAGCGCTGGGGCCTCGCCTGTCGATTGAATAATCCGCTCTAGCGGGTTCAGTGGTGCGAGCGTACAAGGAGAGCACTCTCCCCCTTTGAAACAGGCTTGCCTGCAAGTTGGTCTCAAAGAAATGCCTGGAGACCCGGGCAGATCAACCCGGAAGCCAGCCCGATTAGCTTCAACGAGGACTTTTCCTCGACTAAGCATGCCTAGGGGTGCATCTGCACTATAGGATCAAAGTTCGGCCCCTTTTGAACTGCCATGCCTCAATGTTTTGGGATCCTGAGATTTGCCGTTTGGGGAGGCACCAGAATTCTTTAGTGGAGAAGGTTTTATGGCCTTGCAACATTACAGTTCCCATGATGCCCTTGCATTGAACCTTGGCAGTTCAGGTGGGGCCAAACCGCATTAATTATACAGTGTAGATGCACCCTAGGATTGCATCCTACTGCATGCTACACAAAATTATCTGGATGTGATTGTGTACCCTATCCTGGGGTCTTTAATCCAGAAGGAGATTACCATTTCCTTCCTGGCAGGCTAGGAGATCCTGCCTCGCCCTAAGGTCACTTGGAGATTTCTGTGGCCAAGCAGGGATCTAAACCCTTGGCTCCCGGGGTCAGAGTCCAGCAGTTCTCTCTGACTTGGATTAACTCCCTGGATAAACAATGGGGCTTTCTGCCAAGTAAACAATGTTTAGAATTGCAACCTTAGGCCTGAGTTTTGTTATCACTCCCCACCAGAGCAGCCCCACTGAATCAATGGGAGTTACCTACACAGTGCTTCAACGTTGGATTCAACTCGCCTACTCTCGCTGGAACCCTGCATTCAGGCGAAACAGGAAGAAATTTTGTCATTGTGGCCTACTTTGTGCAGAAGGGAGACCTCACTTCCCCTATTGGATCAATGGACCTTTCAATAGTGTGGATTTCTCATAGCTTGGACACTTAAAAATACACTTCTCCTAATCTCCCACCACCCAACCATTGGCTCTCTTGGATGAGAGCTTCTGCTGTTTCTTACAGAAGTGAGATACAAGTCCCCAAGAAGGCAGCATCCCGGAAAGGAGAGGGCAGGCAGATCTGAGTGCCTTCTCCAAGAGGTTGCTCCAGGGGAGGGCTCACACTCTTAAACCTGGCTCTGGAAGAAAGCCAGTGAAATGGCCTGGATAGAGCACTGGGGAAAACCCAGCTCTTTCCACAGCGATTTCACTGCTGCCTTCCTCGCCATAAGGCTTATTGGTAAATAGTGTGGCACAGAAGTACCTCCTAACACTTACTCTGGGCCAGTTTGCCTGGTGGTTTCTGCTTGAACTCTAGACTGGTTGGGTATCCCTCCCAATTTAAATGGGGAAGCAAGGGGATACCTAGAAATACCAGGTGCCTCTAATATTGAAAGCTAAGGAGGGTCAACACTGGCTAGTAAGTGGATGGGACACCAGATTATTTCTGGCCAACACACATTGTCGTGCCTCAAATTTTAGCCCGGTTTCTGGATATATTTGACCAAATGATTCCAAAAATGGCACTAGTTTTCCCTTAACAGTTCTAGTTTTTGACATACAGAACATATGCAATCTACTAGTCCCCATCTGTTCGCACAAAAGGAATCAGGATAACCATGTCTAAGAAAAATGTGTAATTTTCTGAATCAGTGTCCCAAATAATTCCAGGAACAGGTCTAAAAACCATGATACCAAGAATATCTGTTGTTGTTGTTGTTGAGCTGTGTTATATTTCAGAGGAGATCTTGGGGAAAAATCACCTCTGAGTATCCCTTGCCCAAGAAAATCCTTAAATCCGCGGAGTGACAGGCTATTTGCAGCCACGGGGTGAGACTGGGCTTCTTTGGAGAGGCCAGGCGGCAATGCTGCTCCGTGCAGGAAGCCCCTCTGCTTGGTGGAGGCCTTCCGACTGAACCCAGCCATATCCGACTCGACCTCGTCCTTCCCTCTTCTCTTTCTGCCGGAACCGCGAGGCTGCAAATCGATTTCCGTTGCTAATCCATAGACATCAGCGCTCATTCCAGCGGGGGAAGGACAGGGAGGGTGACGGGGGCTCTTAGTGACACTTTCCTCCTTGAGCCCATTGGCATCAACGAGGCTTGATTGCCACCTCGGCGTTTTGTGTGGCTGTGCTCCTCCTCTTTCAGTCCCTCGCCGTGAGAGAGAGACAGAGACAGACAGGGGAGGGGGAGGGGAGAGAGAGAGGGAAGGAAAGGGGAGAGAGGGAGAGGGAGGGAAGGGGGGAGAGGGAGGGAGAGGGGGGGGGGGAGAGAGGGGAGGGAGAGAAGAGGGGGAGGGGGGAGGAAGGGGAGGGGAGAGGGGGAGAGAGGAGGGAAAGGGGGAGGAGGGAGAGAGGGGGAGAGAGGAGAGGAGGGAAAGAGAAAGAGAGAGCGGACCTGAGTGGCTTCACTGGCTGAATTCAAGGCTGAATATGGGCAGTGTCAAGACTGAATAAGATTTGGAAGGCGGGGGATATTTGTCTGGGCTTTTTCCCTTTTAATGTGATGAAGGGATAGGGGTGACCGGGCTTGTGGATGGGAAACCTTCCTGGTTTTTTTTTTTTTAAGCCTCCGGTTTCGGGTGGCGAAAGCAGACGCGAGCAAACGCAGCTCTGAAAGCTCTGGATCGTGGTGGCTGGGAAAGGAAGGCAGGAAGGGGGAGGAGGGAGGAGAGGAAGGGAAGGGAGCCTAAGAGGGAGGGACAGGCCAAGGCGAAGAAGAAGAAGAAGAAGGGGGAAGGCGCCGCCCGCCCGCCTGCCTGCCTGCCGACCTGGGAGAGTCCTCCGCGCGCAATTGGAGGCCATCCCCCGGCGACGAGGCGCTGTCAGAGGCGATTTATCTCCTGCCAACGCCGCGGCTCCGGTTCCCCTCCACCGCCGGCAGCGCGGAACAATGGCAGCCATCAGCAGCCTTTCACGCGGCCCAGCTCACCGGCATGCAGGGCGGAAGGGGCCCGCGCGGTGCCCCATTCACCCATCTCGCGCACACAGGCACACTCACACTCAGTGACACACACACACATACGGGAAGGACGCGCTCCGCTCCCCCGCTTCCCTCCCTTCCTCCCGCTCCGCCTCCCGCGCCACCTGGTTTTCCATTTGCAAGGCTGGGGCTCTCGGCCAGAAATGTCAGCGAGGGCTGAAACTTGACACAGAGATAGCAGCCCAGAGCAATTTCCTGCCTCCGCCTCTCCTTCCCTCGCTCTCTTTCTCTCTCGCCCCCGCCTGCCGCCATCCACCCCGATGCCTTACAGCTCCCAAGGCCGCTCGGAAATCGTTCGGGATGAGAGAGAGAACGATGCGCAGGGGGAAAGCTGGCTCTACGCGGCCATATCAAGCAGCCTGAGCGGCATTATATACGGCCAGTGTGGGCCCATATAATGCAGTTCAGTGCCCTTCCAACTGCATTCTGTACGGCAATGTAGATCCAGCCAGAGGCTCCATCTACACTACCACACCATGCAACTGTATTAAATGGCCAGTGTACACCAGGCGTGGGCAAAGCTCGGCCCTCCAGGTATTTTGGACTTCAACTCCCACCATTCCTGGCCTCAGGCCCCTTCCTTTTCCCCCTCAGCCGCTTAACTCCCACCATTCCTGAGGCCAGGAATGGTGGGACTTGAAGTCCAAAATACCTGGTGGGTCCAAAATACCTGGAGGGCCGATGTGTACCCACGCCTGTTGTAGAGCCATTTAATGCAGTTTCAATTTGCCTTACATGGGTCTACATACAGCAGTACAGATCCAGCCAGATAGAGGAAGCGATATGCACACAGGGAGGGGGGGGGGAGAGAACAAAATAGGTATTTTGCTATTTTAGTGGTTTCTTCTTGTCGTTGTTGCTGTGGTGGTGATGGTATTTTAACATTCTCCCCGACAGCGCAGAGTTTCCAAGGGCATCTGCTCTCTCCAGTCCGGAATTTTTTATTTCCTGCCTAATGCAAACCGACAAAAACACGAGCGTTTCAGACTCTTCTTTTGGGAAGACGCGTGAATCCCACTCTCTGGAAATAGGTTGCCATCATTCGGGTGGTGATAAGAAGGCAGCCGGAAGATGCTGGGAGGTGCAAGTCGCCCCGAGAGTCGAAAAAGCAGCGGAAAAGGGGAGCCTTGGGAACAAGTCCTTGCCCAACAGCACAGGGGGGAGTTTGGGAAACATGAAGAAAGAGGGGCCGTGCCATTCAGAGCAGCCCACGCGGGTAAATGGCTTCCCGTTGCTGTGGTTGTGGTGGTGTGCTTTCGAGTCCGTCCTGCTTACGGCCAACCTCTTGCAGATTTTTCTGAGGTCAGAGTGTGTGCCTCTCGCCCAAGTGGGTTTCCATGGTCTCCAGAGTCCCAATCCAATACTGGACATCCATAGGTTGCTGTGAGTTTTCCGGGTTGTTTGGCCATGCTGCAGAGTTTTCTGGGCTGTATGCTTCTGGACAGTACCATAGCCAGGATTTTGGTTGGGGGGATGAGCTTGATTTTTTCGGGGAGGGGGGGGGGGCTGAGTCTGAGTGAGAGAGGATCTAACCTAGCAAACCTTTTGTATCATTATTCCAATACCCCAATGCATATGTGATATATGGAGCATAGTGGTCAGATAATGATATGAAAACGCATAACAGGTTAAATAATGTACCAGTGAGGCCTTCTCGTGGACCACCCAGAGAATTTCGGGGGGGCTTAGCCCCTCCAGCCCCCCCCCCCCAATGCCTGTTTCTGGAACATGGCTATACAGCCCGGAAAACTCTCAGCAACCCAGTGATTTCCGGCCATGAAGGCCTTCGACAACACACTGGATATTTACTTCAGTGTAAATTAATCCGGAGGAGGAGGATTTCCGCGGCTCGTGGGTGTGCCTCATAGGAGACCTCGCAGCGTGCCTTGAACCCCACCCAAAGATCCGATAAATTGGAACTTGTATCTTTGTTCCGACCAAGATGGAAGTTGTTGGGTTGCTGTGAAAGCCTCCACAACACATGGAAGTAGTAGTAGTAGTAGTAGTAGTAGTAGTAGTAGTGGGAAGCGGATGCACAAGGGAATTGTGGGAGGGACAGCCCAGGCAGAGGCTTCCTGTCTGGTATCTCGGGGCTTTATTTCCTGCCAAAGGAGAAAGATGCCGAGTGTGTGTTGGAGGAGGAGAGGTGTAATTCTTACACCAATGCTGACACTCTTCTGACACCAGGAAATACATCAAACACATTTAGAGCCAATAGGACTGTCTGCATGATTCCAATAAATAATATTGACTGTCTTCAGAGCATGGCATTCTTATCCAGTGCGTTTACAGTCTTTCTTCTGAGCTTCATGTGTCCATCAGTCTAAAATAGGCCATGGCTCACAGAGATATATATGTCACGTCTACATCTGCCTTTCAACGTGGAGCTTGGCTGACCGGATCTGGGAGGAAATCTGACGGTGGCCCTGAGATATTATCATCCAGCATCTTGGCTCCATTTTACAACAGAAGGGGGATGTCAACGAGTGAGTCAGCTGTCCAGGGAAAGCTCTTTCATGAGGTGAAAGTACAAGGCCAGTTCAAGCAAATGCACCGACCTAAGGAGCCGCGACGTCGCTCTTCCTTTGCTGCCAGACCCCTCTAAAGACGCATCCGGCCTCCTTCCTCTTGGGCACGAAAAAGCCCCGAATCAGCTAAACCTTGGACTTTCGGCCTCGTTGGACGCTCCCGTGACCCAGCTGGCTCTCACTCCCCGTCACTAACCCGGGTGGAAAGGGCAGGAATGTGCCTGTAGGAAAGAGGGGAAGGGAAACTGGAGACAGCCTCCGAAGTCCTGCGCGATCCTAGTTAAAGGGTGAGGCGAGCTGGTGGGGAGACGGGGGGCATGTCTCAGCACTTTCCTTTCTCCTTTCCTGCCTCCTTCCCTCCCTCCCCCTCCCTCTCTCTCTTCCTCTGGTGCCTTTGCAGCGCGACGCTGGCTAATTCCTCCGCTGAGGGCCTCAATCAGGCATTTATTTGACACACATGATGCATGAACGGCTAAACGCTTTTCTCGGCAGAGGCGGGGCGGGCGAGGGGAGCGAAGGAAGGAGAGGGAGAGAGAAAGAGAGAGAGAGGCACGGCGACCAAGCCGATCAGCCAGTCGTTTCGGGCCGACGTGCAGATCGCTGGTTTTGAAGGGGGGCGGGGGCGAGGGAAGCTCAACTTTTCCCAGCCTCATCTCCTCCGCAGCCAGCCAAGGGCGAGGTGATAAACCTCCCGGCCCTTCCCCCTTGCCAGATGACCCCCCCCCCTCCCTCCCTTTCCTTCCGCCCTTTCCTCCTCCTCCCTCCCGCCCTCCCTCCTCCGGCTGTTGTTTCCTCCCTCCCTCGCTGGCTCTCCCTCTCCTCGCCTGCCTCGTCTCTCGCTTCCTTCCTCCTCCTCCCCCTGCTTTGTGTTTCGCTGCCTGGCTGCACCGCCTGTATGCTGGTGGGCCCTGGACTGAAACTAACACGGGAAGCTTGGCAGGGCCCCACCGGCCGGCCGCATCCTGGGAGATAGGGCTGAGCGGGGAGGGCCACGCAGGACCCACCTTCCCGAGTGGGAAGCTGCTAGGGCTTACTCGCTGTGTATCTCACGCTTTATGCTTTTGATTCTTGGGTTCCCTTCTTTTGACTCCTGATGACTGGGGCCCCTTCCACTCAGCTAAATACAACTCTACATTATGCACTTTATTTATTATTATTTATTTATTTATTTTAAACTTTTATATCCCGATCTTCTCACCTCGAAAGAGGGACTCAGATCGGCCTTCCAGCAAAAATTCAATGCAGGTCATACAACGTTAAAATACATAAAGAAAATACGTAGATAAAAACATTAAAATACAATTAAAACCATAAATACTTTGAACTGGAATATATGGCAGTGTGGACTTAGATAACCCGGATTTTGTGTGATTTTCTGTCCTGATATTCTGGATTATATGACTGTGTAGATAGGCCCTGAGTCTCCTTGGGTATCCCACCCTAAGAGTTTTTAAAACATATATGTATCTATCGATATATTTATCTACCTATCTAGGATACATATTATCTATCTATCTCACTTGTCAACTCACATTTTGGTACATCAAATGTTAGGCCTGTTTCTGGGTATATTTGACCTGCCGATTCCAAAAAAAGGCATCGGTTTTCCCCAATGAGTTCTAGCTTTTGAGGTACAGAACATATGCCATATCCCAGTCTTCATCTGCTCACCCATAGAAAAGCATGGCTTGCTGTGAGTTTTCCGGGCTGTATGGCCATGTTCCAGAAGCGTTCTCTCCTCACTTTTCACCCACATCTATGGCAGGCATCCTCAGAGGTTGTGAGGTTTGTTGGGGTTTATATATCCGTGGAATGTCCAGGGTGGGAGAAAGAGCTCTTGTCTTTTGGAGGCAAGTGTGAAGGTTGCAATTAGCCACCTTGATTAACATTGAATAGCCGTTCAGCTTCAAAGCTTTACTTCTTCCTGCCTGGGGGAATCTTTTGTTGGATTAGCATGATGACCATATTTTTTAAAAAACTACAGCTGATGTGGTCTATCCAATGCATTTTTCTGAATCAGCACCCCAAAAAACCCCTTATTGGAGACGAGGGAGTGTGGAACCAATTTAAAACATGTACACATTACATTATCTCATATTCAGACTCTTCATACCAAGGTGTAGGAGAAGGGTAGGACCACCTTCCGACACCTCCAGGCCAGGATTAACCGCTTTTGGCGTGCCCTTGGCCACACTTTGGAATTACGCCCCCAAACCACACTCTACCGCACTCCCCTCCCACCTCCTCCTCCTCGCGGTGGCACGCGCCCTCCTTCCTTGAATCAAGGAAGGAAGGCATGCGCGAGGAGGAGGAAGGAAGGGAAGCCCCGCCCCCGGTGCCAGCATCGACCCCAAGGGCGGGGCTTCCCTCCGCCTCCTCCTCTTTGTGGCGTGCCCTCCTTTCTTGATTTTGAGTCAAGGAAGGAGGGTGCGCGCGAGGAGGAGGAAGGAAGGGAAGCCCCGCCCGCGGAGCCGGCATCGGCCTCGGGGGTGGGGCTTCCCTCCACCTCCTCCTCTTCGCGGCGTGCTCTCCTTTCTTGAGTCAAGGAAGCAGGGCACGCGCAAGGAGGAGGAAGGAAGAGAAGCCATTCCCTCCTCCCCTGCCCCCTCGCAGTGCTCTCCCCCCGCCCTCCCTCGAGAGAGAGAGAGAGAGAGTTGCGTTGCAGTTTGGGGTTTTTTTTGAGTCCGTGTGAATTGCGCGCCCCTTGGCTTGCGCCCCTAGGCCATGGCCTAGGGTGGCCTTATGGGTAATCCTGACTGCCTACCAGGTCCGGATTAAGGATTGGGGCTGCCCGAGGCCACACCCGGTAAGGGCTGCCTGAGGGGGCAGGGCCACCTAAGGGGGTGGGGGCGGCGCAAGCGAGGAGGCGGCGGCGGAAGTCCCGCCCCTAGGCACCTGACGTGGCTTCCCCCCGACGCCTCCTCGCTCGCATGCACGGGCACCCCTTCCTCCTTCACGGCGCACGTGCGAGCGAGGAGGCATCGGGGGGAAGCCCCATCAGACGCCCTACCGGCGGCGGGACTTCCCCCCGACTCCATCTCTCGCACGCGGGCGGCGCCACGCTCCTTCTTTCAGTAAAGGAAGGAGTGCGGCGCCTGCACGCTCAAGAGAGAAGGAGCCGGGAGGACGTTTCGCCGCCGCCCCATAGGGCATCTGACGGGACTTCCCCCCGATGTCTCCTCGCTCGCATGCACGGGTGCCCCTTCCTCCTTCACGGCGCATGTGCGAGCGAGGAGGCATCGGGGGGAAGCCCCATCAGACGCCCTACCGGCGGCGGGACTCCCCCCGACTCCATCTCTCTCGCGCGGGCGGCGCCGGGCTCCTTCTTTCAGTAAGGGAAGGAGCACGGCGCCCGCACGCGCAAAAGAGAAGGAGCCGGGAGGACGTTTCGCCACCGCCTGTAGGGTGTCTGACGGGACTCCCCCCCGACGCCTCCTCGCTCGCATGCACGGGCGCCCTTCCCTCCTTCACTGGAAGAAGAAGCGGCGCGTCTGGCGGGACATCCCCCGACGCCTCCTCGTTCGCATGCACGGGTGCCCCTCCCACCTTCACCGGAACATGAAGTGGTGCGCGAGCGAGGAGGTAGCGGGGGGAAGCCCCGTCAGATGCCCTACCGGCGGCGGGACCTCCCCCCGACTCCATCTCTCTCGCGCGGGCGGTGCCACGCTCCTTCTTTCAGTAAAGGAAGGAGCGCGGCGCCCTCACGTGCGAGAGAGAAGGAGCCGGGAGGACGTTTTGCCGCCGCCCGTAGGGCATCTGACGGGACTTCCCCCCGACGCCTCCTCGCTCGCATGCACGGGCGCCCTTCCCTCCTTCACTGGAAGAAGAAGCAGCGCGCGAGTCTGGCGGGACATCCCCCCGACGCCTCCTCGTTCGCATGCATGGGTGCCCCTCCCTCCTTCACTGGAAGAAGAAGTGGTGCGCGAGCGAGAAGGTAGCGGGGGAAGCCCCGTCAGATGCCCTACCGGCGGCGAAACTTCCCCCCCGACTCCATCTCTCTCGCGCGGGCGGTGCCACGCTCCTTCTTTCAGTAAAGGAAGGAGCGCGGCGCCCGCACGCGCGAGAGAGAAGGAGCCGGGAGGACGTTTTGCCGCCGCCCGTAGGGCATCTGACGGGACTTCCCCCTGACGCCTCCTCGATCGCATGCACGGGCGCCCCTCCCTCCTTCACTGGAAGAAGAAGCGGCACGCGAGTCTGACGGGACTTCCCCCCAACGCCTCCTCGCTTACATGCACGGGCGCCCCTCCCTCCTTCACTGGAAGAAGAAGCGGCGTGCAAGCAAGGAGGCAGCGAGGGGAAGCCCCGTCAGACGCCCTACGGGCGGCGGCGGGACTCCCACCCGGCTCCTTCTTTCGCACACAGGCGGGCACAGCGCTCCTTCCTTTACTGAAAGAAGGAGCGTGGTGCCGCCCGCGCGAGGGAGGTGGAGTTGGGGGAAAGTCCCGCCGCCCGTAGGGCGTCTGACGGGGCTTCCCCCTGATGCCTCCTTGCTCGCATGCACGCCGCTCCTCGCTCCTTCACTGAAGGAAGGAGCGGTGCACATGCGAGCGAGGAGGCGGGGGGGAGCCATGTCAGATGCCTAGGGGCGGGACTTCCCCCCGGCTCCTTTTCTCCCGAGCGGGAAGAGGGAGGAAAAAGGCCGGCCTGGAACCTGCCCCCACTCTCCTGGCTCCTCGGCTCCTCCTCCCGCTCCTCCTCCCTCCTCAACAAATGCAACCTACATGCCGTGGCGACCGAAGGTCCAGTCGCCATTTTGCCGCCCCCCCAAGGCCGCCGCCCGAGGCCATGGCCTCGTCTGGCCTTATGGGTAATCCGGGCCTGATGCCTACCTCCAAAGTCTGCGTTTCATTGCAATCACGACGGTGTTATATCAGTAGCACACAATAGATAAGGCTTTCTCCTTGAAGACAAGCCCTGCACTGGGAAGCATGGCCAGGCCAAGGGTCACCAAAGGCTCTGTACATTGCCGAGCATGCCTTGCGCTATTTTGCAGGGTGCCCAAATACAAAGCTGTCCTCTCGAGGAAGTTTGGATTCATTGCGCTTGTAAATCCTCAGGTCCCTCCTGCTCTTACTGCGGTGTCTCTCGGATTAGTTTTTGTCTCCATCAATGTCTTTCAATGATTTTGAGTCAAGGAAGGAAGGCGCGCGTGAGGAGGAGGAGGAAGGAAGGGAAGCCCTGCCCCCAGTGCTTGCATCGGCCCCGGGGGCGGGGCTTCCCTCCGCCTCCTCCTTTTCGTGGCATGCCTCGCACCCTCCTTCTTGCACAAGGGGGTGGGGGCGATGGTGAGAGGGTCGCCATTCCCTCCTCCCCCGCCCCCTCGCAGTGCTCTCCCCCGCCCTCCCCCGAGAGAGAGAGAGTTGCATTGCAGTTTTTGTGGGTTTTTTGGGTCCATGTGAATTGCGCCCCTCTTGGCTTGCGCCCTTCGGCCATGGCCTAGGGTGGCCTTATGGGTAATCCGGGTCTGCCTACCTCCAAAGTCTGCGTTTCATTGCAATCACGAAGGTGTTATATCTGTAGCACACAATAGATAAGGCTTTCTCCTTGAAGTCAAGCCCTGCACTGGGAAGCATGGCCAGGCCAAGGGTCACCAAAGGTTCTGTACATTGCTGAGCTCGCCTTGTGCTATTTTGCAGGGCGCTCAAATACAAAGCTGTCCTCCCAAGGAAGTTTGGATTAATTGTGCTTGTAAATCCTCAGGTCCCTCCTGCTCTTACTGTGGTGTCTCTGAGATTAGTTTTTGTCTCCATCAATGTCTTTCAATTATAGCAGTTTAATAGCACTTAAACGGCCAAAGCTCCATTATATGGAATTCAAAATACCTCACAAAACTACAAATCCAAGGATACTATAGGATAGTCCCATAGCAGTTAAAGTAGGATCAAACTGTTGTCAAAGGTGTTGTTGAAGGCTTTCATGGCCGGAATCAATGGGTTGCTGTAAGCTTTTCGAGCTGTATGGCCATGTTGCAGAAGCATTCTCTCCTGAAGTTTCGCCTGCATCTCTGACAGGCATCCTCAGAGGTTATGAGGCCAGACTCTTCATACCAAGGTGTAGGAGAAGGGTAGGTCCGTCTTCCAAAACCGTTCTCTGATGTCTGTGACCTCACAACCTCTGAAGACGCCTGGCATAGATGCAGGCGAAACGTCAGTAGAGAATGCTTCTGGAACATGGCCATACAGCCCGAAGAACTTACAGCAACCTGTTGTTGAAGGTTCTCATGGCGAATCACTGGGTTGCTGTGAGTTTCCCGGGCTGTATAGCTATGTTCCAGAAGCATTATCTCCTGAAGTTTATCCTATATCTATGGCAGGCGTCCTCAAAGCTTGTGAGGTCTGTTGGAAACTAGGCAAGTGGGGTTTATATATCTGTTGAATGTCCAGGGTGGGAGAAATAACTTTTGTTTGTTTCAGGTAAGTGTGAATGTTGCAATTGGTCACATTGATTAGCATCGGATGGCCTTGCAGCTTCAATGTCTGCCTGGGGGAATCTGCCTGGGGAAATCCTTTGTTAGGAGGTGATAGCTGGCCCTGATTGTTTCCTATCTGGAATCCCCCTGTTTTTTTTTTTTTAGTGCTGATCTTTATTTAGGATCAAACTGTTATAATTATGTAAAGTGGTCAAGCACTTAGTCCCAACTACAGTAATCTTACTGACTGAATCCTGGTTATTCACTCAACATCTCTGTAAGCACCATTGATTGCATGATTTTATTCTAGTTGAGGCTAACAACTGGACTGAGGCCAACATTCAGTTTTATATGACTGAGGAAATCACCACCACCCACATAGTTGTGGGTTCAAATGTAACCCCAGACAACCCAATGAGACATGTTTTTTTATATAAATGTCAGTGCAAGATACATTTTTGTAAATGTCAGAGCAGAAGACTCGGAATTGGTGGAAAGAAGGCTTTTCAGGAAGTGTCACTGTAGCCTTCAACACTACAGGGCCCATTTTATTGAAACTCCAGAGCCATCCCTCCAACCTGAAAACCAATGCAAAGGATGGGCTTGACTGCATGCCTTAGCAACTGCCTCTTCCCTTGGATGCTGTAATCTACTTCTAAAAATCAAGGATCCCTTCTGCCTAGAATGATTCTCAGGAAAGTGGCTCTGTACTATGTAATTGAAAATTAAGGAAGAATGGTTTGATATTACATCTTGAGGCAGAATGGCCATTTATGTGTAAATTGATAGGAGATGGATTTGGCCCTCAGGCTCATCCAATAACCTTTCCTTGGGGGTTTCAACAACCTCTGTCCACCTTCAGTGGTTACTCCTACAAGACCTTTCCTGTGCCAATCCAGGATTTTTGTACTTTTATTATTCAATTAGCAATTTTCGATTAGCCCATCTCTGACTTCTATCTTTGCTCCCATATTTGTCCTATCCATATACTATGCAATTTTAGGAGTCTGACCTCTTTTCTGTGCCTAGGACACTTTTACCAAATGTATGACAGGGGAAGATAGACATCGTGGTGACAACTCATGTTTTCTGCTTTATCTAGAGCAGTGGTTCCCAACCTTTTTTTTTTTGACCAGGGACCACTTTGACCAGGGACCACTCTCCAACATTAGTACCAAAAAGGGTTACAAATCAGTTTTTTGTCAACTTCAGATTCAGTTTGGTTATTTAGGGTGCTGATTCAGAAAATTGCATTGGATAGACCACATCAGTTTTAGTTTCTGATACAGAACATCTGCCATCCAGTAGTCGCCATCTGCTTGTCCATAGAGTACCATATTTAATAAGCCTCAGCATTATAAGAGGGTTTTGCGAGACCAATCACTCTCATTGCAATGGTGTGTAGGCCGTGGATCATATTTTATTTCTTGGGGACTACTGGTGGTCTACAGCAGGGCTGTCCAACTGGCGGCCCGGGGGCCGTACACAGGCCCCCCAGCCTGTTGAACACTGCCCCCGCTATGCCCCCGGCCACCATTTTTATTTTTTAAAAAAAAAATCTAAAATTTTTTTTAAAAAAATGGCAGCCGGGAGGTGGGGGGGGCAGGGAGGAGGAAGTGAGCTGGCTCCTCCTCCTTCGCCCCGCCTCCTTCCTCCCTGCACCGCGGCTCGCGATTGGAGCCGCGGCGCGCGTCCGCGGGGGAGGAGGAGGGGCGAAGGAGGAGGAAGTCAGCTGGCTGCCTTCTTCCTCCTTCGCCCCTCCTCCTTCCCCACCCCGTGCTCGGGATCGGGGCAAGGGTGCAGGCGGGGGAAAGATGAGGGACGAAGGAGAAGGCCGTCAGCTGACAGCCTTCTCCTTCGTCCCTCTTTCCCCCCGCGCGCGCCGGCGCCCGGGATCCGGGCAAAGGCGTGGGCGGGGGGAAAGAGGAGGAGGAGGAGGGAGAGTTCTCCCTCCTCCTCCTCCTCTTTCCCGGGCGCCGCTGCTGTTCCGTGCGCCGCGGCGCCCGGGAAAGAGGAGGAGGAGGGAGAGTTCTCCCTCCTCCTCCTCTTCCACCGCTTCCAGGGAAAAGCAGCGACGCCCGGGAAAGAGGAGGAGGAGGAGGAAGAGGAGGAGGAGGTCTTCCTCTCTTTCCCCGTGCGCGCGGGGATCCCGGGCGCCGGCGCGCGGGCGGGGAAAGAGGGACGAAGGAGAAGGCAGTCAGCTGATTGCCTTCTCCTTCGTCCCTCTTTCCCCCAGCGGATCCTAGGTGCCGGCGCCGGGAAAGAGGGACGAAGCTGATTGCCTTCTCCTTCGTCCCTCTTTCCCAGCGGCAGGGACCCGAGGGGGAAAAGAGGAGGAGGGAGAGTTCTCCCTCCTCCTCCTCCTCTTTCCTTGGCGTCACTGCTTTCCCCTGTGCCGCAGCGCCGGTGAAAGAGGAGGAGGAGGAGGAGGAGGAGGAGAACTCTCCTCCTCCTCTTTTCCCCGCCCGCAGCGCATGGGACACCGGCTGCGCCGGGAAGGGCGGAGGGTGCGAGGAGGTGGGCCTCCTCCTCCTTCCCATGCGCCGCGGCGCCGGAGAAAGAGGAGGAGGGAGGAGGGAGAATGACAGCTTAGGAGGGGGCTGGGGGGCGGGGTGGGGCGGGGCCGAACGGCCCCCCAGGTCATCAGTGACCTCAAGTCCGGCCCTTGGCCGGTTAGAAGTTGGACAGCACTGGTCTACAGGTTGGGAACCACTGATCTAGAGTGTTATACTTGTACAGTATTGCTGTGGGTTGAATTGTTTCTTTTACATCAGGGGTGCCCACACTTTTTCAGCTTGCGAGCTACCTTTATAACAACCAAGTCAAAAAGATCTATCTAGTGGGCTCCCGGTTCTCCGCCGCACCCGCACGTGCTCCCGCCACTGCCTTCCGCGCACCCGAGGCTTATTTTCCCAAAATGAGACTTTAGTGGGCGGGCCCTGGCGCTCGACTCTTGACACGGTGTGGTCACGTGACCGCCCATTGGTTGCTCCTGGGGGGGGGGGCAGGAGCAAGGTGAAGGCGCACGCAGGGATAGGATGCAAGGCTGCAGGAGGGAGGGAGTGTGTGTGTGTGAGAGAGAAGGCCTCGCTGGAGGAGGATGGTCTCTGCGGTGGGGCTGCAGCTGACCAGCGCGCCCTCGACACCGATGAGTGAAGCCTGGACAGGGTCCCGCCTTGCGCTCCGCCCTGCCTCTCACTCGCCTCGGCCCTCGGCAGCACTGGCCCCCCGAGGGCCCAGTGCTCCCCCCCTCCAGGAGCAACCAATGGGCGGTCACGTCACCACACCGTGTCAAGAGATGAGCGCCAGGGCCCGCCCACTAAAGCCCCATCTTGGCGAAAGAAGCACCACGTGCATGGAAGGTGGCGGCGGGAGCGCGCACAGGGTGCGTGTGCACAGAAGCGTCCCATCCAGCTGCGAGCTGCCTTAAATGGACTTGGGATCGACTAGTCGATCACGATCGACTTCCTGAGCAGCCCTGTTTTACATGATTTGTGCCCCATTCTAAACAAGTTTATTTTAAAATAGATTGATTGGATTTATTTCCACTGAGTGGCAGCTTTCAAGGGAAAGTTCATCTTGTTCAAGTCCTATTAAAACCAATTGGAAATGAATGCATTGTGGTATGTGGATTTGATCAAGACTCAGATGTTCACTATTATGTGTTGTGCTCTTACCCTGTAAATCCCTCTCTGTACTTAAAGACACAATTCTGGCAAGTTCAGAGGGGACAGATCCATATCACAAGAGAGTCTCTCCTTGTTAAGACACTGCCATGAAATCGATCTCACATTCTAGGTTTGAAGTTAATATGTTTCTGACTGGCTTACTTTTCTCCTCAGTCAGGATGGTTGGTTTGGCAACAACCTTTTAGGGAAAGCTTTTATTCAGTATATACTATATAGTTTCCATTAGTTGGTTATGTATATAATTGCTTACTGTATTGTATATGTGTGTAAGTCGCCCCGAGCCATCCGGGAGTGGCGACTCACAAATTTGAATAGTAAATAAATAAATAAATAAATATTGGTTTGCAGTTTTCTTTAACCTCTTTGTTGTGGGAGTGGCTGCAGACCATGTGATTAGAACTGGGCATGTTCAGGGCTCAGACTTCCTTTTGGAAACAGTGTGCCTTTAAGAAGACTGTAGGAAGGAACAGTTCAGTTTAGACTTTAGTGCAGGAACTGTATGCTTAGAGACTAGACAGAGACTCTATTAGACTCTCAGAACAGAGAGATTCCTTGGAATATGGACTATTGTTTCTAAGGAATTACCTACACAGAGAAACTCCTATTGTAATTGGATTGATAAGCAAAGTACCTATAAGCTGTATACATGAAGTTTGTGAGTAAACCAACTATATTAAATTTAAAGAAGTCTACTTATTTTTGTCTCTTGAGAGCATGATTTAAAGGCAAATTTATGTTTAACACGTCTGCTGTATGTGTGCGTGTGTGTTTGTGACTAGTGGTTTCCCAAAAGGTTATGAACCCCATTTCCCAAATGGTTATGGAGATTTACATTTTCCAAAATTATATACTAACAATCTTTTGCATCCCGCAGGTAGATTTTCAGCAGTAATAATATTAATAGAATAGCACATGAGTGGATGATAATAATAATGCTAAGGTTAAACAGTATGCTACAAAGAAACCTTTCACAGCTTGTAAGAAATGACTAATCATCTTCCTTTATTTAAAAGTGTTTATTGGTGCTTGCATATACAAATGAAAACAGGCATTCATCTACTATATTTCTATAACATTCAATAGTCAGAGTTCTCTGGGTGGTTCAGAAGACAGAAATAAAGCAATCACCACCACCTCCCCCTGTATAACAACACTCCTGTGGAAACCTGAGCTGTTCACTTGCAAGTGATGTTTAAAATGAGGCAGAAAGGTGCAAGGGATCAGGCTTGAATGGACCTAGGCTGGCCTAACTTGGTGAGAATGCATGACTAAGTATGACTGAGAATGGCTCCAGATAAAATATTTTGTTTGTTTGTTTACAGTATTTATAGTCTACCCTTCTCACCCCAAAGGGGACTCAGAGCGGATCACAGAACACATATACACAAACATTCAATTATTTATTTATTTATTTATTTCTGGTATTTGTACCCCGTCACTTCTCTACCCCCGACTCAGGACGGCTTACATTTGCAATGGTACAAGGCCGCTATACCACAAAACAAGAATATAATCAATATGCAATAATGTATTCAAAGTCACATACAAAAACATTAAAAACAATTGCCTAGTCATTAAAACCAATATATAGAGCATTAGTTAAAACCATAAGACAAGCAGAGTGTCATCTGCCCCAATGCTATTCCAGTCAATGTCCAATAAAGTGCAAATTACGTCTGCTGGCCAAAGACCTGGTCCCAGAACCACGATTTAAATTTTTTTCTGAAAGCCAGGAGAGATGGAGTCGATCTTATCTCATTTGGGAGTGTGTTCCATAGGTGGGGGCCACCGCCGAGAAGGCCCTGTCTCTCGTCCCCAATGCCATTATACACTGACAAGACAGACAACTCTATATAGATAGAGGTATATATAGGCTTTTTGATCTTCGGCATCTTGGAGGTTGTGCTCAGTTCCAGCCATTGGGGGCCGGGATGGTGTCACTCCATCTTCCCTGCCAAAGAGCTTTGTTTGTAAACTTCCTCCTTGATCAAATCCTCAGTATTTTTCTGGCATTTCCTTATGGGTGCCTTAAATACCTTCTCGCTTTAAAGCTAATGGAAAAATACAGCGCACAGCCTGATTGAAGGTCGTGTGTGTGGCACAACTGATGATAATTACAAACACTAGTTGATGCAAGGCCTATTAATGCCTTTAAGCGTGCAGCAGACGTTTGTGGGAAATAGAGCAATGGTAGCATAGTATGCCTGGGCTTAAATAAAAGATCAGACCAATAATATGCACAGCCTCCCTCCTGTTCCCTTTAAAACGTATGCATGCAAATAAACAGTCAGACACAGAGATAAAAGTTATATGGTTTACTTACAAATATATCTTGCATGATGTGGATATCATACAGGTACAAAACATTGGTGAGGCCTCAAAATGGTGGACAGGACTCTCTCCTCCAAAGTTACATCAGGAGCCAAACAACAGGAGCAAAATAGCAAAGAAAAGAAGGCAAGGCAAGGGCTAAGAGAGAGCCAAAGGAGCTACATCTTCCTTATATAGTCCCTTGGCCATGTGGCCAGGTAACCCCGTGCCTGGGACAATACACCTTAATTCAAAAGGTACATTCATATGCAAACTGAGATGCAGTGTATCCTACACCTGATGAGGTCGCCCCACTGCATGATGCAAACAGGAAGTGATGTGTGGTAATTTGATAATTCCAACAAAAGCAGTGCCTATTTATCTACTCACATTGGTTTTTGAACTGCTAGGTAGGCAGAAGCCAGGCTAAAGGACAGGAGCTCACCCCAGCTTGGGCTTGTAGCATATCTAATTTATTGATGGTGAAGGGTGCTTAGAACTTTCTGCCACAGGGCTCTATTGCTGTAGCTTAAGAGACTGACCTAGAGGATCTCCCGCTGAGAAGTCAAAGTATTTTTTTGTTCTTGCTATGTGCCTCCATGGTGTTTTGAACTTGTACCAACCCTAAAGTTAAACTATTGTGGGGGTTTGGGGCAGTGAGATTCATTCAAAAGGGATTGCCACTGCCTTCCTCTGAGGCTGAGAGAGTGTGAATTCCTTGTGGTCATACAGTGAATTACCTTGGCTGAGCAGGGCCTTCAAGCTTACACTCGTACTTTACTAAGCTCCAAAACTCTGGTTTCCATTGGATGAGAGCCTGTAACAGAACAGTGTAGGTGCAAGCACATCGACCTTTCTGCAGGAAGCTACTTTGTTTTATTCTGAAGGGGTGTTTAGTAATGCAACCCATGCTCACCAGCCCTGAAGGACAAAAGGTGGAATCAATGTGTAGAATCAATGTGTTCCACATCACTTTCACTGCCATAGCTCAGTGCAATGGAATCCTGGGAGTTCCAGTTTAGTAAGGCACCAGCAGTCTTTGGCCGAAAAGGCTCAAGGCCTTGTAAGATGAGAACTACCATGATTCCATAGCATTGAGCTATTTTTTTCTTGTCAGGAGCGACTTGAGAAACTATAAGTTGCTTCTGGTGTGAGAGAATTGGCCGTCTGCAAGGACGTTTCGCAGGAGACGCCCGGATGTTTTACCATGCTGTGGGAGGCTTTTCTCGTGTCCCCGCATTGAGCTATGGCAGTTAAGGTGGTGGCAAATTGCATTAATTCTATGGCATGAATTCACATGAACTTTCTTCAGTCCTGGTTCTAGTTTTCCCCACTCAATCCATGAGTGATTAGAAACAGTAGATTAAACAACTCAGGCCCTGAAGAAAGAGTGCCTCTGAGGACATGCAGAGTACTCCCCTCCCCCCAGGCCTTTTGGTGGGGACCGCCAGTCAGGCCCAGTTTACCCATAAGGCCACCCTAGGCCATGGCCTAAGGGCGCAAACCAAGGGGGGCGCAGTTCACACGGACCAAAAAAAATGTTGAAACAAAACCGCAATGTGCGGCATGGAGATGACTCTCTCTCTCTCTCTCTCTCTCTCTCTCGGGAGGGGGGAGCACTGTGAGGGAGTGGGGAGGAGGGAATGCCCCCCCCTTGCCATCGCCCCCCACCCCCTTGTCAAGGAAGGAGGGCGTGAGGAGGAGGAAGAAGGAAGGGAAGCCCCTGGGCCTGGCCGCTGCCAGGCATGCGCGGCAGCCAGTAACATGGCAGAGGAGGCAGAGGCGCTCGTTCCCTCCTGCTGCGCATGCCTGGCAGTGGCCCCAGGGGCGGGGCTTCCCTCCTCCTCCTCGCGCCCTCAAGGAAGGAGAGCGCAAGGAGGAGGAGGCGGGGCTTCCCTCCACCTCCTCCTCCTCGCAGCGCGCCCTCCTTCCTTGAGTCAAGGAAGGAGGGCGAGAGGAGGAGATGCGCGGCACCCAGGAACATGACGGAGGAAGCAGAGGCGCTCGCTCCCTCCTGCTGCGTATGCCCGGCAGTGGCCCCGGGGGCAGGGCTTCCCTCTGCCTCCTCCTCCTCGCGCCCTCCTTCCTTTACTCAAAGAGGGTGCACCACGAGGAGGAGGAGGAGGTGGGGGGGTGCGGTAGAGGTTGGTTTGGAGGCGTAATTCCAAAGTGTGGCCTAGGGCGCCAAAAGGGGTTAATCCGGGCCTGCCGCCAGTGGTCCTGGCCTGAAGAGCTTTGAGAAGTTTTATTGGAGAAGGCATAAGAAAGAAGTATCCAAGGGACTTTCAAACTCAGGAAGTTAGAATCATAGAGTTGGGAGAGACTTCATGGGCCATCCAGTCCAACCCCCTGCCAAGAAGTAGGACAATCGCGTTCAAAACACCCCCAACAGATGACCATCCAGCCTCTGTTTAAAAGCTTCCAAAGAAGGAGCCTCCACCACACTTCAGAGCAGAGAGTTCCACTGATGAACAGCTCTCACAGTCAGGAAGGTCTTCCTCATGTTCAGGTGGAATCTCTTTTCCTGTAGTTTGAAGCCATTGCTCTGAGTCCTTGTTTCCAGAGCAGCAAAAAACAAGCTTGCTCCCTCCTTCCTATTACTTCCCCTCATATCATGTCTCCCCCTCAGTCTTCTTTTCTGCAGACTAAACATGCCCAGCTCTTTAAGTCGCTCCTCATAGGGCTTGTTCTCCAGACCCTTGATCATTTTAGTCTCCCTCCTCTGGACACATTCCACCTTGTCAATATCTCTCTTCATTGTGGTGCCCAGAACTGGACACAGTGTGATTCCAGGTGTGGTCTCACCAAGGCAGAATAGAGGGGTAGCATGACTTAGCTGGATCTAGTTGTGGTGTCGAACTGCGTTAAATCTACAGTGAAGATGCACCCTGATTTTTTCCTGACAAAGTCTAGCCGGTGTGGAATCCTACTGAGACCCTCGTGGTGGGTCAAGCGGGTGGGCACCAATGTTCCCCCTTCTCCTCGCCCCTCCGCCCCCCTTCCCCCCCGTTGCCCCGGGCGAGGCCTGGCGAGGCCCTGCTGGTCTCCGGAGCCCGCCAGCCAGGGTCTGCTCTGTTCAGCTGCATCTCCCGACAGGCCTGGAGCACAAAGGCGGCCCCTCCCCGAGTCCCCATCAATTTCCTAATTAGCGACGCCTTTTTGTGTAGCAAGGCGTTTCATATTAATGGGGCCTTACGCCTTGCTGGAGCGAGAGGCCGGAGAGGCAGCGCGGGGCACGCTTTCTGAGCAGGCGGCCCTCCAGGGCCCAGTGCGCAGGCGCAGAGGCAGGGAGGGGGAAGGGGAGCCTGCCGCGGAGGAAGCAGCTCGTCTCTCCTTTTCTCTCGCTCTCCTGCTCGCTCCGGAGATCCGTCGGAAGCCTTTTCCTTCCTGCACAGTCATTCTCCTTGGACCAGCGAGCTGCAGTCAATCCCTCCATTTATCTCGGCCCACGAGGCCTTTCTTTCCCCTCTTTCCTTCCTTCCTCCTGCACCGCTCCCTTCCTGAAGCGTTTGCTTTGCTGGAAGCATGGCCCAAGCAACGCCGACCTTAAAAATAGACCCAACTTTTCCTTCCCTGTTTCCTTCCCTGTTTGTTGGCGCCGAAGGCCGTGCCCACAAACACGCGGCGCGTCGCTTCTCTAGAGTCACATTCCGAGGTGTGGGCTGCTCTGTTTACATCCTTGTGTCCCTCCTCGTTCCCCCACCCCCAAAATAAAAACATATCCACCATCAAACATGCTGTCCGTGGGAGCATTTGTGGGAAGGGAAGCAGGGATCGATCTGTTGTTGTTGCTGAAAGGGCGAACGTCATAGACATAACCTCCCCCTCCACCGCCCACTCCATCTATTGTTCCATAAAGGTCTCTCTCTCTCTCTCTCTCTCTCTCTCTCTCTCTTTTCAGATGCTGCCAGATTTATACCGTGTGCCTTTCTACTCCCCCCCCCCCCTTTTCCCTTTTCCCTGGCTCGTTGTTGTTGTCGCTGTGGGCCCCTTTCCTTTGCCTTTGCCCTGGCCCAGCAAATGATTTCCTGCCACGATCGGGTCGCCTTCCTTCTCTCCCGTGGAAGGAAACGGCGCTTGCAAAGCAATACAAAAACACAGCCAGCAGCGCTCTTGCTCTCCTGGGTTTGTGGGGGGGGGGGGGGAAGCAGAGGGGTTTTATTGGCAAGCCAATGCGCTTCCAAAGAAGGCGAGGCTGGAAAATACTCGGTGCAGGAATCTCCCTGGAAAATCTTCTGGCTCCTTTCAAACCTTTAGCCATATTTGAAAGGATGTCACATTGAGGAGGGGGCGAGCTTGTTCTCTGCTGCTCTGGGGAGCCATGGATTCAAATAGCAAGGGGGGGGGGGGAGTCGGACCATCCCACCTAAACATTAGAAAGGATTTCCTGATGGTAAGAGCTGTTAGATAGGGGAATATGTGCTGTCTCGAGGTGTGGAGGAAGGGAGGTTTGTAAACAGATGCTAGATGTGTCCTCGAAGGCTTTCATGGCCGGAATCACTGGGTTGTTGTGAGTTTTCCGGGCTTTGCGGATGACTTTATATACCCTGTGTTTTGGTGTATGTATTCTATAATGGTGTGTGATATGTGTGTGTTTTGAAGCTTGAGGAAAGTTGGTTAACTATTCCTATTATTATTATTGGGTTGCTATGAGTTTTCTGGGCTGTATGGCCATTTTCCAGAAGCATTCTCTCCAGACATTTCTCCCACATCTATGGCATCCTCGGCGCTTGTGAGGTCTATTGGGAAGTAGGTAAGTGGGGTTTATATATCTGTGGAATGAACAAAATCTGGCTACCAGTATAAATCAGGACAGTGTATAAAGAGCAACACTCAAAAAGCAGGGGAATTCCAGACAGGAATCAATCAGGGCCAGCTAACACCTCCCAACAAAGGATCCCCCAAACAACAACCAGCCAGGCTTTTAAGCTGCAACGCCATTAAATGCTAATCAAGGTGGCCAATTGCAACTTGCCTCAAATAGACAGGAGTTCTTTCTCCCACCCTGACAGGGCCGTAGCCAGGATTTTGATTGGGGGGCTGAGTTGGTTCGGGGGCTGAGACTGGGTGGAAGAGGGTCTACCCTAGCAAACCTTTTGTATTGTTATCCCAATAAGCCCACTAATGTGGGATATAATGAGCATGGTGATCAGATCATGATATGAATAAACATAACAGTTTTAATAATGTACCAGTAAGGCCTTTTCGCGGACCACCCTGAGAATTTCGGGGGCTGAAGCCCCCTTAGCCCCCCCCCTGGCTACATGCCTGCACCCTGACATTCCACAAATACACAAACCCTCACCTGCCTAGTTTCCAACAGACCCCTCAACCTCTGAGGATTCCTACCCTGCCATAGATGCGGGCGAAACGTCAGGAGGGAATGCTTCTGGAACATGGCCATACAGCCCGGAAAACTCACAGCAACCCAGAGGCTAGATGGCCATCTGTCGGGAGTGCTTCCCTTGCGTGGCAGGGGGTTGAACTGTATGCAATCTTTTCTGACCCTATGACTCTATCGTTCTACAGTGGGTCGGGCTTGGAAATCTTTCTGGAACTTGGGAAAGGAGTGGAGGGACCGCGTCGACCAAGGAAGGGGAAATCTCGGGAGAGAGGGCTGTTTCCCTCCTCGCAAGATAAAGGCAGTACAAAGAGCGATCCATTTGCTGGAAGGAGAGGCCGAGGAGGAGGAAGAGGAGGAGGAGGGAGCGGGAGGGAATCACCAGGGAAATGTTCCCGGAGCGGCTGCCTGGCTGAATAACAGCCTCAGCCGAGGCCACCAAGGTCAAATCCAGCCGGTTAAGAAGCGGAGCGGGAGGAGGGAGGCTGAGCTGCCTCTGCGGAGCCTGAGTCTCTGGACGCGGAGGAAAGAAGGGGAAAAGGAAGGCACGAACTGGAAGGAGCAGAATCGCTTCTTTTGCCTGGCCAAAGACGACGTATCTCCCCTCCCCGAACCCACCAGCTGCTGCTTCTCCTTCCGCCAAACCCGTGGAGCCGGGCAATTCGGGGCGCCTGCACGAGGCCGCATCACGGGGATTAAGCCTCGCCTTCGGGCGACCCTGTTTGACCCAAGCAAGCATGAGGGCAGGAGGTGCCCTCCTCCTGCTCCCACCCCCGAATTCATTCTCCCTCCCCTCTCCCTCCCTCCCGCCCCCCTCTCTGGGCCCATCCACATTGACTGGTTGGCTGCAGTTTCAAACGGGCATTGAAGAAAGTGATTTGGCTGTGCAGACGGCGACATAGGGAATTCTTGAACCAGTTTGAGGCCTAGATGAGGAGGAGACAAACATTAAGGGCTTTGCGTTGTTGTAGGTTTTTCGGGTTATATGGCCATGTTCTAGAGCAGTGTTTTTCAACCTTTTTTGAGCCCCGGCACATTTTTTACATTTACAAAATCCTGGGGCACACCACCAACCAAAATGACACTCTAACACAGTATTACATATAGTTAATATGTTTTAAAATGTATTTATACACTCAGTGTGAAACCTGGGCCTGTTTCGATGAACACAACATAGATATCCTGGCAGGAATGGCAGAAAGACACACACGAAAGTCTTGCTCAACAGCTGGGAGTTATAGTTCACCCGCAATCAAAGAGCATTCTGAAGTCCATCAATGATGGAATGGAATCAAACTTCCCACACAGAACTCCCATAACCAAGAGAAAATATTACAAGAGTTTGGTGGGCCTTGACCTTGAGTTTTGGAGTTATAGTTCACCTATATCCAGAGAGCACTGTGGAGGGGAGGGAGGAAGACTTGGGGCAAGTCTGCGCAGTAGCGCCCGGGGTCACATCTTCCTCCCTCCCCCCTCCCGCAGAAGCGACAGCATGAGCAAAGCGAGGCAAAGCAAGCAGAGCGAGGCTGGGAAGAAGGGAGCCCGAGTGGAGAAGAAAAAGTGTTCCACAGGGCACACTAGTGTGCCATGGCACACTGGTTGGGAAACACTGTTCTAGAGGCATTCTCTCCTGACATTTCGCCTGCATCTATGGCAGACATCCTCAGAGGTGAGGGTGCTTTCTTTCGAGGCTTTTCGTGGGAATACGTGCTAGGTTTTAAGCTAGTTTTGAACTGCATTGAATGGTCAATACAGATGAGGCCACATCTGTAGGGGGGTGTTAACGGTTCAACCCCCCCCCCGAAATTTTTCAGATGTGAACAATTACCTGGTTTACTCGTGAATTTAAACTGGGATACCAAATCCCCGTGCTAAGTCTATGAGAAAAAAAACAATAAAGGAGTCCCTCCAGAACTGCAAGCACTACTTCAAGAAAATTTTGACCATTTATTCACACGGTCATTACTTGCAGCAATGGCCAATATAGTGAAAGCAACCAAGTTGGCCCACCCATAACTGGCAGGCAAAGCCCAAGGCATGGGAGAGGGATTCGAAGGCCCTCATGAAAGCGACCAGACTTGGTGGGGGCGGTTGACAGGGGCAGAGCTGTAGGCTATTTAAGGCTGCTCTGCCTCCCTGCTGTGCTCTTTGCTTCAGCGTGAGGTAGGAAGCAGGTTACTAAAGGGAAACCAGGCCTTTCCCTCCTTGCTCCCTCCTCCCCTTCTCCAGATAGTAGGGTTCCCATTGCTATTCCTATATATAGGTAGTTTTCAACTCTTAAAGGTTTGAAAACATACATAAGAAGCACAATGGGGCAAGAAAGACTGACTGGACTTGCACTTCCCTCACAACATTGGAGTGTTTAAGGTACTACTAGGGTGGTGATGGTGAGACAATAAATCTAATACTCATTTCCTATTCAAGTCACTAAATTAATATTCAGCTAAAGCACACACACACACACACAGAGAAATAAAGCCCCAAATAATTAAGTTGAATGTACTCCCAATTAAATTGCACAAGATTGCAGTTTGAATGGCTGTATTCCACTCTTGAGTGTCCACCTAAGTTTATCAATGGCTGACACAGTTTTCAAGTGTTTCCAACAGATCTTGTAGTATTCTTTTGTAACTATAAATTACCAATTAACAGTCATTTTCAGACTTGAAACTTTTTAACTAAAATAGAAAATTGATTTAATTAAGTCCACAGTATATAAAAATATAGAATGAGCCATACTATTAAAATTATTTTGTGTTATGGAACTACTTTTCATGATTCGCTTTTTTCTGGCTATGGCCCTGGATGTGCCCCCCCCCACACACACACACACACATGCGTCACCTCTCCCACCCGTGTAGCCTATATGTGTATCTGCTTTCAACCTGCCTGTATGTTTATTTATTGCTACCCTGTGTTATTCATAGGAGGTGTTTTGTCCAGTTCCTTCTCCTGTAATATAGCCTACAGCTCCTGGTATTCATTAGGGTCTCACCCTGTTTAGAATCCAAGATCAGTTGGGCTCTGTGCCTTTTAGGGTGTCGCTGAGGTGAGGTTTGAAACCCTATTAAGGCTTCGCTATGGAAGCCCCACAAGTTGCCTACTCCCACACAAAGGCAGCACACGATGGCTGACTTGGCGACCTGCCTGTTTAGAAAGAGCGCTGCCTCTCCAAATCCCCCCCCACCCACCTTTTCGAGACTGGGGAAAAGAGAGATTGCGCGATCGCAGCCAGTAAACCCAGATCAGCATCTCCCTCTTAGCTGCCGTGAAAAGAGGGAAAGGACTGATCCACAAAAGGCGATAAAGAAGACTAGCCCAGCTTTTCAGCGATTGGGGGAGGCATCCTTGGTGGCTGGAAATAGGGAACATTCCTGGTTGTTGCCAATTGGAGAGAGAGAAAGAGAGAGAGAGAGAGAGAGAGAGAGAGAGAGAGAGAGAGAGAGAGACAGAGAGAGAGAGACCGAGAGAGAGAGAGAGAGAGAGAGAGAGAGACCGAGAGAGAGAGAGACCGAGAGAGAGAGAGAGAGAGAGAGAGACCGAGAGAGAGAGAGACCGAGAGAGAGAGAGACCGAGAGAGAGAGAGACCGAGAGAGAGAGAGACCGAGAGAGAGAGAGACCGAGAGAGAGAGACCGAGAGAGAGAGACAGAGAGAGAGAGACCGAGAGAGAGAGAGACCGAGAGAGAGAGAGACCGAGAGAGAGAGAGACCGAGAGAGAGAGAGACCGAGAGAGAGAGAGAAGAGAGAGAGAGCGAGAGAGAGAGACCGAGAGAGAGAGAGACCGAGAGAGAGAGACACGAGAGAGAGAGAGAGACCGAGAGAGAGAGAGACCACCCCAGCGAAGGACACATCCGCTATCTTTATATTTAGAATGAGGGGGGAGATGTCCTTCGTTGGGGTAAAGCACAAACTGACGCAAGCAGAAACACACGCCACCCATCGTCTCCGGTGTGTGCCAGTCTGCGTGCAAATGTGGCTCAGGTGCAGCTCTTCCCGAGACTTTCCCCCTTCCTTTCGCGGGGAGGGGCTTTCCAGTCCGGAGGAACACGCCTCTCCCCGCCTGCAGCCTCTCTCCTGCTCCGGCCCAGTCACACAAGTGTTAAGTCCTCAGACAGTGGCCTCAATAGGCTGAGCCAAAGGTCGAGACCTTTGACCCGCCGGCCTCCCGGCTCCCGGCCCAAGGAGAGACCCTTCGAGACCGCGGTGGGTGCCCGAAGTGACCTCCGAGAGGGGCTTCGTGTCTCCCGCATCCCCAAACTCCTCCCGGAGAGACTGAAGCTGGGTCTACACGGCCAAACAGGGCAGTCCAGTGTATTGTCGAAGGTTTTCATAGCCGAAATCACTGGGTTGTTGCGAGTTTTCCGGGCTGTATGGCCATGTTCCAGAAGCATTCTCTCCTGACCTTCCGCCTGCATCTATGACAGGCATCCTCAGAGGTTGTGATCAGAAAAAAAATTCGGGGGGAGGCGGGTTGAACCCCTAACACCCCATCCCTTATAGTCCTGGTTGTGAGGTCTGTTGGAAACTAGAAGATACATAAAACCATATTTTCCTAGTTTCCAACAGACCTCACAACCTCTGAGGATGCCTGCCATACATGCAGGCGGAACGTCAGGAGAGAATGCTTCTGTAACATGTCCATACAGCTCGGAAAACTTACAACAACCCAGGGCAGTCCAAACTGTGTTATAAGGTAGGCCTACTACACTAGCTGCATTGCATGGCAGTGTAGATCCGGCCTTCATCTCCCAAACCAGATATCAACTCAAAATTAGCAAACCAGCCGGGAAAAACAAAGGGCAGGGGCCGACTTGGGGAATCCGAGAATCATAAGGAATCATAGAGCTAAAAGAGACCACAAAGGTCATCCAATCCAACCTCCTGCCATGCATGAACACTCATTCAGAGCACCCCCAACAAATGGCCACTCCGTTTCTGCATTAAAAACATCCAGAGAAGGAGACTCCACCATGCTCTGAGGCAGCCTCTTACTGTCTGGGAAATTACTGTCCTTACTTTCCCCTAGAAGCGGTACCTATTGATCTACCCACATTTGCAAGATTTCTACTGCTGGGTTGACAGAAGCTCGGCCTAACAGAGCGAGCTCACCCCGCTCCCTGGATTCGAACCGACAATATTTTGGTCAGCAAGTTCAGCAGCTCAGCGGTTTAACCTGCTGCGCCATCAGGGGCCTCAGGAAGAGGTGAAAGCCATGCTGAAGTAAACATCAGTTGGTCTCAAAGGTGTAGCCTCATTCTCCCCTCCCCCTTCCTCCTTCTTTGAAAACAAGCATTGCACGTGTGCCACATCTTGTACCAGAGATATATATAGTAGTGACCTTGTAAAGTTTTTAAAAATGGGGGGGGGGGGGTAACATTCATAAATAAAATGAATATAGTCTGGAGGTAGCCTGTCCAGTCAGTAATATGTTCCCCAACCGTATCAAATTCAGCTAGGCTTGTACCTGGATTTTCGAAGGTCATTCGGTAAACTGCAGTGGGGAAAGAGCAACAGATTCAACTGGAATCAATTGAAAGGTCTGTGGGTGACAAGGCAATCTCTGCATTTCCCAACAATTGGTGCTTTTTATGTCTTTCTGATCTTATGGTCAACACCCCACCACTGTGGTCTATACACCAGACATCTTTGGGTTATATTCAAGGATTTTCACCCAGAAAACCTCTTGCTGTACACAGCCCAAGGAAACAAAAATTGGTGTCTTGGTTTTTAGGCCTGTTCCTGTTGGAAGGACAGCCTTCATCAAACCTTCTCTAGCAATCTGCTTGTCTATGATCCCGTTGCTGACTTTTTCCTGTATGCATGGCCTGGTGTGCAGCTTCCTTATAGTTTCTGGGAAGTTATGAAAGGGGCTGCAGACCACTTTCTTTTCCCCCTTCTCCTTTTGACTATGTGACCTGTTGATAGCTGTTTTGTTACGAGATGCCCTGGCCAAATGGCATGAGGAACCACCTCAAAGATATTTGAAACTGGACTAATACGTTTTTGTACCTGTGTATGCTGAGCACATGAAAATTGTGAGTAAACCAAATATGTTATTTCCATCAAAGTCTACTTCATTTTTGTCTCTTGAGTGCATGATATGAATCAAGGGCCTGACATGAAATGGCTATCTGTTGGGGTGCTGGATGGCCCACGAGGTCTCTTCTGTCTCTATGATTCTATGATACTAAATTGTTTTATGGAAGATCACCTTTTTGGGCACTGAATAAAACCCACTTCTAAACCTCTGCTGTTTTTATGCACTGGCAAATCTCTCCCCCACACACACAGATAGGAGAGTGTAGGTTATTCAGTTTAACAACTGAAACAATTGCCTTGCATAACTATATTTGGCTGTATACAATGATAGGAGATTCTGCTCTAAAGGGGTTTTTTGTCTCTTCTCTAAAAGGTTATGTTTTCTAATAGTTCCTGGGGTTATCTGGGGCCCTGATTCAGACCATTGCATTGGATAGACCACATCAGATCTAGTTTCTTAGCTGGTTTTCTATGGGAGACCAGATGATATATGTATATTAAAAACTAGAGCCCATAAGATGAAGCTAGTGCATTTTTTAAAATTAGCAGGTTAAATATACCTAAACAAAGGACTAACCTCTGAGACACCAAAATGTGCGTTGGCTAGTGTTGAAAGGCAAGGCTCTTTGTTGTTGCCCACTGCCAGCGTCCTTGGCCTTCAAAACCTGCTCTCGGTGGTCCGGACTGTTTTTGACGACACCACACACACACACACACCGTGAAGCCCCCCCCCCATCAACTGGGCCAGTTGAAGTACTCTCAAGGGCCCTCTTTTTCCCCCCACCGGCCGAGGCCATTGTCTGTCAGGCAGCGGAGGCCTGCCAGCCTCAGCTCCTTTGGCTCTGCCGAAGCCCCATTTGCCAACCTCGCCGAGCCCCGTTGGGTTGCTCGAGGCCTTTGTCGCGCCTCTGAAGAAGAATGGCGCTTCTCTTGCCAGGGTCCCACAGAAAGGCGAGCTACTGTGGGGCCTGAATGTCCGCATTGTTCGGGACTAGGAGCCTCGCGCTTCTGTGGGGGAAGAATACAACGCAAGCCTTCTTTTTTAAAGACGCAAGGGTTGGGGGGGGGGGGGAGCGAAGGCCTCCCGGCTCCCCTCTCCCTTCCCCTCCCCGGGCCCTGGAGCGAGGCGTGGGCGCTTCCCAAGAGGCCGCCCCTTCACTTGCCCCCTTCGGAACGGGCCGTGGCTCTCCGCTCCCCTCAGTTTCTCTTTATTTCGCGAAGGGGAAAGAATAGGTTCCCCTCCCGCAGCAAAAAAGGCTGTCAGGACAAAGGCGAGCAGGACGGAGGAGCGACCCTAAAATCGTCAGCCCTGCAAGCTCTCCTGGTTGAGACGGAATCCTCAATGCTGCACCCAGGATTCTACAGTCAGAATCTATGCAAGGAAGACTCCAAGAGCCATTCAGCCCAATCTCCAGCCCTGCATTTTTTTAAATATATATATATATATATATATATATATATATATGGGGGTCTCCTGCAGTCAGAATCTATGCAAGGAAGAGACTCCGAGAGCCATTCAGCCCAACACCTAGCCATTCATTTTGGGGGGTGTCTCACTCTCGTGCAGTCAGAATCTAGGCAAGGAAGAGACTCCAAGGGACACCCAGCCCAATCCCCAGCCATGCATTTGAGCTTGGGTTGGATGGCCCTTGGCGTCTCTTTCTTGTACAAAAATGGTCTCCTGCAGTCAGAATCTATGCAAGGAATCGTAGAGATCCTAAACTTTGCCATACAATCCAGGGATGCTTCAAAACCAGTGCTTGGAATATTTGTTGTTGTTGGGCAAGTACTCAGAGAATTCCCCAGAAAAGATAACTAGGGTGAGTTGCTGTGAGTTTTCTGGACTGTATGGCCATGTTCCAGAAGCATTCTCTCCTGACGTTTCGCCTGCATCTATGGCAGGCATCCTCAGAGGTTGTGAGTGTGGCCCTGTCGGGTGTGGGATCCTGAGGGCTGTCGTCCAACTTCCCTCATTGCTCCTTTACACTACATCGCGTGTCTTATCCAATGTTCACAGGCCACTTCAAGCCCTACAGCACAGACCCACTGATTCCTTCTCATTGAATTCAAGGAATATGCGCCACGTGAAGTGAATGTCTAGTTTATTCTTCTTCCAGCACCGTCATTTTTTCCTCTCCCTTCCTTTTCTTTCCAGGCCATAGATACAAACATTCTTTGGAATGTAGTGCTTCACAACAATAAACATCAACAAAAGCAACCGCAACAAGGGCTGGGTAAATCCACCCGTTGAAGTGTCTCAGCCATAGGCATCTGGCCTACAGCACATAAGAAGCCCTTCCAAGCAAATGTGGCACTCCCTAGAAGCCAAGATGACTACACTGAAGCTGCAGTGGGTTTCGTGACAAGGCAGGATTAGTTAGAGCAGTGGTTCCCAACTAATGTGCCGTGTGCCGGGGAAATTGGAACCTCCAATACCCTTTCTTCCCCCTCCTGCTGAACACCTTTTCTTCTCCACTCCGGCTCCCTTCTTCCCAGCCTCGCTCTGCTCACTTTGCCTCGCTTTGCTCTGAGGCGAGTCTGCACAGTAGTGCCTGCACGGATCACATTTTCCTCCCTCCCCCCTCCCCTCCTGAACATGCTCACACTGCCCCCTCAGATCAAAATGGCGGCAGAAGCGGCAGTGTAGAAGAAAAAGTAAGTGTTTGGCAGGAGGGGGGGGAAAGGGCGCGAAGGGGAAGGGGGAGGAAGAGGTCTCTGTCAAAAGCTGACATGGGCAAACTTGGACCTTCCAGGTGTTTTGGACTCCAAGTCCCACCATTCCTAGCAGCCTCAGGCTCTTTTCCTTTCCCCCCCCCTCAGCCAGTTCAATATGCCAAGTTTGGTTCAATTCCATTGTTGCAAGAGTTCAGGATGCTCTTTGATTGTGTGTTAACTATAAATCCCAGAAACTGTAACTCCCAAATGTCAAGATCTATTTTCCCCAAACTCCATCTGCGTTCACATTTGGGCATATTGAGTATTCATGCCAAGTTTGGTCCTGATCCAACATTGTTTCAGTCCACAGTGCTCTCTGGATATAGGTGAACTACAACTCCAAAACCCAAGGTCAATGCCCACCAAACTCTTATAGTATTTTCTCTTGGTTATGGGAGTTCTGTGTGGGAAGTTTGTGTCTTTCTGCTATTCCTGCCATGATATGTTGTGTTCATCATAGAACACAACATAAATACATTTAAAAATATATTAACTATATGTATTACTTTGTTAGAGTGTCATTTTGTGTCATTTTGGTTGGTGGCGTGCCCCAGGATTTTGTAAATGTAAAAAATGTGCCAGGGCTCACTGGGTGAGAGAAGACGTGAAGGTGTGGTGGTTCCAGCAATGGGCTACTACTGGGGAGCCTGGGATTTGAATCCCCCCTCAGTCATGGAAATCCCCTTTTGACATCTTCCCTGGCACTCTGCTGGTTAGTCCCAACTAGAGAAGACCCTTTGAATCAATTATTGAATGGCTAGTCAACATGTAGAGCAGGCATGGGCAAACTTGGACCCTCTCTTAAGCGGCTGAGGGGGGAAAGGAAGGGGCCTGAGGCTGTTAGGAATGGTGGGAGTTGAATTCCAAAACACCTGGAGAAAGGGTCCAAGTTTGCCCATGCCTGAAGTAGAGAAATCTAATCGATTCAATAGACATGCCCTAACTAGGACTAACTAGGACTAGGATATCAAGGGAGCATGACATTTAGAAGGACGGCAAGACAGTTGTCCTCCCTGGATTGAACCACCATCTCCATATTCCTAGATTTTCTTATTTCTTTTTAAAGCAAGTCTTTCGCACTCCTGAAGCCAAAGTTACACTAGAGAATTGAAATGTCCAGACTCAGCCCATTCCTTTTGTTCGGAATCAACCCGCCTTGCCTTTCAGTGTTTGTCACCCAATGAATTGTTGATTGTGGTTGGTGATTAGCAGAGTTAGGCCTATAAACAAAAAGGAAATGAGAGCGATGCTGCCATTGCCTACAGAAGAAACGTCTTGGTTCATTCTCAAGGCATTTTGATGCCTCCTGAAGAAACACTAAATCAAACAATTGACTTGTGATACAGAATGCTGGACTAGATGGGCAAAAATGTTCTTATGTTCAATTGACAAAAAAAAACCAAGCAGAAATCTAGAGAAGGAGTGTAATTGTTTTGTCGAAGGCTCTCATGGCCAGAATCATTGGGTTGCGGTGAGGTTTCTGGGCTGTACCAGAAAGAAGCATTCTCTCCTGACATTTAACCCACATCCTCAGAGGTTGTGAGGTCTGTAGGAAACTGGACAGATGGGGTTTCTATATCTGTGAAATGTCCAGGGCGGGAGAAAGAATTATTGTCTGCTTGAGGCAAGTGTGAATGTTGCAATTGGCCACCTTGATTAGCATTGAATAGTCCTGCAGCTTCAAGGCTTGGCTTCTTACTGCTTGGAGGAATCCTTTGTTGGCAGGTGATTAGCAGGCCCTGGTTGATTCCTGTCTGGAATTGTAATGGGATAATAGCATCGGACCAGAAACAAAATGAAGCAGTTTCAGAGATGCCTTATTTCGAACTCATGACTTATTCCACTAAAAACATAAAATCATAGAGTTGGAAGAGACCTCGTGGGCAATCCAGTCCAACCCCCTGCCAAGAAGCAGGAAAATCGCATTCAAAGCACATTCACTCCACCCTGCGTTTATATGTTTCTAAAAATTATTCTGCTGTGCTTTAGTAAATGAAGTCTATTTGGGCAAATGAAAAAAGTGTTCCTCTGTTTCATCGATTGGATTTTTAATGTTACCTATGTTCGGTTTACTTTATAAACCTCTGCCTTTTGAACTATTGGCATCTTTGAAGGTTACATGCTATTTTTAAAGGCTCTGACATTTTGAAGAGACAGCAAAGTAAGGAAACTAAGGGGAAATCTAGTAATATAAAATCCCTATTTTATGTTATGTATTTTGACATGGATATATTATATTTATTTATGTATGTGACTGCGTACATATTGTAGACACAATTCTATCTATCTCTCTGTGTGTGTGTGTGTGTTTATTCTCCCCTCTGTAACAATAGAAATCAGATATTTTTTGGTATGGGGACTTACTCAATACTACCTTCACCAAAAGCAACACTTCATAATTCTTCTATTTTACTTACCTAATTCTATTAATTCAAGTTCTAACTGTACGCACTGGAAGCAACTTTCAAATAAACTAGGCCCAAACTTTATATGTTTTCCGGACAATAACCCAAGCAATTCCGTTCTGGAGATGCTGATTCATAGCATGCAACCTAACCCCGTTTCCTTCCTGTTTTACGCTGAGATCAGGAAGAGTGTTTCCTTAGAAATTAATTGCCGACATAAATGGAAGGAGCCATGCTCCAGATCAGATAAGGGCCATTTTGTTTCAGAAGCTCATGGTGAGCACAGATTCTGAATCCAAGAGTCCATGGTTTACCAGCGAAAGAGTAACAAGACCACGGGAAAGTACGGATTCAAGTCAGGCCATTTTGATTAACTATTTATAATGAGCACCGAGGCAGGAACTGTGCAGCCGAGCTCCAGCAGAAGCTGGGCTTCGCCGCCGCCACCTTCTCCCCTCTCCCGCTTCGCCTTAAGCCCCGAGCAACCGCTTGTCACCAGCAGCTATTACATATTTAATGGAGGCCTTCCTTGGGGACCTCCCGCTCCAGGCCAAAGGCGCAGGGGGAGTGCCCGGGCCGGATTTAGAAAGAGTTCACCCCCTTCCCTTCCTCTCCGGGGCCTGGGACTTCCCTTTGGTGAGCAAAGTGTGGGCAAGAACAGCTATTTCCTAGCTTTTTCAGTCCCTTCCGATTCTACAATGTGTGTAGTAAGCGCCTTCAAGTCTCTTGTTGACCTATGGAGACCCCCGTTAATTCCATAGGTTTTTTCCGAGCCAAGGAATACTCAGAAATTGTCTTTTCCAGATCCTTCCTTTGAAACATAACCTTCAGCACCTGGAATTTATCGGTGGTCTCCCAACTAAGTCCTCACTACGTCTGGGCCTGCTTAGTTTCCAAGAGGGGACTATTTAGGCTATTTAGGGCTAGCCCAGGCATGGGCAACCTTTTGCCCTCCAGGTGTTTTGGACTTCAACTCCCACAATTCCAAACAGCCTACCAGCTGTAAGGAATTTTGGACTTGAACAAACTTCTGCCCTCAGTTGTTTGGACTTCAAACAGCCTAACAGCCGGTAGGCTGTTAGGAATGGGAGTTGGAGTCCAAAACACCTGGAGGGCAGAAGTTTGCTCATGCCTGAGGTAGACTTCCCTCTTTGCCTGCTTTCTAGTCCACCTCCTAAATAGTCTGCAGCCTCCACCTTCAACAAGGTTTAACATTTCAAAGCAGACTGGACTTTGGCCACAAGTGCTTGGTTTCCTTTCTCTTTGTCCTGTGGGCCAGTCTGTGTATCCACGGAGGGTCTCGTGTGCATAAAATCGCCCCCTGCACCCACAACAGTGGCCCGCCCTCCGCCAGGTCAGCTTTCTTTTCATCCCTGCGGTGGACACGCTCCTTAGAACTTGGCCCAAGACCAATTGTCCTAGAGTCCTTCCTGAGCTGTCAGTACTTCATCACACTAGATAATTGTGTTTTATTGTATTTTACTGTGCTTACTGTGTTTTTATCATGTTTTACCGTGTTTTCAACCTCTGTGAGTCTCCCCGAGCCACATGGGAGGGGCGACCAACAAGCCGAAATAATAAATAAATAAAATAATTAATCCGCTTTAAATCCGGTTTCTGCCTCCTGCGGAATTCTGTAGTTTGTAGATTAGTGAGGCTGAGAAAAGCTCCTTCCTAAACTACAAACCCCAGAATTCTGCAGGAGGCAGAAACCGGATTTAAAGTGGATTAATCCTCTAGTGTGAGTAGATGAGAAAGAGTACGATTTCCCCCCAAAGGCAGCCCACTTCGGAAAGTCCTGCCATTGACCCCTGCCGATGGAAAGCGCTGAGCTTTGCGTAGAAAGGCTCCTGTCGGCCAAGCTCTGCTCTGGGTCCCAAAGGCCCGTCCCTTGAGAAGGGCAGCGAAGGCCGTGTTTGGGAAGGCGCTCAGCCAGACGGGTCCGGAAAAGGGTTTGCTTTCACAGCCCCGACCGGGAGAACAAGGCCAACTGGTTTGATGGGAAACTCGTGTTTCGGTCTGCACTCCCCCCCTCCCCCTCCTCGAAACCGCTTCATCTGGACGCAAAATGTCCGCCGGGTCCCAAGCCCAGCTGGTGGGGAGCCTTGGCAGCCTTCTACGATCCCTGTTTCCTTTCCTTGCGCCCGGGGAGCTCTCTTTTTCGGGCAGCCAAGCCCCGACCCCTGGCCTCCCCCCCTCTCTTTCAATGCGGCCCAAAGGGAGGAGGGGGCGAGAGGAGGCCCTGGCTTCCGTCCCCTCCTTCCCTCCCTCTTCCCCTCCCCCAGAGGGTCCGGCGCACAAAGGGCTCCTTGAAAAAGGTCTCCAAAGCCGCGTCGAGGCCCTGAGAAGGCGCTGGGGGCAAAGGCCTGGGCGCCGCGGGTGGGAGAGGCCTCCGGTGCGTGGGCTCGGTTGGGAAGCCTGGCCTCGCCCTCCCTCCCCTCCCAACACACACATACACACACATACAGAGGCCAGATCAACCGGCTGCTGCCTCCGTGCGTGCCAAATGCGGACCATGTGTGCCAGGAAGCGGGGAGAGGGGATTCGGCGCTTCAAACGAGGCGCGCTGGGGTCGACCTCCGAGCGAGAAGCCTTCTTGACTCCCTAAACGGCTTCAGGGGCCTCTCGCTTCGGACTAGGGGACAACGTGGTTTAGGATGCGACAGGGTAGATCTGAACTTTAGAATGAATGCACTTCGGCACCACTTTTAACTGCAATAATCCTAGGATTTGTGGTTTAGTGAAGCAAGCACCAGCACTCTTTTGCAAGGAAGACGAAAGACCTTGCAAAAGGACTACACCCGCAATGGCACCCCGCCTATGGCCCCCGCATCCTCAAGCAGCCCCCCCCCCCCCGCCTCTTTGTGGATGGGCTGCGTAGCCTACCGCTGAGATCAAAGCCCCCTACTGCCTCCCCAACTGTGGGCCCCGACCCCCAAATGGGCTCCCCTTATTAGCTCCATGTTCGGGTCACAACAAACTCGGCAACAGGAAAAGGTTTCTGAACGCCACCCTTTTGCAGTCACGGCAAGGACGTGCAGTGTTTACAGCGGACTCTGCAGAACATGCTTCAGCTCAACTCCACAGAATGAAAAAGCAGCCTGGGTTGTTGTGTGTTTTCCGGGCTGTGTGGCCATGTGCCCGAAGCATTCACTCCTGACGTTTCGCCTGCATCTATGGCAGGCATCTTCAGAGGTTGTGAGGTCTGCGGGTGCCTGCCATAGATGAAGGCGAAAGGTCAGGAGAGAGTGCTTCTGGAGCATGGCCACATAAGCCCGGAAAACTCACAACAACCCAGTGATTCCGGCCATGAAAGCCTTCGACAATACAAAAAGCAACCTCTTTAGCAACCTTTGCAAATGCTGATTTATTGTCAGTAAAGGTTTGGTGTTTATACCTATTTTATATACCTGTATCTGGCAGGGGCAAACTTCGGCCCTCCCAGTGTTTTGGACTTCAACTCCTGGGGCCCGAGACCAGGAATTGTGGGAGTGTTGAAGTCCAAAACACTGGGAGGGCCGAAGTTTTCCTACGTCTGGCCTATATTACACAGAGCGGTGAGTGGGAAAAGTTTAAGAAGCCCTGGTCTACACGATTCAGGAGAAAATAAACCAGTTTAAAATATGCAAAAAATAATGTGTATATGTAAAATAAATAATTTGGGTTGGATGGACAAACAAAAATCCCACTTTTACGAAGTCCCTTTTTGTCTTCTGTCCTGCCCTCCCTAATGCCGGTCCGCCAGACTAAAGCTCTTTGTGGGGTCATGGGGTGGCATGCCCTTTTTCATAATCTCACTCTGAGACTTCTCCTCAGGAGCCCATGCTATTCTCCCCAGGACCGAAGCTGCCCCCCCACTTCCTTAAATGAGAAAGTGTTCACTGCCTTCACGATTCAGGCCATCACGATTAAGGCCACGCTTGTATTCAATGCAGGGCCGCGCACCTTGTTCGGTCTCCTCACGCACTTCTAAGCCCCGTCTGGCCCATTTCCCCTTCCCTGTCTCTTTCTCCTTTCGATGGCTGATAGATTTATTCAAGTCTTCAATCAGCCTGCGCTGCTCTCTCTCTCTCTCTCTCTCTCTCTCTCTCTCTCTCTCTCAAGAGATCCACAAGCTCCTGAGGCAGAAAGAATGAACTCCTCTTGATTTGTCTCCCCTTCTTTTCGAGTACTTTTTCAAAGTACGATTTTATTTTTTTCCGTAATGATCTTGCTGTTTTCCACAGAACAGGCTTCAAATATTCCCCAAATAAGGTTTAGGCCATTGGCCCCACAACATTCAAAACTCGGAATGAGGCTGCATAGCCAACACAGCACCCCGAAAATATGGGTTGTTGTGAGTTTTCCGGGCTGTATGGTCATGTTCCAGAAGCATTCCCTCCTGATGTTTCGCCTGCGTCTATGGCAGGCATCCTCAGAGGTTGTGAGGTGACCTCATAACCTCTGAGGATGCCTGTCATAGAAGCGGGCGAACTGTCAGGAGAGAATGCTTCTGGAACATGGCCATACAGCCCGGAAAACTCACAACAGCCCAGTGATTCCGGCCACGACAGCCTTGGAACTGAGTCCGGGAACTCAACCTGTTTCAGGTCTTTGCAGGCCCCAATCCTAGGCTCCCGTAGGTGTTATTTTCCACCAAAACAACAACAACGCAACGTAATTGCACAAGGAACAGCACAGGGCAAACGTTTAGCTAATGTGTGTTATGTAGGTGTCTCAGTAAGTCCCCAGTGTTTAGGGCCTCTTTTTATTTACGAGCTGTGTTTTCAGAAGGGCAATGTCTCTGACAGAGCCTTCCCTCCCCTTCTCTTCTTCCCTCTCCGCCTCCCTTCCCAGGAAAGAGAGAGGATGGGAGGAAGAAGAAGGCGAAGAAGGTTTGATGCGGCTGACAAAGGCGATGCCTCTTTCTTCCCCATCGACCGGAGCGCGGACAGATGTGAGATTTCCAGCCTCACAAGGCGGCGGCGGCGCCTGCCTGCCTTCTCCCTCTCCCAGCTCCGGCTTGGCCTCTCCCTTCCCTCCCTGCCTGCCTCTCGCTCCACCGCCTCCCCCTCCCCCTTCCTTCCTTCCTCCCCCCCTCCCCTCCTGCCAGCCTGCTTCCCTCCCTCCTCCTCCTTCCTCCCGTCCCCGCTTTGTTCTCCTCCCCTTTCCCTCTCTTTAAATAGATTTCAAGGCGCTGCCCGCCCGAGAGCAGCTGCTGAGCTCTCCAGAGGGAAGGCCGGCGCTCGCTTCCCTGTCAATAGCCTCCCCGCTTCTCCGATTTCCAAACAGAAAACAATCCACGGCCGGATCAACCTGCGGGGAGGAGTTAAGCCCGCGGGGCTGGAGGCCGGCCTGCCTGCCTGCCGAGCGGTGGCAAGGACACCAGAGGCACAAGCCAGCCTCCCGCCGGGGTCTCTTCCCGCCTCTGGCCTCGGGCCGGAGACCTCCACTCGTGACCCTCCTCCTCCACCCCCGCGAGTGGGTCCCGGGCAGACTCCCCCTCCCCCTCCCCCTCTTCGCCGCCCCCAGCGGCCACTAACCTGCTCGCAGTGGCTCGAAAGGCGCCACGATACGAACCCGGCACTGCTGCGCTGGCCAGGCACCGCCATTCATTTCCAGGGGCTTCGCAGGGCGAACTCCCTGGGCGACCGGCCGCGCCTGCGCAGTCGCGCCTGCCTGGCTACTCTCGCCGCTCACTCGCTGGAGTTCACGGAACTCCAGCCTCAATTAGGCCTGGCCTCGACCATAAAAGCTGTCCCTGGGGGCTGCTTCTCACCAAACCCGCTGCTCCGAAGGGCCCAATGGGTCCGTGGGCAGGGGGTAGTTCTTTCTGTGAGGCGAGAAGGCCATCTCTGGGCACAGAAAGGCCTGTAACGGAGAACAGGGCCAAAGGGGACGTCCTTGCTTTCTCCAGAGCACCCACACAGCCCCAGAAGGCCCAAATGCAACCAGCTCCTCAGTAAGCACACTCAGTCACTCACCCCCATTTCCTGACCAAGCCTGTATCTATCCATAATGACGAATGAATCCAGTTTTGAGACCAAGTTAAACTACCGAAGCTCAAAGATACGGAATCCAGAGAGAGGACTTTTTGCAAGGTCTTTACAGCCTTCTCTGTAACTATAGTTCATATCACTGAGTCACAACAGTTATAATTGTGCTAAACTGCACTCATACTGCACCCGAAGTCTCATGAGAGGCTTAGGAGAAATCAATAACAAAGAAGCCCCCCTCCATGCCTGAAAGATGGCCCTTCCTTCACCTCTGGGCCGCAGGGCACTTTTCGTGGTGGAGGAGGCCCTTATCAGACTAACAACACCCAGGTCCCAGCCAGCATTTCTTTGGGGGAGTTGCATAGTTGGAGGATTATGTTGTTTTTACAACGATCACACTCCGCTGCAGTTAGACATGTGCTGTTTACAAGTCGCGGGGATTTTCTATGTGCCTTCCTTTCATTGACCCCGAAAGGGGCCCCTTCGCTGGGGTTTTATTCAGCCTTCCCCTGAGATGGAGAGAATGGTGTTCACCGTGAGGCTTAAACAGTGGAGTGGGGTTCAAACATTCAAGTTACTACCCCACGGTGGCTCTTCCTAGGACTTTGTTTTTTATTCAGATAGTTCCCGAGCCTTGGCGAGCCTATCACAGGGTTTTCTTGGCAAGGTTTGATCAGAAGAGGTTTCCATTGCCTCCTTCTGAGGCTGAGAAAATATGACTTGCCCAAGATCACTCAGTGGGTTTCATGGCTTAGTGGGGATTCAAGTCCTGGTATCCAGAGTCACAATCCAACATTCAAACCATCACACCACACTGGCTTCCTAGCAAAGGTGGTAATACAGATAGGTGGATCTGTTTATTGATTAGTTCACTGACCATATCAACAACAAAAGACAAAAAAATACACAGGCAAATAGACCCTAACCACTATCCTAAAACTCCTGTAAGGATTAACTAAAATTAAAATGCAACTTTAATTTTAATCCGCTTTATGTTAATCGTTACAATACCGTGTTGCTGTGAATTTTACAGGCTGTATAGCCATGTTCCAGAAGCATTCTCTCCTGATGTTTCACCCACATCTATGTCAGGCATCCTCAGAGGTTGAGAAGTCTGTTGGAAACTAGGCAAGTGAGGTTTATATATCTGGGGAATGTCCAGGGTGGGAGAAAGAACGCTTGTCTGTTGGAAGCAAGTGTGAATGTTGTAATTGGCCACGTTGATTAGTATTGGATGGTCTTGCAGCTTCAAAACCTGGCAGCTTCCTGCCTGGGGTAATCCTTTGTTGGGAGGTTTTAGTTGGCCCTGATTGTTTCCTGTCTGGAGATCCACAGTTTTCTGTGTGTTGCCCTTTATTTACTGTTCTGATTTTAGATATTTTTTTTAATACTGGTAGCCAGATTTTGTTCATTTTCATGATTTCCTCCTTTCTCTTGAAATTGTCCACTTACTCGTGGATTTCAATGGCTTCTCTGTGTAGTCGGACATGGTGGTTGTTAGAGTGGTCAAATAATAATATGCGATGTCCAGGTTGATTTATCAAGTGCTCTACTATGTTCCTTGATTCGTTTCTGGACATGGTCATCCCTATGTAGACTTGTACACAGCTGCATGGTATATGGTAGACTCTTGCAGAGGTGAGAGGATCCCTCTTGTCCTTTGCTGAACATAGCATTTGTTGGATTTTCTTAGTGGGTCTGAAGATTGTTTGTGGGTTGTGCTCCTTCATCAGCTTCCCTTGATGTATGGTAGGAACACCTTTCTTCTGGGTTGATCTTTGTCTTTACTCTCCTGGCTTGTTCTTGGCCTTACAGCTCTTCTAATGTCTGTGGTGGAGTATAAATTGGCCTTTAGAGCCAAGTTTTAGGTGATCCAGTTCATCTTGGAAGAGATGTGGTTCACAGATTCTTTTGTGCTAGGTCTGCCAAGGCTTTAATTCTGCTTCTTGTTGACTTGGGTGATGGTGGGAGTTTTTATGTAGGTATCAATCAGTGTGTGTGTAGGTTTTCTGTAAACTATGTGGCCCAATTGTTTATTGGGTTTGTGGATGACCCTGTGTTTTTGGTGTATGTATTCTAGAATAGTGTGTGATATATGTATATGTGTGTGGGTGTTTTGAACCTTGAGGAGAAGTGGTTCTATTACTACTACTACTACTACTACTACTACTACTACTACTACTGGGTTGGTGTAAGTTTTTCGAGTTTATGCCTATGTTCCAGAAGCATTGTCTCCTGACGTCTCGTCTGTATCTATGGCAGGCATCCTCAGAGATTGTGAAATCACAACCTCTGAGGATGCCAGCCATAGATGTGGGCACAACGTCAGGAGATAATGCTTTTGGAACATGGCTATACAGCCCCGAAGACTTACAGCAACCCAGTGATTCCGGCCATGAAAGCCTTCAACAATACATTATTATTATTATTATTGTTGTTGTTATTATGAGGTAGAGACTGAATCCACGAAGGCCGGGAGAACGATGTAAGCGTCACGCTTTATCCTTGCTCAATTGGGGTGCTCCCGAGGCACTAGGGATAGAATTAATGCCGTTTGACACCACTTTAACTGCCCCGGATCACTTCTATGTCATCCTGGGAGCTGTAGTTTAGTGAGCCGTGGGCCGTTTTTGGCAGACGAGGCGAAAGACATCGCTCCCGCTTTCGCCTTTGTGAGCCTGGCAGCCCCGGAGCCTCCGGCGTCGCCTTTTCTCCTTCCCTTTCTCTCTCTCTTTCTTTCTTTCTCTCTTCCTCTGCGGAGCTGCCAGGGGCGGAAGCGCAGCGGGGCTGCTGGTGGTGGGCGGAAGGCAAATGTCACCCGTGGAGATGTTCTGACAGATGCTCCGAGGAGCTGGGTCGTGCGCGTGCGAGGGAGAAGGAGGAAGGGGAGAGGAAAGGAAAGGAGAGGAAGGAGGAAGGAAGGCAGGCGCTGAAGGCAGATTAGCCAGCCAGGCTCTCCATCCCTCCCCCCCTCCTCCCTCGCCCTCCCTCTTTCAGGCTCCGCTGGTAGAAGCCGTCCATCAGCAACCAGTCCAAGCTGCCAGGGATAATGTGCGATCAACACCAAATCACCCCCGCCAGGCACGATCCATCATCCCCTGCAACGTCGGCACCCTCCCCCCTCCCTCAGAGGAAGGGGGGAAGGGAAAGAAGGGAAGAGAATGAAGGAGGCTTCAGCCACGTTAACTTACAAGGCGGTTGCAACCACAGCTGCAGCAAAAGACATCCGTGGAGTGGCTGCTGCGCACTGAAATTGGATCGCAGCCCAGCCAGCCAGCCGAGGAGGCTCCCCAACAAAAGCCGAGGCTCTCAGACTGGCCTTCACCTGGGATACCAGGCTCCAGTAGAGTCAGTCACTGGCCAACACACATTTTAGTGCCTCAAACGTTAGCCCTGTTTCTGGGTATTTAAGAAGCCTGATCCCTACGATCTACTAGACAATGCAATTTTATTTGGGGTGAATCAGCACCCCCAAATAACCCCAAAACGGACCTAAAAACCAAGACAAAAAGAAAAATATTTTGTTGTTGTTGGGCTGTGTTACTGGTGGTTCCCTTCTTTTGACTTTTAATAATTGGGGCACGTTGGTATCCCCTCCTTTGTGCTTGGATTGTGCCAATGACACCCCCGTCTTACTGAACCATTTAAAACATATATACATTTTCTCAGATTCAGACTCTTCTTACCAAGGTGTAGGAGAAGGGTAGGGCCTCCTTATGTCAACCCTAAGGAAATCCTCTCTCCGGTTTTCGTGGGAAGATTTATTCCGAGTGGGCTAAGATCTCCTTCTTGAAGGACTAGCCCAGTCCAGTTTGAAGACAGAGAATGGGAAGGGAGGATACTGGAGACTTGAAAGGGCCCACCCTAGTTTAGAGGCAAGAGAGAGTAGGTCATGCAGCTCACCTTGTCCCAGTGTGTATCTACACCGCAGAATGAATGCGGGTTGGCACCACTTGAACTGCCAGGGCTCTATGCTATGGGATCAAAGAAGGTTAGAGGATTGAGCCATGACAGTTGAAGGCCCCATCAACACTGCCATGCAATGCCGTTTCCAAATGCAGTTTAGCTGCATTGGAGTGGTTTCTATGAGTCTACATTGCCATATAATGCAGTTAAAGTGCATTCTGAAACGGCATGACATGGCAGTGTAAGATGGGGCCAAAGTAATGTTTTTCAGTGTAGATGCACAAGAAAAGTATTTACATAATAACATCATTTCCAGGAAGGAAGGAACAGAGGTTGGATGGCCATCTGTCGGTGTGCTTCTTTTTTCCTCGTGTCTGGAGCGACTTGAGAAACTGCAAGTACCTTCTGATGTGAGAGAATTTGCCGTCTGCAAGGAGGTTGACCTGAGACCTGGGGATGCCAGGATGTTTTGATGTTTTACCATCCTTGTGGGAGGCTTCTCTCATGCAAACCTGCTGGAGCTGACAGGGGGAGCTCATCCACGCTCTCCCCTGATTCGAACCTCTGACCTGTCGGTCTTGAGTCCTGCCAGTCCTGCCATAGCGCTCGCGCTTTCAATGCGATTTTCCTGCTTTTTGCCAGGGGGTTGGATGGGATGGCCCATTAGGTCTCTTCCAACTCAATGATTCTATGATTCTATTCTGTGACTCTAAGGAAGGAAGAAGAAGCTAGCAATGGAAGAGAGGCTCCCCCTCTAAACGCCACGATTCGGTTTGGGAAGGAGAGCTACGCCGGATTGGGAGCGAAACCTCCCAGCTCCTGGATGAGCTCTGCCAGAACAGCGAGCAAAGGGCCTCTTGCCTTGCCTTCCCCTCCCTTCCCCTCCCCTCCCCTCCCTCCCCGTTCTGGCGCGGGCTTATCTCCAGCAGGGCTCGCTGGCCTTGTCTCCGGCTGCCCCGGGGGCCTCCGCGGCGCTGGCACCCTCTTGACCCAGATAAGAGCCCAGGCGAGGGGCTGGCTCGCTCCGGCGCCTCCGTCTCCAAGCCAGAGAGAAGGAAGGAGAGGGAAGAGAAGGAGGGGAGCCAGGCGCGGGAGGGAAATGCCCATCAATCTTGGACCGCGAGAGCCTGCTTTCCCCAATGCTCTTGGAATAGAGTGGATAGCTTTCGTATACTCAGGAAGGGGACATTTGGTCCCTTTTGTCCAGGCTTTCTTTGTCTGTAGCCGGCCCGGTGGAGAGCAAGCACGGAGGCCGAGTCCAAAGGCCCCTTTGAGCCCTATTTCCTGTGCCTTTCCACCTAGTAACGTACTCTGCATGCCCCCAGAGGCACTCTTCCTCCTCCTTCCCTGAGCTTGGTTTCTGCTAGGAAGCAGAGCAATGGAATCAAGCTGCACGAAAAGAGATTCCCACCAAAACATCAGGAGGAACTGGTTTGCTGTGAGTTTTCCGGGATGTATGGCCACGTTCCAGAAGCACTCTCTCCTGACATTTCGACCCCATCTATGGCAGGCATCCTCAGAGGTTGAGGGGTCTGTTGGAAACTAGGCAAGTGAGGTTTATATATCTGTGGAATGTCCAGAGAAAGAACTCTTGCTTGCTTGAAGCAAGTGTAAACGTTGCAGTTGACCATCTTGGTTAGCATTTAATGGCTTTGCAGCTTCAAAGTCTGGCTGGTTGCAGTGAGTTCCACTACCGAACAGCTCCCACAGTCAGGAAGTTCTTCCTAAAGTTCAGATGGTAGTTTCTTGTGATTTATTATTAATAATAAAATAATAATAATAATTACTTATTGAGTTCTACAGTGTGGGTGCACCCTTCCTCTCCGTTGCACCTTCCTCCCTTTCCTCGTTTGCCTTCTCCCTGAATCGCCTGGAAATTTGCTAAAACCGCGCGACCGATTCCGCAGATTTCTGCCTTTGATGCTGTGAGTTTGCTCTCCTTCCTCCTCCTCCTCCCATTAGAAGCTATTCATCCGGAACGTCGGGATTCAAGCGCCTGTTTTAAGTGCTTTCTCCAAATGCTCCGCTCTGAGCCCCAGCCTGTCGTCTCTCCTTTCTCCGGAGGAGACGTCTTCTTGCCCCAGTTTATTTGTTTTGGGCGGGGGAGGGGGGTTTATGGCAGGCTCCTCGCCTTCTCCCCTCACTCCTTCCGCCCCCCCCCCCCCAGGGATCCCCAAGGGGCCTTCGGGGCCGATTAAAGGTATAGGAGCCAAGAAAAGACCCCTTTCTCAGGACGGCCTTGGGGGAATCACCTCTCGGGGAATCGATCTCCATAGGGTTGTTGTGAGTTTCTCATGTTCCAGAAGCATTTTCTCCTGACGTTTCGCCTGCATCTATGGCAGGCATCCTCAGAGATTGCGAGGTCTGTTGGAAACTAGGAAAATGGAGTTTATATATCTGTGGAATGTCCCGGATGGGAGAAAGAACTCCTGTCTATTTGAGGTAGGCGTGAATGTAGCGATTGGCCATCTTGATTAGCATTTAATGGACTAGCAGTTTCAAGGTCTGGCTTCTTACTGCCTGGGGGAATCCTTTGTTGGGAGGTGTTAACTGGCCTTCACAACCTCCGAGGATGCCTGCCATAGATGCAGGCGAAAGGTCAGGAGATAATGCTTCTAAACGTGACCATACAGCTCGGAGAGGTCACAACCCAGCGATTCCGGCTATACATACATTTCCATATTTTGCAATTCGAGGCAGGGCTGTAGCCAGGATTTTGATTTTGGGGGCTGAGTTTGGTTGTGGGGGGGCTGAGACTGGGTGGAAGAGGGTCTACCCTAGCAAACCTTTTGTATTGTTATCCCAATAACCCCATGAATGTAGGATAATGAGCATGGTGATCAGATCATGATATGAATAAACATAACAGTTTAAATAATGTACCAGTAAGGCCTTCTCGAGGACCACCCTGACCCCCCTACATGCCTGATTCGAGGTACAGCAGATCCAGGTGGGAATCGGGCATCTTTGCCACGTAAGATCGCGGAGGTACTGGGGGCATCTACACCAGGCATGGACAAACTTGGGCCCTCCTTCCATGTGTTTTGGACTTCAACTCCCACCATTCCTAACAGCCTCATGCCCTTTCCTTTTTCCTCTTAGCCGCTTAAGCTGGCTGGGAGGGCCTACGTTTGCCCATGCCTGATCTACACTGTAGAATGAATGCAGTTTGATACTGCTTGAGCGCTCCATCCGCGTATAACCCTTTTAACCCAGCCCAATGCGAGCCAGACGCGCTTGAATTCCCACTCGAGGAAAAAGCCGAGCTGCTCCTCCCACGTCAAGCGTTTCAATTATCATCTCTCCGCTTATGAATAAGGCAAGACCCTAAAGCCCCTTCAGGCACCTACCTACGTGAGGACTGGGAAATAAAAGTCACATTAATTTCCCTGGCGCCCGGAGGAAGATTCACACGAGCGAAGGTGCCTTTCGAGCCCACGCACATGGGACTCGTGGGGCCTGGGGGGGTGGGGGCGCGCGCGGGTTTGGGGGTTTGATTCGCGGGGGTTCAAATCTCTGCAGGCAGAGCAGCCTTTGACGCTGCTGTCACCAAACAGGCACTTGAAAGGCACGTGTGAAATTCTCCTCGCTTTCACATCATCACTCCAGTGCCTGTCTATGTCTAACAAGGCAGGTAGCCAAGGCTTCAGCCAAACGGTATTATGTATCACGAATAGATGCAATCTTGAATCCAAGGGCCCTTCCACACAGCCCTATATCCCAGAATATTAAGGCAGGAAACCCCACCTTATCTGAGTGTGGACTCAAATAACCCAGTTCAAAGCGATTTTCTGCCTTCATATTCTGGGATATAGGGCTGTGTGGAAGGGCCCCAAGGTGCATCTTCATTGCTGAATTAACGCAATTTGACACCACTTGAACTGCCTCAGCTTCATGCTATGGAATCTTGGGAGTTGTAGTTTAACCGTGTCTTTAGCCCTCATTATTAAATAATGCTGATACCTCGCCAAACTACAGCTCCCAGGATTTCTTAGCTTTGAACAGGGCAGTTCAAGTGGTGTCAAAGGGAATTACATCTACAGTGTAGATGCACCCCCAAAATTAACCTGGAAATAGATTTCCTGTACCACGCTTCACTATAACCCCTTCCCAGAGGAATTTTTCTGAGGCTGCTCAGTGCACTTTGGGGAAAATGCCACCGGGTCAAAGGGCAGCGAGTCTTCTAAGTCAAGGTCATCCTCAGCTATTTTCCTTCTAGAAAGCAAGGTTTAAGTGTAAATGTTTGCACATAAGCACCCGTCCTGTAGCTCAGTGGTTCCCAACCTTTTACCCCCAGGGACCACTTGACCAGGGACCACTTTGACCAGGGACTACTCTCCAACGTTAATACCAAAGGAGTTATGAATCAGTTTTGGTCAATTTTAGATTTAATTTTGGTTATTTGGGGTGCTGATTCAAAAAAATTGCATTGGATAGAGCTCATCAACTCTAGTTTCTGATACAGAACATATGCCATCCAGTAGTCACCATCTGCCCCCCCCCCCCACAGAAAACCATCTTCTATGTATATAATAAAAGTCAGTGTTTGCGCGGAGGTGTGGAGGAATATGTGGCAGCATTTCGATTGATTGCCACTGTAAGATTATTTGCATAAAGGACTCTGATTGGCCAGCCTCAGAACTCCAACATTCTAAGACACCAGACAGAGGGGATTGGTTGCCACTGAGGGAGTATTTGCATAAAGCACTCTGATTGGCCATCTACATTCCAACATTCTAAGGTGATGGAGAGGAAAAAGGCAGTCAGTCACTGCAGCCCACAGCAATGACGGATCAGGACCAAACTTGGCACACAGGGGCCCAATGGCCCACTTCACAACCTGGTGTGGTTTAGGGCAGGATGGGCCACGAATGATGGGATTTGCAGTAACTTCACCCGATTCACTTCCCAAACAACACTGTAGCCCCTATAAATCACAGACCAGGCCCAAAATTTACAATAAGACTTCATTAACTTGATTTTCCTGACTAGGTCTCACTTAATGGGATGCTGTTTAAGGACTGAATTAACAGTAAGGCTTCATTCACTTGATTTTCCCAACTAGGCCTCAGCTCATGGGACATTGTGTATGGCCTGAGTTGACAGTAACCTACCTTGGCACACAGAGCCCCTATGACCCATGCTACATTCTACTGCAGTTTAACATAAGAACATAAGAAGAGCCATGCTGAATCGGGCCTCAGCCCATTTAGTCCAGCATTCTGTGTCACACAGTGGCCCACTAGTTGTACACAGGGATCTCTAGCAGAAAGGAGGGCAAAACCCTCACCTGCTCCCGACCCCCCACAACCAGTACCCGGGGAAATCCTGCCTGCCTCCATCAACACAGAGGTGGCACTTGGATGTCCATTTCAGTAACTACTGATTCCCTTGGTATCCATGAATCTGTCTAATCCTGCCTTGAAGCTGTCCAGGCTGACCACTGTCACAACCTCCTCTGGAAGTGAGTTCCATAACCCAATGACCCTCTGGGTGAAGAAATATTTCCCTTTATTAGTCCTAACTTTCCTACCTTGGAGCTTTAGGGAGTGCCCCCTAGTCCTAGTGTTGTGTGACAGAGAAAATATTTTTTCTTTATTCACCTTTTCTATCCCATGCATGATTTTATACACTTCGATCAAGTCACCTCTTAAACGCCGTCTTTCAAGGCTGAAAAGACCAAGGCGTTGCAACCTGATTTCATAAGGGAGCCGCTCCATCCCTTGGATCATTTTTGTTACCCTTCTTTGTACCTTTTCCAGTTCCGTTATATCCTTCTTGAGGTGCGGTGACCAGAATTGTACACAGTACTCCAGATGTGGCCTCACCATAGATTTGTAGAGAGACAATACAACATTTGCCGACCTATTTTCGATTCCCTTCCTGATCATGCCAAGCATAGAATTTGCTTTTTCACTGCTGCTGCGCACTGGGTTGACATCTTCATTGAGCTGTCCACCAAAACCCCAAGATCCCTTTCCTGGTTTGTCTCAGAAAGCTTTGATCCCATCAGTTGATAAGTGTATTTGGGGTTCTTTGCCCCGATGTGCATGACTTTACACTTGTTTAGATTAAAATGCATTTGCCACTTTGTTGCCCATTCACTCAATTTCGAGAGATCTTTCTGGAGCTCTTTACAGTCAGTTTCATTTTTAACTACCCTGAACAGTTTAGTGTCATCTGCAAACTTTGCTACCTCACAATTTACTTCTACATCCAGATCATTTATGAATAAATTAAAAAGTAACGGTCCTAAAACTGAACCTTGGGGTACGCCACTTCTCACCTCTTTCCACCCAGAGAAATGTCCGTTTATTACCACCCTTTGTTTCCTACAGTTTAGCCAGGTTCCAATCCAGGACAAGACCTGTCCCCTGATTCCATGGCTGAAGAGCTTATTTAGGAGCCTTTGGTGAGGGACTTTGTCAAAAGCCTTTTGAAAGTCAAGGTAAACAATATCAATTGGGTCCCCTTTATCTATGAGTTTATTTACACCCTCAAAGAATTCTAACAAGTTAGTAAGACATGATTTGCCTTTGCAGAAACCATGTTGATTTTCCTTCAGCAATGCCTGTTCTTCTATGTGCTTAGTAATTTTTTCTTTAATAATGGTTTCCATCACTTTGCCTGGAACTGAGGTTAGACTAACTGGCCTATAATTTCCTGGATCACCCCTGGATCCTTTCTTGAAGATCGGAGTTACATTTGCCTCCCTCCAGTCCTCGGGTACAGTGCCTGATCTTAGAGAAAGGTTATATATTTTGGCTAGAATTTCAGCAATTTCACCCCAGAGTTCTTAAGAACTCTGGGGTGGATGCCATCTGGCCCTGGTGACTTGTTGACATTTAGTTTAGTAAGGCATGGAGGAGGGTGGGCCATGGATGATGAGATTTGATGTACCTCCATGGATTATTGGATTTGTAGTACTTTCAAACCATTCCCCACAGACCACTGCGACCCAGAACCAAGACCGATAAAAACCACACTTGGCACACAATGCCCCCATGACCCACACTCCATCCGACTGTAGTTTAGAGGAGGGCGGACCATGGATGATGGGATTTCAAGTACCTCCGCTCACTTCCAGAGCCCGCTGCGACCCTCATCCAGTGATTGAGGAAGACCACACTTTGCACACAAAGCCCCCTTGATACACTTTACATCCTGGTGCAGTTCGGAGGAGGGTGGATCACGGAAGGTGGCACTTGAAGTACCTTCACTCATTTCCCGAGACTGCTGCGACCCTCATCCAATTACTGATCAAGACCAAACTTGGCACACAGAGCCCCCATGACCCACTTTACATCCTGGTGCAAATTGGAGGAGGATGGACCATGGATTATGGGACTTAAAGTACCTTCACTCACTTCTTGAGATCACTGCAAGCCAAATGAGCAACTGATAAGGACCAAATTTGGCACACAATGTCTTCCTCAAATAACCCAGGCAGGGCCGGGTCCGCAAGCTAGTCTGCTATAAAGGTAGTGTGGATGGATATGTATATTCTATTGCTGCTAGTCGCAGTCCTCTTCTTGGGCAAAGGCACAGCAGTGTGTTTACTAGTGCTCCTTTTTCCTTTAACTGAGCTGTGGATCAGGAGAACCAGCAGCCATTTGGTGAAAATGTATCATTGTTCCCAATCAACCAGCAGTTAAAGTAACAGTTAGGGGAAATGAGATACAGCTGAAACCGGATGGACTCTTCTACTGCACCTATTATTTCCAGAGGCCCAAGCTGGTTGTTCAAAACTGGAAGGCACACTTCCTGTTTATAACTGATGAAAGGCACAAGGTCTGGCAGAAGTTCCCCACCCATCCTCTCTTTCTTTCCACTCCCCTCCTTTATCTACTGCACCAGGATTGGTTCCTCTCTTCGATTGCTGCATGATCTTGTCCAGTTCACTCCTAAGAGAGGCAGGGGGGTCCAAATTCAACATGTTTTATGTCAGCAGCACCCCACACAACAGTATTGTGAATGAAATCCCGCGAAAGGCATCACAAGGCCAAGGAACAGCCTTGTATCTGGAGCCAACTTTGAGATTGCATCTTAGGCTTGGACCTCTGCCATCACAGAAACTTGGTCAAGAATAATTCCAGGCAGCAAACCACAAACTGTGCTCCTGCTGATTGCAAGAGGTCTACCGCAGGGTAGGTGCCCCGAAAACAGTAGCGATGAACTTCGTATGTTTTCTTTAGCTTGTGGGTTACTAATGTTCACACACATCAATAATATGCTGAAGGATCACTCATAAAACCTCCAGGGTGAAGCTCATTCTTATTTCCTCATGATCCTAGGAACCAATGGTTGCACAGAGAACTGCTACCTGCTGCTGTGCTGAACTTATGTCAGGTGCCTCTTTGCAATAGCTATTCTTTGGTGAGTGCTGGAAGCTTGTGTGAGTGAGGGTATATTTACGCTGTAGAGGTGGTGCGGATTGACATCATTTTATCTTCCATGGATCAATGTTGAGGAGTCTTGAAGGTTGTAGTTTAGTGAAACACCAGCACTCTTTGGCAGAGAAGGCTAAAGAACTTGTAAAACTACAGTTCCTGTACTTCCATGGCATTGAGCCAGGCAGATAAATGGTACCAAACTGCATTAATTCTACAGTGTAGATCAGGGGTGCTCACACTTTTTCAGCATGCGAGCTACTTATAAAACAACCAAGTCAAAATGATCTACCTACCCACTACTCGGAGAGCCATAAAAGCAAAATATTTGGAAATTTATTTCAGTGAGAGCCATCTATTATATAAAGGAGGTCCCATCATGGAACGACTGCCATTGACAGAGAAACCATCCAAGGCAGAAACACCAAATTTGGCCACAAAAGTAAGCCTCAGGCAAGGAAGGTTTTTAGCAAAGAACCCCCCCCCCCAAATCTAGAAGGCCCCCAAAACAATGATACAAAAAACCCTACATTTCCCAGCGTCCTCTGCGGCCGCCAGCGAATCCCATTGGCCAACAACAGCCCACACAAAATTCAGGGAGGCTGAGTTCCCATAGTAACGGTGGGCTGAGCCAGCCAAGGCTAGGTTAGAATGCTGAGTGATTTGAGTTTAGTCAGTTGGTGTTTGTGGGTAAAACTGTCAAGACCAAAAAACCTGCAACACAAAACCCACCCCAACCAAAATTCACAACAAACACGACTGGCAAAAGCTACACCCCCTCCACATCACAACCAGCACACAGCCAGACACAAAATACACCCCACAAATACCTGACAAGTTCCCCAACACAAAACCCAGGACTGCACTCACTACTCACCACCACACACACGTCCAAATACACACACGTCCCAGGCACAATACTCCAGCAATTCCTACCCACACAACACAACTTCCTATCACAACCCATCCCCCCAACCTTATGGGACCCCGCACACACAACACCTACCACCATCACAAACAAAAACCAACTCCACCTATACTCCAACCACAACACAACACTGCACTGATACTCTACAAACACACACAAACACCCAAAACACCCCACCCACACAAGCATTCCACAACATACTACCACCCACAATGCCACCACACACTGACTAACTCACCAACAAAGTAATACCTGCACACAACACAATACCACACAGGCACAAAATACCACACAACGCCAATATGCAGAAGATACACAACTATGTGCACAGAGCACATACATACCACTCACAGGACAATAGACACCCACAACAAAAGACAACCACTTAACAAACACCACACCCACAACATGACAGCCACACAACTCGCGATGCCTACCTCTACAGACCCACAACACAACTCACACACAACACACACAACGCATACCACTGCTAAACAGAAACCTGCACAGTACAACCAACTAACACACCCCACATACACACCGTACATCCACACCACACTACCACTGCACACTCACAACAACAAACTACACACTCAACACCACACACTCTTCTCCAACCACCATCCCAAACACACACCACCAATCCTCCACTTTACAAACACCACCCCCACAACATGACAGCCACACAACTCGCGATGCCTACCTCTACAGACCCACTACACAACTCACACACAACACACACAATACATACATACCACTGCTAAACAGAAACCTGTACAGTACAACCAACTAACACACCCCACGTACACACCGTACATCCACACCACACTACCACTGCACACTCACAACAACAAACTAAACACTCAACACCACAAACTTTTCTCCAACCACCATCCCAACCACACACCACCAACTCCACAGGACTTCAACATCCCACCCACCAGAACAACCCACAACGACACAGCCATGACCCCACCAAGACCGTAAGTAACATCATTTCCAACCCTTACATACTCAGACTTTCTTGCATCTCCTACATAGGGCACAGCAACTCCTGCCGGGTACAGCTAGTATAATATACTGTATTCTAAGACTGAATTCAACTAAATGTGAGTATAATAAGCCCCTGAATGTATTCATAATAAGAATGATGATAATATTCATTCAGCCTCTGCTGCTGCTACTATTACTACTACTACTAGTAACAACATCAACAATAGGTTCCTAGAGTAGAAGAAGACCTCCAAGGGCCATCCAGTCCAACCTCCTTCTGCCATAAGGGAAAAACACAATCAAAGCATTCCTCACAGATGGCCATTCAGCCTCCGATAATAATAATAAAAATGGGTTCCTGGAATAGGAGGAGACCTCCAAGGGCCATCCAGTCCAACCTCCTGGGCGGTGTCCGGAGCCTGTGGAGCGGGACTGAGCCTTCCTCCCACCCTGCCTGCGATCTACCAGGCTGCCCTACGCGATCTACCAGTAGATCGCGATCTACCTAATGAGCACCCCAGATGCACTCTTTGAAAAGTTCCATATAAGACAATTTGAGAACCAAGAATGATGAGGGCCCTTCCAGACAGGCCCTATGCCCCAGGATCTGATCCCAGGTTGTGGTGTTTTTTTTTTTTGCTTTTAACTGGATTATATGAGTCCACACTGCCAGATAATCTGGGATAAACAGAAAGGCTGGGATCAGATCATGGAATATAGGACCTGTTTGGAAGGGCCCTCAACTATGTGCAGTTACTGAACTGGAAAACATGCCCTAGATACCACCTTGGTTTCTCAGCGGTTGGACCACTGACAAAGAATATAGTTTTCTCAATATATAGAGAGAGCCAATTATTTTTAATATTGATCTTTAAGATATATTATGTTGTGATAAGTTTTAAGACTCACAAGCACAACATGTGATCACTGAACATTACAAATGCGACAGCTGTAATATCCATTAAGGCACCCCAAGTCCCCATAAACTCACAAATCATATTGGGTAGAATCCAGACATAGTCTGGCATCCAAAGTCCCAATTATTTCAACAGCAGAATGTGCAAATGCTTCTCCCATTTAAATCTCTGAGACTTAAAATGTGCTTAACATTGGCTCATGCCCTAATTGTCTCTGAGTCCTGACCATCTCTATAGCTGCTTGAATAATAAAGTCTTTCTTATCTGATAAACTCCCCTGATTGTTCAGCTAAGCAAGATAGCCTGCATATGAAAAGCTATTGTTTAAATCCACACCCTGAAAAGGCCCAGATGGTTAGTTGGCCTTGGCGGAAAGGGAGCTGGAATGAACCAGTTTTCTTTTGGGTGGGGGATTTCCCACCCCAAGGGGATTTCCCACGAGGATTCTTTTCAAGGGAAAAAAGGAAGGGCCCACTTGGAGAAGTCCAGAGGACAGGGCTTTTGAAGTTGAGGAATAAGGGCTTTCATAGAAAACCAGATTTTTTTTCTTTTTCTGGTCAAGGTATTGAGTGAGCATTTCTATCACACACACAAATATTACTCTAGCTTCCATATTCTGCTTGTACTTGATCAATACACTAAAAAGACTTCTAGGTTTAGGCTCTCAAGCAGAGTCTGGAACTGTTTTTATAATCCATTTCTGTCATTAAAGATTAGCAACAACCCTGCATTGACACAAATTTGCAAGTTCTGGCTGAACAAAGCATGCATTTGAAAAGTTTGGTAGCTGTGAACGACTCCTTTTGGGGGATTGTGATTCTTCAGAGGTGACTGGTTTATTTAATTGTTCATCTGATTTCTACTTCTTCCAATAGGTGAAGCTATGTCTAATTCTTGTTATAGCAAAAGGTAAAGGTTTTCCCCTGACATTAAGTCCAAACTTGTCTGACCCTGGGGGTTGGTGCTCATCTCCATTTCTAAGCCAAAGAGCCGGCATTGTCCATAGACACCTCCAATGTCATGTGGATAGCATGACTGCATGGAGTGCCATTACCTTTCTGTTGGAGTGGTACCTTTTGATCTCCTCACATTTAAATGTGTTCGAACTGCTAGGTTGGCAGAAGCTGGGATTAACAGCAGGAGATCATGCCACTCCCTGGATTTGAACATGACCTTTTCGGTCAGCAAGTTCTGCAGCTCAGCACATTAACCCACTGGGGGCTCCAATTCTTGTTATACATCTTTTAAAATAACACATTTTGAAGACAACACATTCTTGTGGATCCTTGTGATTTTCAACTTTTTTTGAGCTGCAGCACATTTCTTACATTTACAAAATCCTGGGGCACACCACCAACCAAAATGACACTTTAACACAATAATACATATAGTTAATGTTTTAAAATGTATTTATACACTCACTTAGTGTGAAACCTGGGGCTGTGATGCCAAATTGCCACTGTCACTTGATGTGCAGCTGCAGCACTAACTCTAACTTTGATTACTTAGCCACGTCTGAGCGAATCCAAGATGGCGCGACCATAGCACTCTCACGTCACTTCTTAGGTGATGCCGGAGTGCTATGGTTCCATTTCTTAAAGGGACAGATGCACCTTATAGTTTATCTATGAATGAAGTTCGAAAATAATTTCCCACGGCACACCTGATGATCTCTCACGGTACACTAGTGTTCCACGGCACACTGGTTGAAAATCACTGTCCTAGATAATAGAGATAATAGTAGACATTTCAGAATACAATCCTGTGCATCTTCAATGGGAAGTAATTACCAGTGTTTTCAGTGGGGCTGCACAAGCATACTATTGGAATAATATAATCATAGAGTTGGAAGAGACTTTGTGGGCCATCCAGTCCAACGCTCTGCCAAGAAACAGGAAAATTCCATTCAAAGCACCCCTGACAGATTATCATCCAGCTTCTGTTTAAAAGCCTCCAAAGAAGGAGCCTCCACCACACTCCAGAGCAGAGAGTTTCACTGCTGAACAGCTCTCACAGTCAAGAAATTCTTCCTAATTTTCTCCTTTCCTATAGTTTGAAGCCAGTGTTCCACCGTCCTAGCCTCTAGGGCAGCAGAACACAAGATTGCTCCCTCCTCCCCATGACTTCCCCTCACATATTTATGGATGGCCATCATGTCTCCTCTCAGACTTCTTTTCCACAGGATAAACATGCCCAGCTCTTTAAGACGTTCCTCATAGGGCTTGTTTGCCAGAGCCTTGATCATTTTAGTTGCCCTCCTCTGGACACATTGTCAACATCTTCAATTGCGGTGCCCAGAACTGGACAGAGTATTCCAGGGTGATTTTGGGCAAGCCATGCCTTCTCAGAGAAAGGAAAAAACCTTCTAAACAAGTCTTGCCAAGAAAACCACGTGTTAAGTTCATCTGAGGGTCACCATAAGTCAGAAAGGACTTGAGTGCACACAACAACAATAAATAACATTAAGGGGCTCATACAGGTCAGGTAAGGAGTGAAGCTCTCTCTCTTTTTTCTTTAAACACGAAAATAAATAAACAAACTTTGACATGCATCTCAACCTCCTTCTCCCTCCTTGTCCCTGTTCACCACCTCTCTTTACCTTCCCTTCCCTTCCCTCCTGGGGCCTAGAGTGCACCAAGATATCAAGTGACTACAGAGCAACTACAGAGGAGAGTCTTTATAAATACCCTGTCAGGGTGGAGATACATAGCTGTTTAGAGATAGAGATGCAAACTTGTAAAAGTGAACCATGTTTAAGTCCTATTAATTTCAGTGAGATGACATGCTTACATTGCAGTATTTTATGTACCCAGTACTATGAAGTACACCTCCCTGGTCTTGGATACATTTGTAGAGTTAATGCAATTTGGTGCCACTTTAGTGGCTCAGTGCTATGGAATCATGGGAATTATAATTTTTTGGTCTTTTCTTCCAAAGAGTGCTGGTGCCTCACCAACAGTGCCATTGAACCACGGCAGTCATACTGACGGCCAACTGCATCGGTTCTAAAATGTAGAGCCAGCCTTTGTTTGGCTTCATTCCCATGTTAGTGTGCATTGAACTTCAGTCTTAAAAGTCCATGTTTAGGGTTGTATTGCCCACGCACTATCAATCATTTTGGAAAGTCTATAATGTGTGTGTTCTATCTTTCTTAAAGCACAATTCTGATTTCCAGGCAGAGGAAGGAAACCTTTTAAAGTTTCAGACCTTGAACATGGTAGAGAAGCTAGCCTTTGAAGGGAGAGGGAAGGTTGCTGCATGCAAAATACAGCACGAACAAGTCAATCAGAAAACTGTAATTTATGCTAAAGTAAACAGTGATGGGATTTTTTTCCGTCTCTAATCAAAATATGGTGGAGACGCTCTGGTGTATGCAATCTGCTGGACTCTCTCAGTACATTTCCAGGCCTTTTTTGGTAAGAGTCCGCCTAATAAATATGTGTTTTTTGCTGCGCCAACAACTGATAATAGAAATAGAACAATACTGTAAGTGTTGCTGTTTTCCCAGCTAAGTGAAGCAGTCTGCTTGGGGGAAGAAGTGCCTGGGGTTTTTTTTTTCTAGGACAGGATGTATCTCTCTTGGTGATCAATATACAGTAGAGTCTCACGTATCCAACATAAATGGGCTGGCAGAATGTTTTTGTTGTTTCTGGTTATTAGTTCAGTTGCTTCCAACTCTTCGAGACCTCATGGACCAGCCCATGCCATAGCTTCCTGTCGGCAGTGGCCACCCCCAGTTCCTTCAAAGTCAAGCCAGTCACTTCAAGGATACCATCCATCCATTTTGCCCTTCGACCAGGCCCAAATTACCCATAAGGCCAACCTAGGCCATGACCTAGGGGTGCAAGCCGGGGGCAGATCACGGACCAAAAAAAATAAATAATGTTGAAACAAATAAAAATGCAACGTGCATGGAGATGAGAAAGGAAGTTTTAAGTGTGAATTGATTGCTCTCTGTCTGCAGAGCATAATTACGCAGTTTACTTGAATGCTGTAGCCTGCAGAAAGGAGGGGAAGGGTAGCTGGTATGGGGCAGGCATCAGGCGATGACTCACCAGAAATACAGATAACTAGACGAGCCATCAGCTCCCCTTGCCTCGCAGATCGTTTTGTACCTTGAAGTGTCACTGTTATTGTGTCAGTGAATTATTGACATTTTCTGCTAGCTTATTCGAACTGCTAACCTTCTGGTCAGCAAGTTCAGTAGCTCAGCAGTTTAACCCACTGCGCCACTGTGGCCCCATATCTATCATATATATATACACACACACACACACACACACACACCCCTCCGCTGTAGAAATAACGTAGCTTGGCACCATGGCTTCATGCTATGGCCTCCTGGCAGTTGTGGTTTGGTAAGGCACCAGCTCTCTTCAGCAAGGCCTGCTAAAACCACAACTCCCAGGATGCCACAGCACAGAGCTATAGGGGTCAAAGAGCTGCCAGGCCGCATTCATTCTGCGGCGTAGCTGCAGCCATTGCGAGTGTGTGTTTCTTCTCGCTCTCCCTGCCAGCGGGCCTTCCAGTGCGAAGGAAGCGCTGGCCGTCGTGAGGCAGGGTGGCCTGCTTGCCTGCCTGCCTCATAGCCACACCCCCTCACCATGGCCATTCGGTTCCGCTGAGGCAGCAGGAGCAGCGGCGGTGGAGGGCTGCAGGTGGGGCACAGAGCTGAGAGGCGGCAGCGGCGAGGGAGGGAAGATGTCGGCCGTTGGCGGCGGCTCGTCCATGGGGTCCATCTCAGTGCTGTCCTCGAATGGCTGCCGCGTCATGGTGCACGTGGGCCCGAGCACGGCGCTGCTGCAGGTGGGTCCGGGCCAGGCGCCCTGCGAGCCCCGCGGTTACACCTGGGCTGATTGGCGCAGGTTGTTGTTGATTTATTTGGATATTACTGATCAACTGAGATGTATTGGGCTACCTGAGTGAATTTGAGGTAAGTTGTATGATATGATTTATTTTTAGTGTGGGTCTGAGTGATGTGGGGGGCGGGGTGGTAGAGGTTGGCTTAAAGGGGGCGTAATTACAAAGTGTGGCCTAGGGTGCATAAAGGTATTAATCCAGGCCTGCCTTCGACTGCCCTTCTTCCTTTTTCCCCAGCATCATTATCTTCTCCAAGCTTTCCTATATTCTCATTATGTGGCCAAAGTACTTCAATCTTTGCCTCTAATATCCTTCCCTCCAGTGAGCAGTCAGTCATTATTTCCTGGAGTATGGACTGGTTAGATCTTCTTGCCATCCAAGGCACTCTCAGAATTTCCCCCCAGTACCACCATTCGAAAGCATCTATCTTCCTTTGCTCAGCCTTCCTTATGGTCCAGCTCTCACATCCATAGGTTACTATGGGAAATACCATTGCTTTAACTATGTGGGATCTTCGTTGCCAGTGTGATGTCTCTACTCACAATTTTATTGAAATTGGTCATTGCTCTCAGAATGTTGGATAAATAAAATTTATTTATTTATTTAAAACTTTTGTATCCCGATCTTCTCTACCTCCATAGAGGGACTAAGACAGGCATAAAAATGTTGGATAATAAGGAGGGATTAAGGAAAAGCCTATTAAACTTCAAATTACATTACGATTTTACAAATTAAGCACCAAAACATCATGTTTTACAACAAATCAACAGAAAAAGCAGTTCAATACACAGTAACGTTATGTAGTAATTACTGTATTTACAAATTTAGCATCAAAACACCGCAATATATTGAAACATCTGCGGATCTAGTTGGTAGGCAGACTGCATTGGAAATACAGAATGTTGGATGAGCGAAGGTTAGATAAACAAGACGCTACTGTAAATAGAATGGCAGTGTCATCCTATATAGAGCCAGCATTATGTAGTAGACTTTGGAAACCAAGGGTTGAATCCCCCCCCCCCCGGCTTTGGAAACCCATCAGGTGACCTTAGATCAGGGGTGGGCAATTGCCGGCCCTCCCGGTGTTTTGGACTTCAACTTCCATAAACCCTAGACTGTGTACCAGCTGTAGTATTTCTGGGAGTTGAAGTCCAAAACACCTGGAGGGCCGGTAATTGCCCACCCCTGCCTTAGATAAATCCCACTCTCTCAACCTCAGAGGAAGATAAAGGCCACCCTACTCTTAGCAAGTGAACCCTGTGACAGATTCCCCTTAGGATGACTATAAATCAAAAGGAATTGAAGTCACACAACAGCAAAAGAGCAAAAATGATTGTGTTATTCTGATATCAAAACTTAATGTTTTAAAAACAGAGAGACTATCTTCAGAACAATATTGATCACAAGTTGATTTCTAAAAATACAAAGTGAAAGTAGCCATGATGGTTCATGTGAAAGAACAAAACCTGTGGTTTGCCAATACCAAAATCTGCAGCTAGAAATAACAAAACGGTCAAAAGCATGTACTTCCTGGCATAGTTTTCCAATATGACTGCTCCTTTCCTTCTTTTTTTTTGTGGTACCAACTGACCTGATAAAGTGGCCAAATGCTTCTATGGTTTTGTGGCATTTCCATGTGTTCTAATAAAGGTGTTGCCTAACTGCAGATACTGTCTTCTAGGAAGGGAAAGTTTCCTAACTGAGCATTCTTTACAACCTCCTTTGCCCATTTACTATTAGAGCAACAGGGCTTTAGACAATAAAGGGTTCCTACATCTGTCTACCCTATACATGTTGCCTCTAGGACTTTCCCCATTTGTTCAGTTCTAGTCTTGGGGATGTATCTAAGCAACCACACCATGTGATCATGTGTGCATATAAAGGACTCCTCTCTCTCTTCTCTTCCTTCTTCTGCCCTTAAGATGGTAAATGCAGGCCCTCTTGAGCTGCTCTTCTTCTTGAAATTTTCCCATAGTTGGCCAGAACTTAGGCACTGCATAAAGATACATGTTTGAATGTAGCTCTACATGCAATTAGTAAAATTTGCTGCTATGAAGTTTGCATACGGCCTGTTTGTCTTACTTCACTAAAACTAGTTTCAGAGGTCCAACACTTCTCCTAAAGGAGGCCTCCTCTTAATTGGACCAATCTTCATCTTTCCAGGAAAAGGGGCTAATAACTCAAGAATCTATTTCTAATCCAACACCTCATTTCACATTCTTACATTAATCAAAGTCATTTTCATCTTGGAAAGGAGTCTCCTGGCACAAGCGCAGTTTTGGAAGACAGCGTTGGCAGGATAAATATAGTTTAGGTTTTCCTTCTGCTCCTTTCCTCTAACTAGCTGTGGACGCATGGCTAGATTGTGTCTGGATCAGCCAGCTCAGAGAGAAATGGAGGGACATTTCAAGCGGTATTACATGTGGAGGCTTCAAAGGCCTGTGGCCTAGTTTCCATTTCCCCTTTAATAGGGTACTGTGTTTCAAAGGCACAAGGGCAGGCTGGCTCATAAAGTCTCATGTAACTGAATAGATCCCATGTCTAAGGGAGCTTGACTGATTCTGCAGCTTGCATGGAAATACCTGCCATACTCAGCACTCTTCAAGTGTCCCCTCACCCTCCTGAACCTAGTCAAAATCCCAGCAATTGGAGGTTCATTGGGTGCCAGAACCTAGCACTGCTCCATATTAATTAGGTCCTGTCCATGCACTTCATTGTAACTAGAGAAACATGTCTAGGATTGATAGTTGCTCCAAGAAAATGACCCCTTCTTCCTTTTGTGAGTCATCTCACTGTGCCTGTATGAAAACCAAAAGGAAAGAGAATCTGCATGACAAAAGGATGCATCTACATTGTAGAATTAATACAGTTTGATACCACTTTAACTGCTATGGCTCAATGCTATAGAATTCTGGGATTTGTACTTTGGTAAGTGACCAGAAGCCTTTGGCAGAGATGGGTAAAGACTACATCTCCTATGATTCCATAGTACAGTGGTCCTTAACCTGGGGTCCTCAGATGTTTTTGGCCTACAACTCCCAAAAATCCCAGCCAGTTTACCAGCTGTTATGATTTCTGGGAGTTGAAGGCCAAAAACATCTGGGGACCCCAGGTTGAGAACCACTGCCATAGTAGTAGAGCCATGGCAGTTAAAGTGGTGTCAAACCACATTGATTCTACAATATAAATCAGTGTTTCCCAACCTTTTTTGAGCCGTGGCACACTTTTAACATTTAAAAAATTCGGGGGCACACCACCAACCAAACTGACACAAAATGACATTCTAACACAGTAAAGAACGGCTGGGGGATGGTGGCCTGCTGGAAGCAGCTGCTGGGAGTGCTGAAGCCAGGGAAGGGAGACGAGCCAGGCCATGCCATGCCCTGCCCCTCCCCCCGGCTTCAGCTCTCAAACAGCTTCTCCAGCCTTGAGGGGGGCAGTGCCAAGCCAGCAGTGGCAGAGCCAGCAAAATGCTGGCTTGGCACTGTCCCCTCAAGGCTGGAGAAGCGGTGGGAGTGCTGAAGCCGGGGGAGGGCAGAGCCAGGCTGCGCCATGCCCCTCCCCCCGGGCTTCAGCTCTCCCACAGCTTCTCCAGGTTTGAGGGGCAGTGCGAGCAAGGGGCGGGAGTCATGGCCCCTGTGCCCAGCGCCGCTCTCCGCCATGACTCCCGCCCCTCGCTCACTGAAGCCGCGTGGAGGAGAAGGAGCATGACCGGTGAACGGGCTTCAGTGGGTGGGGCTCCTCCTCCATGCGGCTTCAGCGAGCAAGGGGCGAGAGTCATGGCAGGAGTCATGGCCAATTGGAGGCTGGCTGGGGAAACGGCCAAAGGAGGTGGCGCCCCGGCCCCTTCTTCCTTTTCTTTGCTGCCGCCTGACCCTTCTTCCTCCTCCCCCAAGCAGCAGGAGTTCGGCAGGAAGAGGGGGGAAGGAAAGGGGGCAGAGAGCTTTTCTTGCGGCACAACAGGAGGTCCGTCATGGCCCACTACTGTGCCGCATCACAGTGGTTAGGAAACACTGATATAGATTCTCCCGGAGTGAGCCTGAGTAATTGGTCTACACTTACTGTTTCATCATACTAGAAAATGAATCCACTTTAAATCGAGTTTCTGCCTCCTGCAAAATTTTGGTGTTTGTAGTTTAAGGAGGAGACTTTAACAGCATCACAAAACTACAAATCCCAAAATTCTGCAGAATTTTGCAGGAAGGAAGAAACCAGATTTAAAGTTGATTAATTCTCTAGCGTGGTGAAGTAGTAATATGTAACTGCTATGGATGCCCATAGCGCGTGCATATTTTGTAGATTTGACCTGTGGTGGATTTATGCCCATGGCCTCCCATGGTGTCATGGAGAGCAGGGCAAAGGCAGCAAGGAGCTGATTCTTGCATTCACTTGCTGTGTCACATTTAGGGTGTAATATTCACTGGAAGGAAAATATTCACTTCACTCCAGGTCTAGGCCCTTAATCTATTGACCTTATGACAAAACAGCATAGTCTTATTTCAGCCCCTGATAACTACGAGTAAGGCATAAGTTCCAAATTGTGTTGTTGAAGGCTTTCATGGCTGGAATCACTGGGTTGCTGTGAGTTTTCTGGGCTGTATGGTCATGTTCCAAAAGCATTCTCTCATGACGTTTCACCCACATCTTTCGCAGGCATCCTCAGAGGTTGTGAGGTCTGTTGGAAACTAGGAAAATGGGGTTTCTATATCTGTGGAATAATGTCCAAGGTGGGAGAAAGAACTCTTGTCTGTTTGAGGCAAGTGTGAATGTTGCAATTGGTCACTTTGATTAGCTTTAGGACAGTAATCCTAAATCAGGACAGTTTAAGTGGCTGAGGGGGAAAAGTTGGGGGTCTGCGGCTGTTAAGAATTGTGGAAGTTGAAGTCCAAAACTGTTGGGAATCGAGAGCTGTTAGGCTCAAAAAAATAACCCTCTCTGGGGGTGATTCCACCAAACATATAGCAGAGTGCAGAATGCATGATTCATAAACAGCAGAAACTTACGTGCAGTGAGCAAGGATTGACTTCCATTCAATAGGATTGAACAGGATTGCAGATCCACAAGTCATAGGATCAAAAATAACATGTTTATTGTAGGTAAAATAATTCCAATCAAGATAGAAAAGGTTCTTGGAGCTAACTAGCTTCACTGAGCTATCCTCTAAAGAAAATAAAATAATAATAATAATAACAATAAAAAGTTACTATCTATTACATCTTGCCTTAGACAAAGGTAAGATGCCTCCTCACTCTAGTGAAGCCAAAATAGAACTGGCCAAAATGGAGGTAGCCGCATGGTCAGCCCTAGAGCAATAAGACAAAAGCTTTGTAAGAGGAAGTTAGTTTCTCTGATGGGATTACATTCCTATGTACTCAAAGGGGTGGAGCTTTAGGCATGCAAGGTGAGTAAGACAACCCCCTTCTAAACCTCTTCTTGAGGTAAACTTGCTACGGGAAATGGGGAAAGGAATTCCTCACTCTAATCTATCTAGGCTAATTCTCCTCATTGAGGACTGGAGACTTGTGCAGTCAGGGATGAAACCAACAAAAACACCTGGAGAGAGGGCCCAAGTTTGCCCAGGCCTTGTGTAGATGCACCCAGTGCTAAGCTGCTCCTAATATGTGGCCTTTGGTACCAGTAAACATGGCACTTTGGGATTCTGCTCTGGACATGTGTGTGTAATTGCTATCTGATGAAGTTGTTTTATAAAATTACTAGCTGAACCCGGCCATGCACTGCTGTGGCTTTTTCTCTTTCCTGTGTCCCAGTCTATATATGTGTGTGTTTTGTGTGTGTATGTATGTATATATATATGCATTTGTGTCTATGTGTACATATGTGTGTGTATATGTGTGTGTACTTATGTATATGTATGTATATGTGTGTACTTATGTATATGTGTGTTTTTGTATATGTATATGTGTGTATGTGTATGTGTGTAAGTACAGATGTGTGTATGTATGTGTGCATGTGTATATTTTAGTGCATATATATATGTGTGTATGTGTGCATGTCTACATGTACATACGTGTGTGCATGTGGCATCCCTTCCTGCCTTTTATACTTCCTTTCTTCCCTCTCCCCCTCATCCCTCAGCTTTTCTCTTCTCTCTGTCCTCCTGCCTCTTCTCCCCTCCCTCCCCCCTTCTTTCCTTTCCCTCCTTCCTGCCATCCCTCCCCTTTCTGTATCAGTTCTTGCTCCCCTTGTCTCCCTCCCTCCATTCCCTCCCTACCTTTTTTCCTTCCTTTTGCTAGTCCCTTCACCAGCTTCTACCTCTTGTATTGCCTTTTATTACCTGTCTGTTTTCTGTTTCTCCTTCCTGCATGACCTCTTTCCTTCCTTCCTTCCTTCCTTCCTTCCTTCCTTCCTTCCTTCCTTCCTTCTTTCCTTCCTTCCTTCCTTCCGTCCGTCCTTCCGTCCTTCCTTCCTTCCTTCCTTCCCTGTTTCCTTTTTTTCTTATTGTCTTCTTCCTTCCTTGGGTCTTTCCTTCCTTCCTTCCTTCCTTCTTTCGTTCCTTTGGGGAGGGAGTGGTTAAGGAGGAAGCTGGGAGGAGGTGGGAGGGGCGCTGTCCTCGTTTGCTGCAGCAGAGGCCCCCAGAGGCCACGGCTTCACCGAAGACAGCGGGACCCCTTTCTCCTTTTTGGTCTTCCTCAGCCAGCGCCGCCACCAGCCATTCCCCTGCAATGGTGCTGGCTGATAAAGAGCTAAAAGGAGGAGGAAGGCCCGCTGCCTTCGGCGAAGCCATGGCCTCGCTTGGTGTGGCAGCCCGGCTTCTGGAGGAAGCCATGGAGGCTTCCGGAAGCCGGGCCGCCACACCAAGAGAGGCCCCAGCTTCGCCGAAGACAGCAGGCCTTCCTCCTCCTTTTAGCTCTTCATCAGCCTTGGTGGCCACTGTGGGATTATTTGCATAACGCCTCTGATTGGCCAGTACCACCAACATTCCGACACTCTAAACTGCCAGAGGGGGGTGGCTCCCAGCCTCTACATTCTAACTGAAGGGAGTATTTGCATATTGCCTCTAATTGGCCAGCATCACCAACATTCCGACACTCTAAACTACCAGAGGGGGGTGGCATGGGGGATCATGGGAGTTATAGTTATTTTTATTTTTGTATTTTTGACCTTGTTTAATTTTTTTTGGAGTTTTTTGGGTGGTAAACATACTTCCTGGGGTTTTCTGGGTATGTGGGCTGTTTTTGTGTGTTTCCCTTGTGTGGTTTCTTTGTCTATAAGCCTGTCAGGACGACATGAAGGAATATATATATATTGTTATATTCATATTTTATATGCATTTGCTTTGATTTTGAATTTTGTTTTCTTGTGTCATATTAATGTTTGCTGCCTTGAGTCTTTGTGGGGAGAAAGGCAGGGTGAAAATAAAATTTATGATTTTTTAAAATGATAATGTCACAGCTTCATCCATCTCCTTGTGGAGCCCCCCTGGCACAATGGATTAAACCCTTGTGCCAGCAGGATTAGTGACTGACAGGTCAGAGATTCAAATCCTGGGAGCAGGGTGAGCTCCTGTCTGTCAGCTCTAGTTTTTCATGCGGGGACATGAGAGAAGCCTCCAACAAGATGACAAAACATCTAGGTGTCCCCTGGGCAACGTCCTTGCAGATGGTCAATTCTCTCACACCAGAAGTGACTTGAGTTTCTCAAGTCACCCCTGGCACAGAAAAAAAAACCCCTACTGTAACTGCTATAGCTCCATTCTATGGGATCATGGGATATGTAGTTTATTCTGGCACCACAAAGCTACAGACTACTTTTTTGGGGAAGCAACCTTCTCAGGCCTCCTCTATATGATGTTTGTCTGTTTTGTAATGTGTCATTTTATAACCTGAAATATATGTCTTATTTGATCTGCGATTTCCTTATCTCTATATACCTAAAGCCAGGGCTGTCCAACAGGCGGCCCGTGAGCCATACACGCCCCCCCCCCCCCAGCCTGTTGGACACGGCCCTTGCTACCCCCCTCCCCCCGAAATATTTTTTTAAAAAAATTTCAAAAAAAAAGGCGGCGGGGGGGGAGGCGGAAAGGAGCTGGAAAGGAGCCAGCTCCTCCTCCCTGCACCGCCCCCTCCGTCCCTCTCTCCGCACCGCCGCTGCGAGATCGCAGCGGGGGGGGGGAGGGAGGGGAGGAGGAGGTGGGGCAGGGAGAAAGAAGGGAACCAGCTCCTCCTCCTTGCCTCGTCCCCTCTGTCCTTCTCTCCGCCCCAGGGAAGCCTTTTGGATGGCGCGTGGGGGAAGCGAGCGCCCGGTTCTTGCTTCCCCCGTGTGCCATCAAGGCCTGCGAGAGAGTTTTGCCGGGCTCTCACGTCCCTCTGATCAGAGGGATGCGAGAGCCGGGCAAAACCCCTCCCGAAGCCTGGATGGCGCGCGGGGGAAGCGAGCGCCCGGTTCTTGCTTCCACCGCGTGCCATCGAGGCCTGCGGGAGAGTTTTGCCGAGCTCTCGCAAGTTTGGTCCAGATCCATCATTATTTGAGTCCACAGTGCTCTCTGGATGGAGGTGAACTACAACTCCACAACTCAAGGTCAATGCCCACCAAAGCCTTCCAGTATTTCCTGTTGGTCATGGGAGTTCTGTGTGCCAAGATTGGTTAATTTCATCATTGGTGGGGCTTAGAATGCTCTTTGATTGTAGGCGAACTACCAATCCCAGCAACTACAACTCCCAAATGTCAAGGTCTATTTTCCCCCAAATCCACCAGTGTTCACATTTGGGCATATTGAGTATGGGGGCGGAGCCGGGGGAGGGGCGGGGGCAGAGCTGGGGGAGGGGCAGAGCTGGGGCGGGGGCAGACCCTTTAGGTCCCCCAGGTGATCAGTGACCGGAATTCAGGCCCCCCGGTCTGGTAGAAGTTGGACAGCCCTGCCTAAAGCTATAGGAGGAGCTGCAGGTCAGGTGACTGACTCAGCGACAGTTTCAAATGTTCAGGTTTAAACAGGATGACAACTAGGGAATGTCAGCTGAGGAATAACTGCTAGAGAAGTCAGTTGGAGCTTGAGTCTGTTAGAGCAGTGTTTCCCAACCAGTGTGCCGTGGCACACTAGTGTGCCGTGAGCGATCATCAGGTGTGCCATGGGAAATTGAAACCTCCAATACCCTTTCTTCCCCCTCCTGCCGAATGCCTTTTCTTCTCCACTCTCTTCTCTATTTTCACCAAACTCCATCTGTGTTCCAAACTCTTATCGTATTTTCTCTTGGTTATGGGAGTTCTGTGTGGGAAGTTTGTGTCTTTCTGCCATTCCTGCCAGGAGCCTGCAAGCCGCATCTGTTTAGACAAGCGTTTGGAACACTGGGACTTAAACATATTTTATCTACTGTTTTATATATATTTTATTCTATGTTTTACCCATTGTCTGTTACTGAGTTGTGTTGTAAACTGTTCTGAGCCTTTGAGAGTGGCGGTCTACAAATCCAAATAAATAAAAATAAAATAAATAATAAATATCTATGTTGTGTTCATCGAAACAGGTCTGGGTTTCACACTGAGTGTATAAATACATTTAAAAACAGATTAACTATATGTATTACTGGCTGCTCCTTTGCTCTCAGGAACTGGAAAAGGTACAAAGGTACAAACGGAACTGGAAAAGGTACAAAGAAGGGCGACAAAAATGATCCAAGGGATGGAGCAGCTCCCTTATGAAATCAGGTTGCAACGCCTTGGTCTTTTCAGCCTTGAAAGACGGCGTTTAAGAGGTGACTTGATCGAAGTGTATAAAATCATGCATGGGATAGAAAGGGTGAATAAAGAAAAAATATTTTCTCTGTCACACAACACTAGGACTAGGGGGCACTCCCTAAAGCTCCAAGGTAGGAAAGTTAGGACTAATAAAGGGAAATATTTCTTCACCCAGAGGGTCATTGGGTTATGGAACTCACTTCCAGAGGAGGTTGTGACAGCTGTCAGCCTGGACAGCTTCAAGGCAGGATTAGACAGATTCATGGATACCAAGGGAATCAGTAGCTTCTGAAATGGACATCCAAGTGCCACCTTTCTTATGTTTTTATGTTCTCAGGCAGCATTGAGATGCCCAGCTTCTCAATGTGTCATTTTGGTTGGTGGTGTGCCCCGGGATTTTGTAAATGTAAAAAATGTGCTGCAGCTCAAAAAAGTTTGAAAAACAATGTGTTAGAGTGCAGAAGCACTCTAACACTTTATTTTAAAATAAACTCTTATTAAAGAGAGCTGTATAAAGCACCAAAAAACCCATCTCCTTGCTTTCTCCAAGGTTGAGCTCAGTTTTAGGAACAGTTTGGGAGAATAAAAACGAGAGGCCTGAGATATCTCAAGCTCTTCCAGCTTTCAGGTATTTTTAATAATAATAACAATAATAATATTTTCAACTATTATTGTCAGCATCACCAACATCATGAGTCCAACTCTGGGCTCCTTTCCTTTGCAATCACAGCCTCTTTGAGCACCGCGAGGCTGCTCGCTCCGTGCCTGTGTGTGTGTGTGTTGTGTGGGGGAGGGAGAGGGAAGGCTGGGAGCCCTTCTGCGTCGATAATAGGCTTAGAGGCGACGAGGCCTCCTCCGCCCTCACCGCCGCCTATTTACATTTAAAACACCGAGCGAGGGAGAGAGGGAAGCCAGCGCCGGCAAAAGGGGATTTGTAGGCGGAAAGAGGGTGGGGGTGACTGCCAATGACCTTCAGCAACAAACGCAACAACCTGGGATAATAATTAGCGTGGGGCCCTTCTTTTCTTTCATCTATTCTTGTTTTCTGGGTAAAAGTGGGGCAAGGAGAGGGCTGGCAGCACCCTACACTTGGATCTACACAGCCAAATAATAGGGTTTGATCTGCATTACATGTATTGCACGACTGAGTTCAAACTGCATCGTTAGGCAGTGTCGATTCAGCCTCGCCAACAGACGTCTCCGGCTTCAGCCTCGGGAGCGCGCCCTTCCACTCGTCGGCGGCGCGCTTGCCCCTATTCCCTGCTTCCCTTCCTTCCCCCACCGCTCTCTTTCTTTCCAGCTCGGCTTTTTGTCAAGCGAAGGGTCTAAAGGAAAGAGAGGCAGGGAGGGAAACGCGGGGGAAACGCTCGCAGTGGCTGCCGAGCGTGTTTCTTTCTCCCTGGCTCCCGCGCCGAAGCGCCCGCGCTCTCTCTCCTCCTCCTTTGCTGGCGGCTCTTTCTTTCAGCCGCTCCCTCTCCTCTCTTTCCCACTGCGCATGCGCGCACACGGGCTCAGGAGGCGATCCGGGGAGGCGATGGCTTTGCTCTAGACCCCGCGCGGAGGCTATTATGTGGGTTAATAGGCCGCGCTTTGAGACGGGGTCTCCTGCTCCAAGCCCGGGAGTCCACGCTGCCTGCCTCGGGAAACGAAACACACCTCGGCACACGCACGCAGGGCAAGAGGAGCTGCATCGACACTGCAGAAGGAATGCCATTTTGAACCACTTTCACGGCTGCGATGGTGTCCTGGGATTTGTAGCTTGCCCTCTTTAGCAGAGAAGGCGGCAACACCACGACAACGACAGTCCATGGCAGTTGAAGTGGTCTCAAACTGCATTCGTTCAACAGTGTAGATGCACCCAGAGAAAGAGTGAGAGAGAGAAAAAAGTGGTTTTCTTCACAACCTCTGAGGATTCCTGCCATAGATGCAGACGAAACGTCAGGAGAGAATGCTTCTGGAACATGCCCAGACAGCCCAGAAAACACACAACACAACAAAGTGCTTTTGCTGTGCAGATGATTACAGAGAACATCTTGGAGGCAGTTGAAGAGCTGGATGGGGGAATTACGCAGGGCTTTTTTTTTTTTTTGCTCCAATTTTTTTTGTTCCTACTTCAGTGTGAACCTGGCTTCGAACTGCATTAAATGGTCAATCAATGCAGATAGGCCCAGTGAGAGGCTCAGTCTGTAGCACAGCACAAAGTAGGATGTCTGTAGGATGGCTCCCCCACTCGTTGGCTTTTTAAGAGGGGCATCAAAGGGGGGGGCATACACATACACTCTCCCGGGTGGGAGAAGAAAGAGAGAGGGGCCTGGGAGTCCCAGGAATGTGTGTGTGTAAGACAGTGGTTTTCAACCTGTGGGTCCCCAGGTGTTTTGGCCTACAACTCCCAGAAATCCCAGCCAGTTTACCAACTGTTCGGATTTCTGGGAATTGAAAACCAAAACATCTGAGAACCCACAGGTTGAGAACCACTGGTGTAAGAGGAGCAAAACTGTCTAATCCAGTGTTTCCAAACCAGTGTGCCATGGCACACTAGTGTGCCGTGAGTGATCATCAGGTGTGCCGTGGGAAATTGGAACCTCCAATACCCTTTCTTCCCCCTCCTGCCGAACACTTATTCTTCTCCACTCGGGCTCCCTTCTTCCCAGCCTTGCTTTGCCTCGCTTTGCTCACGCTGCCGCTTCTGCGGGAGGGGGGAGGGAGGAAGACGTTACCCGTGCGGGCGCTACTGCACAGACTTGCCCCACGTCTTCCTCCCTCCCCTTCACAGTGCTCTCTGGATATAGGTGAATTAAAACTCCAAAACTCAAGGCCCACCAAACTCTTATAGTATTTTCTCTTGGTTATGGTAGTTCTGTGTGGGAAGTCTGATTCCATTCCATCATTGGTAGAGTTGAGAATGCTCTTTGATTGCGGGTGAACTGTAACTCCCAGCTGTTGAGCAAGACCTTTGTGTGTCTTTCTGCCATTCCTGCCAGGATATCTGTGTTGTGTTCATCAAAACAGGCCCAGGTTTCACACTGAGTGTATAAATACATTTAAAAACATATTAACTATATGTATTACTGTGTCAGTGTGTCATTTTGGTGGTGTGCCCCAGGACTTTGTAAATGTAAAAAATGTGCCGCCACTCAAAATAGGTTGAAAAACACTGGTCTAATCCACACTGTCCATTTTGTTGGAGAATCTGAGCAGTTAGGCTCAAAAATAACTCTCAAATGGGGTGATTCCACCATAAATATAACACAGTACCAACTTACATGTGGTGAACTAGGATAAGCTTTCTCTCCATAGGATTGCAAAGTCAGAACTTTAGGTTCAAAAATATTTATTGAAATAAAAGAAATAGAAAAGGTCTTGGAGCTAACTAGCTTACTAAGTCTCCTCTTCCAAGAAAGGTAAAAGGGTAAAAAGTTTTTAAAAATCCATGCAGCTACATTTTGTCTAAAGAGAGAGGCAAAATATGCATCCTCACTGGAAGGAAGAATAAGGCAGAAGAGACAATGGTGTGGAATGGCCACATGGACAAGCCCAGGGCAATAAAAATACATTTACATAGGAAGTTCCCTCACAGAGATTCCATTGCTACATATTCAAAGGGCTAACTAAGCAGCAGGAGGAAACATGTATGACAAAGTGGGGAAAGGAATCCCTCAGTTTAATCCTATCTCTAGTCTAGCTACTCAATGAGGACTGGCGACTTGATGGTACAAGAGACTTGTGCAGTCCAGGGAAGAAACTCAACACATTTAATGCCTCTAGACCAGTGTTTCCCAACCTTTTATGAGCCGTGGCACACTTTTAACATTAAAAAAAATACAGGGGCACACCACCAACCAAAATGACACAAAATGACACTCGAACACAGTAAAGAACGGCTGGGGGATGGTGGCCTGATGGGAGCAGCTGCTGGGAGTGCCGAAGCTGGGGAGAGGGGAGAGCCAGGCTGCACCATGCCCCCCCTCCCCCCGGCTTCAGCTCTCCCACAGCTTCTCCAGCCTTGAGGGGGCAATGCCAAGCCAGCGGTGGCAGAGCCAGCAAAATGCTGGCTTGGCACTGTCCCCTCAAGGCTGGAGAAGCTGTGGGAGAGCTGAAGCTGCACGGAGGAGGAGGAGCATGAGCGGTGGACGGGCTTCAGTGGGCGGGGCTCCTCCGCGCGGCTTCAGCGAGTCATGGCGGATTGGAGGCTGGCTGGGGAAACGGCCTAAGGAGGCGGTGCCCCGGCCCCTTCTTCTTTTTCTTCGCCACCGCCCAGCCCTTCCTCCTCCCCCCCCCCAAGCAGCAGGAGTTTGGCAGGAGGAGGGGGGAAGGAAGGAGGGCAGAGACTCTCGTGGCACAGCAGGAGGTCCGTCACGGCACACTATTGTGCCGTGTCACAGTGTTTGGGAAACACTGCTCTAGACAAACTCCTACCAAAGCTCACGAGCTGAATCCCTCAATAAGCATAAGTACTTTGTGGTTTGTGTCATCCCCATTTGGGCTTCAATGCTTCCAGGATTTCCAGTGTAATCCTCTGCACAATGGAACCACTTTCTTCAATACCGGATTCAAACTGAATTCTATGGTCAGAGCGGATGAAGATCAGAGCGAGCTGGGGAAAATTCAACAGGAAGGAGAGACAACAGAAAGGAAGAAGAAGGGGGAAGGGAGCCTTTTCCTCTTCTCGGTGTTTCGTCTCTTTCTTTTCTTCCTTCCTTCTTTTCTCTTCCTTCCTTCCGTCCTCTCTTTCTCTCCCAAGGGCTGGACGGAGCGAGCCATCTGGGCTTGGGTGGCACCTCATCTCATTACAGGGCATTAGGAGAGCCGGGCAAATATACAGCTATTAAAATTAATCGCCTCGCGCTGTCAGCCGAACATAATGGAAATTATTTATAGGCCGCCGCCTACGTCGCCTCACTCGTCAGCAGGCCGAGGGCGAGGGCGAAGGAGGGGAGAGGAAGGGGGGCTTGGATCCGCGCCTTGCCTTTTCTGCGGAGGCGCCGTCCAGGGCAACCCCCCCCCCCCCAAATCCCTTTCCAGGGAAGGACAGCCGAGGCTGGCCCGGATCCAAGGGGAGCCAAGAGGCAAACAGAGGAGGCCTTTCTCCCCAAGACGCGATCTAACCCCAGCCAGGAAGCAGGCGACTTCTCCGAGGAGTCCTGTCCCCCCTCTCCGACACAAAGGGACCACCCTCCCGTCACCCAGAATCCCTAGCAGCCTCTCCCCTTCCCAGAGAGAGTTTCGCTTCCAACTTTAAGAGATTTCGGACAGTCTCATCCGCCACACTTTGTTAACAAAGCGCCCAATTTCAAAACCGTCACAAAGGGGGAGGGGGTGGGTTCAGTGTTTAATATGGTGCATGTCGTCCTACACCATAACATCATTTACATACTATGCGTCGCAACCCCTTTGTGACTTTTTGGAACAGAACAGGCCCACGGAAACAAGTCGAATTGAGCCCCAAGGCATTGAGTCGGGATGCCACAACCAGGAGGCCCTCCATTTTAAAGCATTTGAACAGCAAAAGGAATCCCAGTTGATCTTGGACGCTAAGCAGGGTCAGCCCTGGTCGGTGCTTGGATGGGAGACCGCCAATTAATGCTAGACGCTGAGGGCTATACTTCAGAGAAAGGAACTGGCAAAACCAGTCCTGAGTATTTATTGCATAGCCTACCCTCATGAAGTTTAATGGAGTCACCATAAATCGGTGAATTGAAGGCACATCTAATCTGTGTGTGTGTGTGTGTAAGCATGTATCTATATCAGGCATAGGCAAACTTCTTCCCTCCAGGTGTTTTGGACTTCAACTCCCACAATTCCAGCACCCAAACCTCTCCTGCTGAGTAAAGCAGGGCCCCTGAAAGAAAGACGTGGGCCGGTTTGTTTGTGGAGATGGATGGAGACTCTGGCGAGGAAGAGATTTCGCTTTTCTGCCTCGCAGGCCCAATGTTTGCAGATCAGCCCACAGATTAGTTGTTAATTGCTTGAGGCGGAGCGGCCTTGGAGCTTATCATTCTTCGGGGAATGTCTTCTCTTCAGCCAGGAAGGTATTTGGGGCGGGAGAGGAAGCTCGGGAAGGGCAAAGAAATACCCAGCACAGGCTTATAAAGCAAGGAATTGCAGGAAAGAGAGGACATGAAGGGTCCAATTCTACACAGCTTCACAACAAGTAATGGACATACCAGGCATGGGCAAACCTGGGCCCTCCAGGTGTTTTGGACTTCAACTCCCACCATTCCTAACAGCCTCAGGCCCCTTCCTTTTCCCCCTCAGCTGCTTGAAAGGACATTGAGGCAAAGAGGTCCCATATAGAAGTCTGGAACTAATAAAAGTAGGAATCTACTCCAACAAGAATTGCAAAGGTTTTGCCTAGCTCAGGCACGGGCAAACTTGGGGCCTCCTGGTGTTTTGGACTCCAGCTCCCATTATTCCGAACTGCCTCGGGCCCTTTCTTCAGCTTAAATGGCTGAGGGGGGAAAGGAATGGGTCTGAGGCTGTTAGGAATGGTGGGAGTTGAAGTCCAAAATAATAATACACTTTATTTATATTACACTCTTCTCGCCCTGAAGGGGACTCAGAGCATATTACATCACACATACGGCAGACAGTCCCTGCCGGTTTCACATACAATTACATACAACATAAAACAAGTACAATTTTAGAAGGATTTTTCTTCCGGCTGCGGGTGTGATTGCGTCATTACGTCACAAGGGGGTGTTGTTGCTTCATCCTCATGACTGAGAGCTTCGAAAAAATCCTTCCCAGCTTGGAGGTTCCCAGTTTTATCTAATCACAGCTGAGCTGTTTTCAAACTGTTGGGTGAACAGTGGACAGGGCTCACAGCTGGGTGTCCAGACCAGCCTGGGATTCGAACATGCAACCTTCAGATTGCCAGCACAGCTGTTGTTACCGCTGTGCTATCTCTCTGGCCCCTGGAGGGCCCAAGTTTGTCCATGCCTGGGATATACCAAGCTGTGGGTATGTTTATCCCTAAAGGAGAGAAGTTTGCACCCTTTGGTGAGGCAGAGGGGAGGAAAGCAAAATTAAGACCAAGGAGTTGTATTCCACATAAACATTCAATGACCATAGACCACACGTGGGACACAAACCACGCTACAGGCCCAAATATACTGAAATACTCTGAAAGCCTCAGATCCCATCTGATCCTTGAAGCTGAACAGGGTCAGGCCTGGTTAGTACTTGGCTGGGGAACCTCCATATAATGCCATCTCCTGAATGTTTCTTTTTCAGAGGAAGGCAAGGGCAAACCTCTTCTGAGTTCTCCTTGCCTGAAACAACCCTGGGAGATAACTGGAGTCCCCATAAGACCAGAAGAAACTTGAAGGCACCTGCTCTACTAAAGCCACACTGAACGCACTATGACAAGACTTCTAAGGCAGTAGTTCTTAACCTATGGGTCCCCGTGTGTTTTGGCCTACAAATTCCAGAAACCCCAGCCAGCTAGGATTTCTGGGAGTTGAAGCCCAAAACATGGGGGGTCCACAGGTTGAGAAGAACCACTGTTCCCAGGTCACCAGCCTAGACCCAACTAAGGGTTGAAGCCTCATGAGCCTCATGAAAGTTGTTTGGTCTTGACAGAAGGCTGAGAGCTGACATGATAGACATCTTTGCATCTCCGGAAGGAGAGCCTTGTAGGAGACAGGCGAGCTTATTTTCTTCTACTCGAGAAACGAGAAGGGATGGATTATTCAGGTGAGAAGAAAGAAAAGGCCGCCTAAACATTAGCAAGAACTTATCGAAGCTCTTCGACATCGATACAGGTGGCTTTGCAGGGCGATGGACGCCCTCTGTTTGGAGCTCCTTCCCGTGAGGATGGCGCTCCTTCTTCCCGCTCTGTGCTTGTTTTCCTGCGTCCAACTGTTAGGCCTCGGCTTGGTTTGAGGTCTTGGCTTTGTGTTGGGAAAAGAGCAAAAGCCTACTCGTGGAAAACCTTGGCTGGTTCGCCTTTCTCCGGAGCGGAGAGAGGAGGGAAAGCGAGCAAGCCCTCTTTCCCCAATCCCCCGGCGTCCGCGGAAAGGCCTCTCCCTGGGGCTTCCCCGCCGCGGAGCCTCCCTCGTGCCTGCGAAGGGCCTGTTCCCTTCCAGCTGTTCCACGAATCCGGTCCTGTGACGCGAGGGATGAACGGCCCCGGCACTGCGGTCGGGCGCGGACAGCCCTGCGGCGAGGGAGGCTCAAGGCAGCCATCTGGAGGAAAGAGGGAGGAAGGGAAGGTGGAAGGAAGGAAGAGAGGGAGGGCGAGTGCCAAGCTCGGGAGGAAGGATGGGGGGGGAGGGTTAATAAGCACGCAGTCCTCCGTCGCGTCCGCCCCAGGGCTGACTCGCCGCTCAGCGGGTAATTGACAGGCTGCAGCCCAAATTGAAACATGTGTTAACAACAAGGTAGCCTCTGCGAGAATCGGGAGATTGGGGGAGGGGAAACCTCTCGGGGGCAAATGTCCTGGGATTTTCCTCCCTCCCTCTCTCTTCTCTTCCCAATATTTGATAGCTTTAGTATATCTGGAAGTGAGGTTTTGTCCCTTTGGTAGGACTTCTATACTATTTTATGTATTCCTAGAGCCCCTTGGCGCAATGAGTTAAACCTATATGCCGGCAGGACTGCTGACCAGTTAGAATCCGGGGAGCTGAGTGAGCTCCCGTCTGTCAGTTCCAGCTTCTGGTGGCAGGGACACGAGAGAAGCCACCCACAGGGTGGTAAAACATCCGGGCGACCCCTGAGCCACGTCCTTGCAGTCGGCCAATTCTCTCACACTAGAAGCGACTTACAGCTTCTCAAGTCCTTCCTGCCACGGTAAAAAAAACCTCCTTCCTTTCGTCCTTCCTTCCTTCTCTTTGCTCTGGGGCCATTTCTACGCCACCTCCCCGCCCTTGCCAAGAAATCCCTCTGTCCAGGTCTATTCCTGAGACGTCCAGAGCTTGGCATCGACACGACAGACTCCACCGCGGCTTATTGATCCCCTCCCGCCTCCCAGGCGAGGCTTTCCGAGGCAGGCTGTCTTTCGGCATGCTGGTTTCCATGGGGCCAGATGGGAAGGGCTGGGGAAGGGGAAGGGGAAGGCTGTCGTGTTTGCCCAAGTCCGAGTTTACTCTCAGGGAAATGGGTCCAGGTTGTCCCGGTTCAAAGCAGGACAACCTGAAGCTGATCCCAAAGGTCACACCATTAAGCCACACATGGCCACACACCCGCCCAGCCCCCCGCCGAGGGGGAGGGCTCAAGCGTGTTAAAGGGTAACGAAACTGGCATTCGCCTGGACATAAACGCCAGAGACCTGAGGTCTTTCAGCCCCCAGAGCTGTTCTTTTATCGCTCTCCTCAGGAAATCTGGGCAGAAGGACTAGTATTTCGTAGAAATAAATGGTCTTTGTGATGTGGGTGTATTGATTCTGGCCTAAGCTTGGAAGGAGTCCATCTTCAAAGGCACATTAATGGGGGCGAAGTATGCGCAAGCACAGGCGGGGCTGTAACTGCCGCAAAGAGTCGGGCCTCGTCCACACGTCAGGCGGCAAGGAAAGCCCAGCTCAGTAAAACAAGGTTAATAGTTAACCATTTCCTGCACAGGCGTTGTTCATTAACGCTCAGTTGCAAAAACAAAGCTTTCTATCTCTTCTTTGGAAAGAGATTCAGAGCTGCCATTGACGTTTCCCATGAATCCTGTCTTTATAAACAGCCTCCACGGTTGATTTTAGTGGACTCAGTTGTTAGTTGAAGGGGGGGGGGAAGGGCATTACTGGGTGGAAGAGGTGGTTTGAGGGGCTTTATAGGGTGGTTCCCATCCTGTGGGTCCACAGATGTTTTGACCTTCAACTCTCAGAAATCCTAACAGCTGGTAAACTGGTTGGGGGTTTCTGGGAGTTGTAGGCCAAAACACCCACAGGTTGAGAAACACTGCTTTATAGCATCACTTGCCTTGGGAACACACTCCTCTTTGAGATATCCATAGGATTCAAAAAGGAGAAACTACTACCCTTGGAATTGTGATGTATTGAGTTGAGGCCTGAAATGCCAGTGACTTCTTTACCAGAAAGAATGGCATAGGCCAGTGGTTCTCAACCTGTGGGTCCCCAGGTGTTTTGGCCTACAACTCCCAGAAATCCCATCCAGTTTACCAGCTGTTAGGATTTCAGGGAGCTGAAGGCCAAAACATCTGGGGACCCACAGGTTGAGAACCACTGGCATAGGGAAATCTCTCTGAACACATCTCTCTGCAGAGGAAGAGGGTCACCTTAAGTTGGAAATGACTTGAAGGTACACAACAACAATTGGATCCAACTTCCAGCAACTCTAACTAGCCTTCTCACAGTGGAGAGAAAAAGCAGGGTGTAAATAAACATAATAATAGTAATAGAAATAATAATAATAATAATAGTTGTGGTTTTTGGGCTCTCATTTGCAAGCTCCTATTCTCCAGAAAACTGTATGGAGAAGTTTGTCATTATGTGTTCCAACATGGTGATCCTAAAGCAGGCATGGGTAAACTTGGGGGTCTCCAGGTGTTTTGGACTCCAATTCCCACAATACCTGACAGCCTCGGGCCCTTTCCTTTTCCTTTCTTTTTCCACTTAAGTGGTTAAGGAGGGAAAGGAAGGGGCCTGAGGCTGTTAGGAATTGTGGGAGTTGAAGTCCAAAACACCTGGAGGGTCCAAGTTTGCCCAGGCCTGTCTTAAAATGAACTTCTCATGGGGCTTTCTTAGCAGAGGGGATTGGGATTTGTGTTTCTCTGGGGCTGAGAGACTGTGACTTGCCCAAGTCCACCCAGTTGTTTTCCATGAACCCTTGTCTTCAGAGTTCTAAACCACCATACTGGCTCTCAAGGGTCAGGGTCTCCCCCTCCCCTTCATTTTGCCTTTCCCTTTTCTTTGGAGCCCTAACCTCCATCGCTAGGTGCTAAACAGAAAATGTAAATAGCTGATACTGCTAGAAATTGGGGTGAAAGTAACATTTCATGGAAAATAGCAGAATTCTTCTGGGGAGCAACACCCTTGTTTTGCCCTAGAGAAGAATGAAGCCAAAGGCAGTCCAACCACGCTTGGAAGGCCAAGCCTTTTCCAACCTGGCTTTGCAGGCAGCTCGGCCTTGAGCCTGGATTCATTTCAAATAATTCTTGTGTCCATTTGCATTTTTATTGTTTTTATTTATTGGCGACGGAGAGTGGGAAGACACTCGAGGAGAAGGGGGGGGGGCGCAGGAGCCACGGGCAATTCTCCAGGCAAGCACCGTGACCCCAGCCTCTCCTGCGCCCTTTCGCAGCTGCGCACTGGCGGCCCGGGCGCGGAGAAGAAATCCGCTTAATCCCTCGCAGGTCATCCAGAACGGCAGCTGTCTGGTTTACCTTCTCCTCCCCTCGGGGGCCAATCAGGGGCGCTCCAAGGGATGGAGGGGCGGGACTACGGCGGCAGTCTCCCCCCTCCCTCCCTCTGCGCCCCACCAGCAAAGCCAGGGGCTTAAGGTGAAGGCAGTTTGGCTTGTATAAGACGACGCCTGCCTGCCTGCTGCCCGCTTCTGCCCTCGCCTCGCTCGGAGACAGGAGAGGAAAAGCCTGTTTCCTCGTGGGAGTGGGCCTCGGATCCGCCTGCCTTTTGGGCCTCCATCAGGCCTGCCAACCGTGACTGGCATTAGTCCAGGCTCGAAATGATTCATCGCCCACGCCAGGCTCGTCTGCAGCAAAGACTCCAAACTCGCGCTCTCTAGATGAGCATCAGTGGAACTGAAGTCAAGGGGGTGGTGGCAGCTGTAGTTCAAGGCCAGGTTAGGAAGGGCTGGTAGGTATGTAGTTCTGGTATCCCGTGACCCAAGGAGAGCACCAAAAGGCTTGTTCCAATCGGATGCACACAGGGTACATCTCCACTGTATAGTTATTGCATTCTGACTCCACTTTAACTGCAATGGCTCAAGGCTATTGAATCCTGAGAGTTGTAGTTTTCTGAGGCATTCTTTGGTGGAGAAGGCTAAAACTATTGTAAGGCTACAAATCTCATGCTGCCATAACGTTGAGCTATGGCAGTTAAAATTGAGCACAAAATGCATTTATTGTATAGTATTGATCAGGCATGGGCAAACTTAGGTCCTTCAGGTGTTTTGGACTCCAACTCCCATCATTCCTAACATTCCTATTCAGTCCCCTTCCTTTCCCCCCACAGCCGCTTGAAAGGGCATTGAGGCAAAGAGCTCCCATATGTAAGTCTGGGGCTAACAGAAGTGGGAGTCTACTTCAACAAGAATGCCAAAGTTTTGGCCTAGCTCAGGCATGGGCAAACTTGGGGCCTCCAGGTATTCTGGACACCAATTCCCAGTATTCCGAACACCTCGGGCCCTTTCCTCAGCTTTAGCGGCTGAGGGGAAAAGGAAGGGGACTGAGGCTGTTAGGAATGATGGAAGTTGGAGTCCAAAACACCTGGAGGGCCTAAGTTTGCCCATCCATATAGATGTCTCCATAGGCATTTTCTACACGTGTTTTGGAGAGATCGTCAATGTGATAGACTTTGGGACAATTCGCCTCGTGATCCCAGGCACGTTCTTGGGATTCCACAGACACCCCTCTCATTCGTGGAATCCTAGACTTGCAAAAGGTCAACAAGGGCCACAGCTGCTCCTACCTCTTGCCTTGCAGAAGCTGGAATCCTGCTTCAGTCACATCCCTTCTCCTACAGTGTAGATCCAGGCCCAGCGGTTTTTGCCTTAAGCCTCCTCCGCGAGGTCCAAAGCTCACCGAGAAAATCTCCGAGTCCTGAGCTCCTCTTTTAGGAATCCGACTTCGGACTCCAAAGTGCGCAACGAGACTTGGTGTCCAGGTCCAGTGACATCTCGTCCCTCGTTTCCGGAGACGGCTAGAAGGAACCCCCCCCCCACACACACACACACACTCCCCCGATCCAATGGGCCTCCCTGGAGGCCTCTCGGCCTTGTTCTGCCCGCGGCGCCTACTGCTGCTGGGCTTTCCGCGCCATCGCTGGCCTTCCCTGCCAGCCCTGATTGGATATCATTGGTTTGGTCGATCGCCTTCCGGGTGGAAAGGGAAAGAGGGGAGGGGAGCCTTCAGAGACCCCCATCGCCCACAGAGGAGGAGGAAACCCATGGCCCCTTCTGCACTGATCATGTAATGCAGTTCGAATCCAGCTTGAAACTGCTGCGGAGGCCAGGCAAACCCCCTCACGAGTGCGTGAAAGAAAGCCCTCTGTGGGCATCAGTGCTGACTGGGACGAGTCCCTTTCAGAGCCTTGTTGGCACAGCCTGGCCTCGGTTGTTTTCTGCAGTCAAAAGATAAGCCAACATGGCCTCCAGCGGGAAGGAAAGAGGAACCGACGTTGGATCTGGAAACCCATCCGAAAAGCAGATGGCTCACTAACCATCGGGTGGTGGAGTAAGGGGCCAACGTTTTTCCTGCTCGCCTTGACCTCACCCCCTTCCTTTCATTTGCTTCCTGTGGCCAGAAAGGAAGAGCAACGCCGTCCCTCGAGCCCATCCAGAAGTCAGAAGTGGCCCAGATCCTCCATGGTCCCCACCCCGATACTCGGGCTCCTTGTAGGAACGACGGTGGCAGGGCAACCGAGTTGGGAAGGCTCCAAAGGCCATCTAGTCCAACCCTTCTCCAGGTAGGCTACTAAGGAATTTACTGCTCAAAACAATCCTGGGAGCTGGTCACCCCAACCTCTAGACACATAGAGTTGGAAGAGACCTCATGGGCTATCCAGTCCAACCCCCTGCCAAAAAGCAGGAAAATCACATTCAAACCCCCCTTCCCAACACACATACAAAGATAGCCATCCAGCCTCCAAAGAAGGAGGCTCCACCACACTCAGGGGCAAAGAGTTCCACTGCTGACCTTCTTCCTCATGTTTAGGTGGAATCTCTTTTCCTGTAGTTTGAAGCCATTGTTCTGTGTCCTAGTCTCCAGGGCAGCAGAAAACAAGCCTGTTTCCTCCTCCCTATGACTTCCCCTCACAGATTTATACATGGTCTCTGCTTCAAGGCCCCCAAGAGTTTGAAGGCGAACCATTCCACTGTCAAACTTAATGTTTGTGTGAAATGCAGGCTTGTTCTCTGATGCCTCATAGAACCGGGTCTAATGGTTTTACATTATAGGGTAGACTGAACATTGGAAAGAACCTCTTGATAGTCAGAGTGATACATGAGAGGAATGGCCTGAAGAGGTGATGTTGCCTCCTTCTCTGCAAGTCTTCAAAAAGAGGCAGGACAGTCACCGGGTGAGGATGTTGAAGCAGGAATTTATACCTGTGCTCATCTGGGAAAGGAATGAGGCTGAAGGCAAGCCTACACTGGCCAGGACATCGTGGAGAAGGATGTTACAGGCTGACCCGACTTGGCCAAACACACTTTGCCAAACCTTCATTGGTGTCCACACAGTACAGTCCACACAGTCCAGTCTAACACTCCAGGGCAGAGAGTTCCACTACTGAACAGCTCTCATAGTTAGGAAGTTCTTAATGTCCACCTGAACATGAGGAACAACTTCCTAACTGTGAGAGCTGTTCAGCAGTGGAACTCTCTGCCCTGGAGTGTGGTGGAGGCTCACTCTTTAGAGGCTTTTAAGCAGAGACTGCATCGACCCCCTGGACTTCGCCTTCTGTCTTAGCCCTCCTTGCCAACTCTGTGCCCTGTACTGGCATGAGCAAGGCCACCAAGATTAGGAAGAAGCAAGAAACTACCTAGTTTCCTTCAGGCAAACTCCAGAGCATCCCCTTGCTTGGCCTGAAGCAGGACAAGACTGGTTTCACCCAGGATAACCCACGATATTCACCAAGACAGTAAGAAGTCACTTCAGGGTGAGTCTGGACTTCCATGCCTGTGTAGACTCGTTATTCGTCTACAAATGCTATCAGCTTCTTCCTCTCAGTTTGTGTCTACTTCAGGCATGGGCAATCTTGGGCCAACCAGGTGTTTTGGACTTCAACTCCCACCATTCCTAACAGCCTCAGGCCCCCTCTTTTCCCCTTCAGCCGCTTAAGTGGGAAAGGAGAAGAAAAGGAAGGGGCCTGAGGCTGTTAGGAATAGTGGGAGTTGAAGGCCAAAACACCTGGTGGGCCCAAGCTTGCCCATGGCTGGTCTACATTCTGGTCTCCAGAATCATCCTAATTGTATGTTCAAACCAGGACATCATGCCAGGAAAGGAACGTGCCTGAAACCGTAAGACTCTGGCTGATGAGACACTGGGATAGGTAGGCCGACCAAGGCAGCTTCCTGTGTGTGGGCGGCCTTAAACCCGAGATAACACAGGGATAAAGTTTAAATGGTGGAAAACCGAGAATGCTGCTGAGGGTCGACACTGGGATAGGTAGGCTGACCAAGGTAGGCTGACCAAGGCAGCTTCCTATGTGCCGGCTGCCCTAAATATAACACTGAGATAAAGCTTCAATGGTGGAAATCCCACCTAAATATCCAAACATTTCAACCCCACACATAATGAGAAGCTGGGCCTATTTCCTTCATCTTCCACTTCCATATTTGAGGAATAAGCTCTGGAGGTTTTTCAACAGAAGGTTTTAAAAACCACCTCTGGAGGGTTTTCAACAGAGACTGGATTTAATGTATTGTTGAAGGCTTTCATTGCCAGAATCACTGGATTGTTGTAAGTTTTTTGGGCTGTGTGGCCATGTTCCAGCAGCACTCTCTCCTGACGTTTCGCCTGCATCTATAGATGCAGGCGAAACGTCAGGAGAGAGTGCTTCTGGAGCATGGCCATACAGCCAGAAAAACTTACAACAACCCAGAGACTGGATTGGATGGCCATCTCTCGGGAGTGCTTCGATTGTGTTCTTGCTCGGCAGAATGGGGTTGGACTAGACTTAGGCCATTTCCAGCGATGATTCTGTGAAACCCAAGGCCCGTGAAGCGGCCAAATATTCTCGCCTCATCCCTTTCAGAACCATCATTCGCACCCAGTCGTTTCTCCAGCGTTCGGGGGGGGGGGGGTTGGGGAGAAACCCCCTCTCCCTCCCTCCTCGCAACCAGTCCTCTTTTTTTATTTCACGAGTTTGTCAACCGCTCCTCCACGTATTGACTTGGAAGCGCATTCCGCGGAAATCAATGGGAGCTGAGAAGAAGGGGATAAAAAAAGGGAGGGGGAAGGGAGAGGGAAAGTGCCAATCTTGTAATTGCCGGGTTTGTTTGTGCGCCCGAGAAGGAGAAGAAGGAAGGAAAGGAAAGGAAAGAAGGGGGAAGGGGAGAGCCGCGCAACCAATGTATTCCTCTCAAAAATATTGACAAGAGTAATCGCCTCCTGGCGAAGCCCTCGCGCCGCCAGGAGGTTTTGTGCTGGAGAGATATTTTATTGCCGGGTAATTATTCCCGATTCCCCCTCCTAACGAAGGGCGGTAAGTGAAAACGCTGCCAGAATCTATTAAATGTCGCCAAGGCAAAATTGAAGTCAAACTGCTGCTGGATTTACACGCCCCCTGTTGGAAAAGATCTTGTAATTAGGGAGAGCTCTCCCGCCGGAAGGGAGGCTGCAAATCAGGGCCCGGAGGCGGGGGGAGAAAGAGGGGGAGGGCTCCCCCCCCCCACCCGAAAAGGGAGCCTTTCTTCCTCCTCCATGCAAATCAGGTTGCATTCAATCGCGCGTCGGAGAGAGAGAGAGAGATCGTTATGCAACGGGCAGCAGATGTTCCTTTCCGCCTTGCCTGGTGGAGAGGCAAGGGAGGGAGGGAGGGAGGGGGAGGGGAAGCTGACAGAAAGAGAGAACCCCCCTCCTTTTTTTGGCTTTCCTTCCACACCTTGATCCGCTCTCTCCGCGATGCAAAGGGAGGCGACGTTGTTATGAATGCTGCGCGCCTGTGTTTGCTCCTCTCTCTCTCCCTCTCTCTCTCTCTGCTGAAGCCACGCTGCCTCCAAGCGAGCGTTTTTATTGTTGGCTTCGCTTTATGGCAAGAGGAAGGAAGAAGTGGGGAGGAGGAGGGGGGGGGGGATCTCGTTAAAGCAGAATTTTCCACTGGCTCATCCTTGGCAGGCCCGCTTCCCAGCTGCACCGAAGTCTCCCTCGAACAGGACGGAATCCGAAGCAGGCTTCTCTGGAAACTATTTCCAGCCAGGCCCTGCTTCCAAGGTCAACCTTCTCGTCAGCCTTGGCTGCCCACCCATGGCTCCGTTTCCCTCCGCAGGAAAACACGCCCGGGCCTTAATCCATCGGGGGTTTACGTTGGCCCAACGCACTTCGCATCGGGATGCTCCTCGACTTTCCACCGTAACGAGAACATTGGCTTACTTAGCTCCTTATACATTCAGAAAGGAAGAAGATACATAGGAAGCGTTTACTCTGAGATTCACCCATTCTTATTCTTACTGATCCTGTAAGAAATTTGGAAAGCATGGCTGGTTGCTCAGGTGTGTTGTGGAAGGCTGTGCTGGATTTATGCCCATGGCCTCCTCCCAAGGTGTCATGGAGAGCAGGGCAAAGGCAGCAAGGACCTTGCTGGGTCATATTTAGGGTGTAATATTCACTGGAGGGAAAATATGCACTTCACTCCAGGTCTAGGCCCTTAATCTATTGGCCTTATGATAAAACAGCACAGCCTTATTTCAGCCTCTGATAACTATGAGTAAGGCATAAGTTCCAAATTGTGTTGTTGAAGGCTTTCATAGCTGGAATCACTGGATTGTTATGAGTTTGCATGGCTGTAAGGCCATGTTCCAGAAGCACTCTCTCCTGATGTTTCGCCCACATCTATGACAGAAATCCACAGAGGTTGTGAGGCCTGTTGGAAACTAGGAAAACGGGGTTTATACATCCAGGGTGGGAGAAAGAACTCTTCTCTTTTGGAGCTAGGTGTGAATATTGCAATTGGCGCAGCCCTGCTGGGCCCATAACCCTCTGTTGGAAATCTGTGAGTGGTTAGACTCAAAAATAAACATCCTCTCTTGGGCTGATTCCGCCAAAAATATAACAGAGTCCCTAAAGCACACTTCAAGGACAGTAATCCTAAATCAGGACATTAAAGCTAATCAAGGTAGACAATTGCAACATTCACACTTGCTTCATGTTGGAGGTATATGCTATCTCACACACATTTCTAAAGAGCCATACTTCCTGTTTGTGCCATGCTGTAATGCAGGCCTGGGCAAACTCCGGCCCACCAGGTGTTTTGGACTTCAACTCCCACAATTCCTAACAGCCGGTTAGGGAGTTGGAGTCCAAAACACCTGGAGGGCTGAAGTTTGCCCAGGCCTGCTGTAATGTGACCTCCTCACATTCCAAAAGTCTATTGTACCTGATTTAAATATGAGTTGACCACCATCTTATGTGTGTCCTGCTTCACATAGGCTACCTGAGCACATGGTTAGAAGGGTATAAAAGAGGATGTAGGCCTACTTCTTTTGTCCCCACGGTCTTCCCCATTTTGCCATTTTGTTTTTGCTATGTTTGCTACCTTTTTGAGATGAAACCATTTTTGGAGGAGAGAGGCCTGATCACCATCTTAAGGCCTGATTCATTGCTGTGAATGTAACCAAGGATTTTACATCCTGCATGGTTTTCTTAGTAAGTAAACTGTTTTATCTTTAACTCTGTGTCTGAACTAGTTCTTTGCATGCGTGCTTCTTAAAAGGGAGAAAGAGGGTGGCTGTGTATTTGTTGGTCTCAACTTTTCTTAAGCCCCAGGCATCGCTACCTAGCTCTGATCCCCAAGCTTCCTTGCTGTGTGCGTTTAAGGCTATTGACAAGCCAGCATTGATCCAATGTTGTAATGAGCATTGGGATCACGCAAATATATTTTTCTAAAACCTCAAGCAGGGAAGAGGTCTTTCTTGCACTCTGGGCATCCCACGGATATATAAACCTCACTTGCCTAGTTTCCAACAGACCTCTCCACCGCTGAGGATGCTTGAAACGTCAGGAGAGAAGCTTCGGGAACACAGCCGGGAAAACTCACAACACGCCCGTTGCTCAGATGTTGCCTCTGCATCACTTTAACTGCTATGGAATTATGGGGATTGTAGTTTGACAAGGCCTTGAGCTTCTCTGTCAAAGAGGGCTGGCGCCTCGCCAAAATACAAAGCCAGAATTCCATCTCATGGAGCCAAAAATGCTTAAGTGGCACCAAACCGCCTAATTCTACAGTGTAGATGGCACAAGAAATATTAGGCTGTTGCTTTTTTTCTCTCCATTGCTGCCATGGTTGGAATATATTACGTAAACCAATAGGCAGTCTTTACTTGGGTATCTAAAGGGCTAGGCCAGTCTGGGCAAACTTGGATCTTCTAGGTCAGGGGTGCCCACACTTTTTCAGCATATGAGCTACTTATAATAAAACCAAGTCAGAAAGACCTACCTGCCTCCTCAAGGCTGGGGAGGGGAGGGGCAGGGGGGGGGGCGGGGCTTAGTGTGGCCTGGCTCCGCCCCCTCTGGCTTCAGCTCTACCAGCAGCTTCTCCAGGCTTGAGGATGGCAGTGCTAAGCCAGCCTTGTGCTAGCTATGCCACCATTGGCTTGGCATTGCCATTCTCAAGCCTGGAGACGCTGCTGGTAGAGCGGAAGCCAGAGGGGGTGGAGCCAGGCTGCGCCAAGCCCCGCCCCCTCCCCTCTGGCTTTGGAGCTCCCAGCAGCTTCTCCAGGCTTGAGGATGGCAATGCCAAGCCAGTGGTGGCATAGCTAGCACAAGGCTGGCTTGGCACTGCCATCCTCGAGCCTGGAGAAGCTGCTGGGAGCTCCAAAGCCAGAGGGGAGGGGGCGTGGCTTGGCACGGCCTGGCTCCGCCCCCTTGAGAAGCGCCCCATCCCGGTCCAGATCGACTGGTCATCACCTTTCTTTTAAGCAGCTGAAGGGGGAAAGGAAAGGGCCTAAGGCTGTTCGGAATAGTGGGAATTGGGAGCCCAAAACACCCGGAGGCCCCAAGAGGCCCCAAGTTGGCCCATGCCTCGGCTAGGCTAAAACTTTGGCATTCTGATTAGACTCCCATTCCTATTAGCCCCACACTTCTATATGGGAGCTCTTTGCCTCGATGTCCTTTCAACCAAGTGGGCTTGTGAAGGGAGAACACAATATTTCTAAAATAAGGATCTATTCCAAGATCGCTCAGTCCTTTTTGAAGCCGACTTCATGAGGGTCACCTTGGCAGGCAAGCCCACGCCTTCTTTCCTCCAGGTTCAGAATGGGGTGCTATGCTCTCCGATTCCTAACTCTGATGCTTTCACATCTTTCTGACGGGAAACCCAACCTGCTTCCATGTTAGCTCATTTCAACACACGCATTTCGAGTCACCGAGGTTTCCGGTGAGATCATCTGCATGCGAGTGCACAGCGAAACCAGTTTCTTGAACGCAACTGCAATGATCCGAATCCTGAGGCCCGGATGGTGATGACACAAACCCCGGAGCACTGACGCAGATTAAGGGCTTTCTTTCGCACCTTTTTGCGGAGTGTGTGTTGTCCGCCCAACGTAGTTGGAAGCTAGCTTTGAACTGCATCAAATGCCCAGTATAGATGGGGGTGCGTGTAACCCACTGGGGGCTGCCTGAAACCCAAGAGGGCTCAGCGCAATCCCAGAGGGAGGGAGGCACTTCGCTTTCCTCAAGCAGCCTCGCGTCTCCCGGATTCACATCGCTTCATCGGGCAGGCCAAGCCTCAGCTCTCTTCTCCCCCGAAAGTCGTCCTTGCATAGCGTTTATTTCCGCTCACGAAAACAGGGCTGTGCGCATCAGTGGGCAGAAGGCAGCCACTCATTCTCGTGGCCCTGCTTATTTTTTTAAAAGCCCAACAAGTAGTAGCTTTTTATTACACGGCGTCAGTTTGCGCAGCCGAGGAAGAGAAGGGACTTCGATGGCCCTGCGGTTTCTCCATCTGGAAACCTACTTGGCGCCGAGCGAGGAAGTTTCGGGCCAGAAGACCACGCTGTGGAAACACGCAGGTCGCCTCGTCCCTCCCACCCGAGTCTCCTCCGCCTCAAATGGCGGCTCTTTGCTCTCCTCTCCGCTCTGGCTCGGCCCTCGGTGGCCCCACCCGCCCCACTGCAAGCCCCTCTTTCCAAGGCCAATGGGCACGCGGAGTGGGGAAGCGCCAGGTCGGGAAAGCACTCGCGATGGCGCTCCCCTCCGGAGGCCCTGCGGGACCGCGGTGCTCCGAGGGGAGCTGGCCTTGGAGAGCGGAAGGGGCGCCCCAGACCCCCTTGGCTGCGGGGCTCGGCGCCTCCGAGGAAAGCGCCTTTGTTGTGCCGGAGCTTTGGTTTGGCTCGGCCGGCCTCTCCCGGCGGCGGCCTGAACTGCAGCGGGACCCTCGCGCCTGCCTGCTTGCCTTCTTTCCCCGACACGCAAAAGGAACGCGCGCGCGCGCTTGTGTATGTGTGTGCGCGCGCGCCGGAGGAGAGATAATCCCCCGCTGCCACTGTGCAGCTGTCACACAGGCCAAGTGTCCTTGTCAAGAGAAGACAGCCAGGCTCGCTCGCTTAGCAATGCTAAGCGCTTCGGTTCCCCTCCTTTTCCTTCTCTTTTCCTCCTCCTCCTCTTCTCTTCCTCATCTCCTCCTCCTCCTCTTTGTCTTCTCCTCCTGTTCTTCCTCTCCTCCTACTCCTCCTTTCCTCCTCGTCTTCTCCTGCTGCTGCTGCTCACCTCCTCCTCTCCTCCTCTTCTCGCCTTCTCCTCCTCTCCTTCTCCTCTTTCTCCTCCTCCTCCTCTTCCCCTCCTCCTCCCCTCCATCTTCTCCTCCTCCTCTTCTTTTCCTGCTCCTCTTCCTCTCCTCTTCCTCTCCTCCTCCTCCTCCTCCTAATCTTCTCCTCTTCGTCTTCTCCTCCTCCTGCTCCTGTTCCTCCTCCTCCTCTCCTCCTCCTCTCCTCCCTCTTCCGCTCCTCTTCCTTCCTCCCTCCTCCTCCTCCACTTTTTCCTCCTCCTCTCCTCCTCCTCCTCCTCTCCTCTTCTCCTCCTCTCCTCCCCCTCTTCTCCTCCTCTTCTTTCTCCTCTCCATCTTTTCCTCCTTCTTCTTCTCCTCTTGCACCCCCCCCCCCTCTGCTCCTTTCCTTTCGCAAACAAATTACGCAGTGGGTTTCCAAGGAGGTAAAGAGGAGCAGAGAGGAAACCCTGCAGAGGAACTCACTGCCTCGGACTGTACTGGAGGCTCCTTTTTGGGAGGCTTTTAAGTAGAGGCTGGATGGCCATCTGCCAGGGGTGCTTTGATGGTGCTTTTCCTGCATGGCAGGGGGTTGGACTAGATCAGTGATTCCCAACCTTTGGGCCTCCAGGTGTTTTGGACTTCAACTCCCAGAAATCCCAGCCAGTTCACCAGCTGTTAGGAACGGTGGGAGCTGCAGTCCAAAACACTTGGAGGCCCAAAGGTTGGGAACCACTGGACTAGATGGCGCATCATGCAGTCTCTTTCAACTCTAGGCTTCTATACCGCCATTCCCATCTCCTCCCTCCTCGCCCCAGAAAAACCTCTCCTCATTTGCTCCAGCTCAACCATCTATCCTCGGACCTTAAAAGTCTGGGAACTAGGTCAAAAGCTGACCCTTCCTTGAGACTGAAAAAGGGGGGTGGAGGGGAGGGAAGCTGATTTCCGTATTTTGAAGTGTTCTTAACGTCACGTTCTGTTTTCAAACGCACTCATTTCCTGGCATCCTCTTCTGTGAAGCTGGGACACAAATGGGGTTTTCCTGAACAGACAGATGTGCAGCAGCTGGACGCCTCTACTCCCGAGAAAAGGCAGCGTGAAATTTGCAAATGAGTGCTTTTAGCCTCACTGCAGCATAGAGTCGGAAGGGACCACAAAAGCCATCTAGTCCAACACTCTCCGAGCAGGAACACACAAGTAAAACATTGTGGGAGGATGGCCATCCAACTTGTGTTTAAAGACCTCCCAAGAACAGGTCACTTTCATGAAAGTCTTTTATATATACCCATAATTCAGTTTCTGAGCTAATTTTATTAAAAACTACATTTTAAAAAACCCAAATTGAATACATATGCTACACACAACAAATTACCAACTACAAACTAGATCAGGCTTGAGCAAACTTTGGCCCTCCGGGGGTTTTGGACTTCAACTCCCACAATTATTAACAGCCTCAAGCTCCTTCCTTTTCTCCCTCAGCCACTTAAGCAGCTGAGGGGGTAAAGGAAAGGGCCTGAGGCTGTTAGGAATGGTGGGAGTTGAAGTCCAAAACCCCTGGAGGGCCAGAGTTTGTCCAGGCCTGAACTAGATGACACTAAAGTTAAACACACAACTTACCACACATATCAATATACTAACTAATGAAAGAAAAAGACAAAAAAGTGACTCCCAACTATATTTTATGCAGTCACAAGTTTACTCTTAAAATTTACATGATGTTATCAATGATTTTCCTGTTGCAGGATGAAGTTGGGAAACAGAAAGCCAAATTTAATTCATTCTCAACCATGGGCCTCTTTAAGAGCCTCGGTCTTAGACACATGTTCATGTCAAAAACACAGACTCTCCAGCAGGCCCAGATTAACACTTTTTTGCACCGTAGGCCACACTTTGGAATTACGCCCCTCCCCCACACACACCACTCAGACCCACACTTGGCTGGCTTTTGCCATGGTGCCTCCGGAGCAGAAGAGAAAGGCGAGTAGGCACCATCCCACCACCTCCAAGGTCCCCATGCATTCCCACCGTCTGGAAAGCTCCGCTGCATTCTGAAGGTCTCCTCGGGAGTCGAGAGGCTTGGGAAGAGCGCAGCGGGTGCAAACTCACTCCAAAGGCGCGCACGAGAGAGAGAGAGCGAGAGAGAGCACACGTGAGAGAGAGCTCGTGCGAGAGAGAGGGAGAGAGAGGGAGAGAGAGAGAGAGAGTGAGAGACGGAGCAGAGACTTTGCCAGGAGAAGGAGCGAGGCATGAGAAAGGGGGAAAGAGGGGCGTGGACCAGGTTTTTTGGGGTCCGTGATCTGTGCCCCCTCTCGGCTTACACCCCTAGGCCATGGTCTCGTTGGCCTTATGGGTAATCCGGACATGCTCTCCAGTCATTTGAAAGACATGTCCAGGCCAAATGTGGCATCCAACTAATATGGAAGAACTGTTGTAAATAACAGCCTTCTTCAAGCCTTCTCTAGTAATGTTTATCTATGATCCTGTTGCCTACTGTTTCCTGTATGTATGTTCTTATATGCAGCTTCCTTTACTCTATGGTTCCTGAGGAGTTATAAAAGGGGCTACAAACCACATAATCACTATATATGTATATATGCCAACAAACAGACTACTTCAGACATCAGATCACACACTTGCTTGCTGTTTTGCTATCAGAGATATCCTAGCTGGATAGCACGGAGAATGATCTCAAACATATCTGAAACTGAACGGATAAGTTTTGTACCTGTGTGTGCTAAACACATGAAGCTTGTGAGTAAACGAAACATACTATTTTTTCAAATCAGTCTACTTCATTTTTCTCTCTTGAGTACATGATATATACAACAAGTTGTTTTATGGGAGAGTATATATGTTTTGGGGCACTGAAAACATTTCTGAAGCACTGCTGTTTTTATGCACTAGCAAAATCTCTGTTTTCCTTACAGATCAATGATAACAGGTTATTCAGTCTAACAACTGAAACCATTGCATCGCATAATTATATCTGGTTGTATACCACAAGGGAAGATTCTACTCTAAAGGGTTTTTGGCTCTTATCTGAAAGATCATATTTTTCTTTAAAAGAAAAGGGTGTTTTACAAAAAGAAAAGAAAGGGGGACCTCCTTTCGACTTTCCAATATCTAGTAGAAAATATGAATACCCACCGTTACTCTTCTGTGTTCTGCAGGGGATCTTGGGTTTGTTTGGAGGAGAAATTTTAAAGTGGATGGGAATTTTAAAACTTATATTAGAGCATTTCTGGTGAAACAAATATAGTTTTTTTTGGGGAAAATTAGCAAGCAGACCATTTCCTTGCTAGTAATGAAAGGGCAGCTTTGTTTATTCACCCATTGTAGGCAGAGCCACCACAATAGCACTTTGATACCATTGTAACTGATATAGCTCAGTCCTATGGAATCCTGGGATCTGTAGAGTCATAGGTTTCTGACATAATGCTTATGCTGTAATTCAGGGGAACAGACTGCAAAATTCCAAGTTTTTCAGAACTAGAAATTCCAGGGTTTCTTAGAACAGAGAGATATGTTAGTTTCCGGGCACAATTCAAAGTGCTGGTTTTAACTTACAAAACCCTATACGTTTCCGGCCCAGTTTACCTGTCCGAACCATCAAGGACATTAAGATCCTCCGGAGAGGCCCTGCTCTCAGTCCCACCATCTTCGCAAGCGTGACTGGTGGGTACGAGAGACAGGGTTTTCTCTGTGGTGGCCCCTCCCAAGGGAGGTTAGATCTGCACCCTCTCTGTTGTCCTTTAGGAGGCTGGTGAAGACCTGGATGTGGAATGAAGCTTTCCCAGAATAGGCTGAGATTGGTTATAAGTCTGAATTATTGACCACGTTTCAAACCGAGTGGAATTGTTTTAATGGCAATTTGGTTTTATGTCTTGGGCTTTTTATGTATTTTAATATGTTGTTGTAAATGTTTTAAATTGTATAGCATTGAATCTTGCTGTAAGCCGGTCTGAGTCACTCTATGGAGGTGAGAAGGTAGGGGTACAGACGTTTTAAATAAATAAATAAATAATAGTGAAGTGGTTTCAAGTTACTATAATTGTGCTTCATAGATACACCCTGAGACTGCTGATTGAAAGAATTGAACCAGAGACTGGCCAATGGCCATTCCTGGTTAGTGGGTAGGACTGAAATTCATTGGGGAGCCTATCCACACACTATATCTTCTGGTAGAACTGCAATGCAATGCACTATATGCAACGGATCACAGAGTCAAAAGAGTTACATCTTATTAACAATCACTGTTCTGCAACCTCCTATGAGATGACAGCGAAAACAAGCCTTGGGCTTAAGGGGGAAGGCCTTCCCAGCCTCACCTCTCTGTCTTGCCTATACCAGTTCAGCTACTTACAGACTTGTAGTCTTTTCATCAGCCAAAACTTTTAAAAGGACCATGGCATATGTTCTGTATTAGAAACTAGAGCTGATGTGGTCTATCCAATGCAATTTTCTGAATCAGTATTCCAAACCGAATCTAAAGTTGACCAAAAACTGGTTCTAAACCCTTTGGGTACTACAAGGGTTGAATGACAAGTAATGCCTCCACCTTTGTTACTTGGGTTTGGATGGGAATATTTTAATAAATCAAATGTAGAAATATTCCTTAGAATGTGCTCTTTAACTTCCGCTATTCACTTTTCCACACAGTCACCAGACAATTGGATACATTTCTACCAATGATGAACAAGTTTTCTGAAGCCATCACAGAAGAAGTCAACACTCTGTTTATACAACCAGCGTCTCACAGTTCTCTCAACATCTTCATCAGAAGCATAATGATGTCCCGGCAGATATTCTTTCATTATCGGGAACAGATGGAAGTCAGACGGTGCTAAATCTGGACTGTATGGAGGATGCCGTATGGTGGTGAGATCCAGTCTCTGAAGTTCTGCTGCGTAGCCATCGTGCACAGATCTTCCGAAGCAATAATGTGACCCACACGTTCTTGTGAAATGCCGTTTATGCTTGAAATTTCTCTCTGAGTGATACAACGATCGTCCTGTATCAATCTGTCAACCTTTTGCTTGTGAAACTTGGGGGTTGCTGTCACAGGACGTCCAACTCTTTGTTTGTCACGCAAGTCAGATATTCCCACCTCAACATCTTTAAACTCACTTGCCCAACGACGCACAGTACTCACATCAATACAATCACCATAAACAGCTTGCATTCTCTGATGAATCGCCTTTGGGCTGACACCTTCTGCTGTCAAGAATTCAATGACTGCACATTGCTTAAGTCGCATTGACTCACTGTCTGCGCAGGGTTCCATACTTTTCACTTTAACAACACAACAATTCAATGCTAAGACTTTCAGCCAAAATGGAACTGCAGAGGAAAGTCTACTGAACAAGCCAGTACCTGCCGCATACCAGTACTGCCATCTGTTGAGGAGCTCATTCAACCCTCTTAATGTTGGAGAGTGATCCCTGGTCAAAAAAAGGCTGGGAACCACTGCACTAAGCTACGGCCAGCATGGTGTAATGGTTTTAGTGTTGGATTAGGGATGCATCTAAAAGGGATGCAGTTAGATCAGGCCTGGGCAAACTTTGGCCCTCCAGGTGTTTTGGACTTCAACTCCCACAATTCCTAACAGCCTACTGGCTGTTAGGAATTGTGGGAGTTGGAGTCCAAAACACCTGGAGGGCCAAAGTTTCCCCAGGTCAGAGTTAGATGCTACTTTAACTGCCATGGGTCCTTACTTTGGAATCCTGGGAGTTGTACTTTGGTGAGGCACCTGTATGCTTTGGTGGAGAAGGCTAGAGATTTTGTTAAAACGACAGCTCCCATAATTCCATAGCCTTGAGCCATGGCAGTCATGGTGGTGTCAAACTGTATGAATCCTACACCGTAGCTGTAACTGCACCCCAGGGTTCAAATCCTGGGAAACACAGTGGACAGCCTTGGGCAAGTCACACTCTCTCATCCTCAGAGAGAGAAAGACAAAGGCAAACTCCTTCTGAACAAACCTTGCCTCCAGATAGAGTCCACCAAGGTAGGAGATGACCTGAAGGCACCCAGCAAGAAGATGAGCCCCGGGCTGAGTCCTCGCCTCGCTCGCTTGCCCGACGCCGAGCTCATAAATGTACCTCCCCCGCCCCCGAGCGGACGCCAGAGAAGGCAGCTGCCTTGTTCTTTGGAGCTCGCAAACAAGGCCTCCCGAGGGGGCCTCTCCCCACTCGCCCCGCCTTCCCTTTGCTGCCTGAAAGAGCTGAAGGCAAAGGGAGGGAGGGAGGGACACCGATCAGCTCGCTCATGACTCTCTGCAGAGAAGCCGCGGATAGGAAGGCCGTTCAAGAGCTCTTCCTTTGCAGGAGAGAGAAGGTTGGCTGTCAAGATGGAGAGGTTACCCCAAAGGCCATCCAGTCCAGCCCCTTGCCATGCAGAAGCACACTCATGGTCATCAAGCCTCTGCTTAAGAACCTCCTACGCACTCATGGGCATCATATTCCACTGTTGATCAGGCTGAGAGGAAAGCAAAGGCTGATCAACAAGAACAACTTCAGCCAAGAAAAACACATGAAACTGTCACCTTAGGGCAGTGGTTCTTAACCTGTGGGACCCCAGGTGTTTTGGCCTACTACCAGGAATCCCAGTCAATATACCAGTTATTAGGATTTCTGGGAGTTGAAAGCCAAAACATCTGGGGACCCACAGGTTGAGAACCACTACCCTAAGGTGATTGCACGAGGGTCACCATAAGTGGGAAACAAATGGGAAGGCAGACAACAACAACAACATTGTTCAGACTAAGACACGGAGCAATGGCTTCAAACTACGGGAAAAGAGATTCCACCTGAGCATTAGGAAGAACTTCCTGACGGTGAGATCTGTTCAGCAGTGGAATGCTCAGCCCTGGAGTGTGGTGGAGGCTCCTTCTTTGGAGGCTTTTAAACAGAGGCTAGAGATGGCCATCTGTCAGGGGTACTTTGAATGCAATTTTTCTGCTTCTTGGCAGCGGGTTGAACTAGATGGCCTATGAGGTATCCTCCAATTCTATGATTCCAACAACAACAAATGGCTAGAGAGAGCCAACATGGTGTAGTGGTTTGAGCCCTGGACTACAACTCTGGAGACCAGAGTTGGCATCTCCTATTGGCCATAAAACCCACTGAGTGCCCTGTGGCAAGTCACATTATCTCAACCTCAGAGGAAGGAGATGGCAAACTTCTTCTTGCCCAGAAAACACCTGCGATAGGTACTCCATTAGGGTTGCCATAGGTCAGAAACAACACAAGAGTATGCAATTCCTGTCTAGGAATGCACCCGAGGGCCCAGTTTGCAGATCATTATTTTGTTAGATTATATTTCCCAGAATTCTCCAGCCATATAGGGTGGGAGTTGTAGTTTGAGAAAGTAATTTTCCTGAGGTGATTCAAGAGTTCTAAGTGATAACCGATTTCAGAGATGTGTGGGCCTGGTGCACAAAGCAAAATGCCAAACTAGGAAAGTTAGCCTTGTAAAGTGGAGCTAAGCAGTTTACCTTCTCAGATTCTTTTGAAAAATGACATTCATAACCTTTTGGAAAACACGATTTGGAGGTTATAACTTTTAGAAAGCATGGCCTTCAGAGAAGAGCCAAAAACCCTTCTTCTCTTTGTGGCATACAACCCAATATAATTATGCAAGGCAATGGTTTTAGTTGTTAGACTGAATAACCTGTTATCTCTGATCTGTTAGGGACAGTGTTTCCCAACCGCTGTGACCTCCTGCTGTGTCTCGAGAAAAGTTTTCTGCCCCCTTCCTTCCCCGCTCCTGCCGAACTCCTGCTGCTTGGGGAGGAGGAGGAAGGCCGGGTGGTGGCAAAGTAAAAGAAGAAGGCCGGGCGCCGTCTTTGGCCATTTCCAGCCAGCCTCCAATCCGCCATGACTCTGGCCCCTCGCTCGCTGAAGCCGCACGGAGGAGGAGCCTCGCCCACTGAAGCCCACCCACCGCTCATGCTCCTCCTCCTCTGCATGACCTGGCTCTGCCCCCTTCCCTGGCTTCAGCTCTCCTACAGCTTCTCCAGCCTTGAGGGGGCAGTGCCAATCCAGTGGTGGTAGAGCCAGCACAATGCTGGTTTGGCACTGCCCCCTCAAGGCTGGCAAAGCTGTGGAAGAGCTGAAGCCGGGGAGGGGGGCATGGCACGGCCTGGTCCACCACTCCCAGCTCAGCTCTCCCACAGCTTTGCCAGCCTTGAGGGGCAGTGCCAAGCCAGCGGTGGCAGAACCAGCACAATGCTGGTTTGGCACT